>JANVCC010000039.1:6563318-6577144 GCA_025345505.1 Todiramphus chloris collaris | reverse complement strand
GTGCGTGCGCCCGCCCGCTGCCAGGGCGTGCCAGCGGGGGGGGGGCGGGGGCCCGCTTGGCCGCGCCCCCGGAGGCGGGGCCCGGTGTCCGGCCACGGGAGCGGCGCGCGCGTTGCCTGGTAACGCGGTGGGGCGGCGGGGCCGGGGCCTGCGCCTCGTCCTTGAGCCCTGCCCCGGCCCGGCCCGGCCCTGTGCCGCCTCCCGGCCTGCCAGGACACTCTGCGCTTGCTGGCTTCCTGCCCCTGTGACCGGATAAACAATTACGATGAACCGGGGGGGTGTTTGTAAGATGGAAGGGCAAGGGTCGGGGCTGGGCCGGCCGCTAGAGGAATGACGGACACTCTCTGTTAACCCCTCTCCCCTCCCAAAGGGGAAGACAAGGGGAATAAGGCAGAGGCTTACAGGTTAAAAAGAAGACTAAAACTGCTTTAATGATACAGTAAAAGGAAAAGGTAATAATAACAAATTAATGGAATATGTATAAAAACCCCACACTGAACTCCCCTAATGCTGGTCATGTCACCACTGACTGCAGGGGAAAGCCCACACTGGACTCAGCAGCAGACAGGAACTGGATTCAGGAACACACGGATCAGGATTGAAGGCAGAAGGGACAGAGTACCCCTTGGACGCCAACCATTGAAGAAGGGGCTTAATCCTCGTGATCCTGCAGCTTTATACTGAATATGACGCACATGGTATGGAATCCCTTATTGGGCAGGCTTGGGTCATCTGTCCTGGCCACCCCTCCCCGCTGGTGCCACCTTTTAACTTGCAACCCTTCTACTTACAGCACTCGAACGTGGCACAAAAGATTTAGCAGTGACCTTGGTTTCTATAGGAGCAAATACAAGCAAGGCCTCGTCAGCAACAGTAACAAAGCTACGTGGTGTAGGAACCCGTTCCTAAACACCTATTCCCATTGCTCAATTTGAACTCAAACTGGGGTTCTTTGTGGCATTCAGTTTTCCAGTGCCTGGTGTGACCAGGAGAGAAGACATTAATGGAGAGAAGATGTTAATGGAGAGATCCGCATCAGTGGGTGAATTTACTAAAGGGAAATCCATCACCTAACTGCTGCCTGACAAAACCAAGGAGCCAGGACCAACCAGAGACCCAAAACAGGGAAGTTAATACGGATCAAAATACTTCTTACGGTTCCCAAACCTTCCTGTGGCAATCACAGTTACAGGAGATTGCTGAAACCGGCATCTTAATAGGCTTTAGAGGGGACAATATCCATGTGAGGATATTGCAAATGCTTCCAGTTATATTAGAGGATTAAATAAAACAAGAGAGGGTGGAAAATAAACCTTCCACGGGGCTGTAGCAAACCACGAGGCTCAACAAGAAGATTACGGTTGAGCTGTCCCGTTTCTATTCCACGGCAGATTTTCTTCCACAATTTCAGCAAAGCACTGACCCCACGGGCCCCCGTCCTGCTCACCCCGATCAGCCTTTCCTTCTGGGTGCAAAGGCTGCTCCTGGGACACATGGGCTGATAAAAACTTTCCAGAAAGGAGATGTGCAGCTTGCAGCCAAGCAGATGCTGCCTGGCCTCACAGGAGAGAACAGCCATTTGCTGACACATGATGATATGCACCCCCCAGGCAGAGCACAGTCTCCAAAACATACCCCTTCAACACCTCCAAAACTTCTCCAATACTTACAAAACCCCTCCAACACCTCCAAAACCCCAACAACACCTCCAAAGCCCCTCCAACCTCTCAAAAATCTCTCCAACGTCTCCAGAATGTCTCCAACACCTGATCTTAAAGGTCTTTTCCAGCATAACGATTCTGTGAAAACCTCTCCAACACTTCCAACACCTTCAAAACCCCTCCAATGACTTCAAAATCCTTCTAACATCCCCAAAACCCATTCAAGATCTCCCAAACCCCTCCAAGATCTCACAAACCCCTTCAACACCTTCAAAACACCAGGCCGAGCTGAGCTAAATGGCATGCTCTCCAGTGTGCTTAACTGGAAGTGCCATGAGATGCCACCTCAGCAATGGTTACATCAAGCTATTGCGGCTGCGCTGGCAGAGGGCAGGTTACCATGGTGACCATTAAAAGGATAATCTGGTTATCACTGTTGGTTACTCTGACAGGGTTTGTTGACACGTGCTCCGAGGTGCACGTTGCTGGCTGGGGAAATCCAAGTGCCTGACACAGACCTGCTGAGCCATGCACACCTTGCTCCAAAGCCACAGAGACCCGTTTCTTCCACCACTGTTGTGTGATTTGATGTGGGGTTTTTCTTGGCTCTCCAAAACCGAAGCAGCTCCAGTTCCCTGAACTGCGGTGGGAGGGACCTGGTGTGCTGCAGGCACAGAGCAAGCTGGTGGGGACCGAAAGAAAGAAGAGAAACCTTCTGCAAAACTGCTGGATCCTCACAGGGAGCTTTTCTTCTCTATTCCTGTTTCTCCTGAAAATCCCAAGGAGTTGAACACCTTTTAGTGCAGGATTTGGGGCTGACGAGGGAGCTCTGAGCTTTGCAAGCCTTTGTCCCTCCCTCAGAAACATCTGCCCCAAGGCAAACAAAGGAGTCCTTGTGCCTCTCACAGGATACAGTCGGTCTCACACCATCCTGACTGGGACCTGGTGGTGTTGACCCATGAGAAAAACAGATCTGAGGAGCACAGCTGCCTCAGCATCACTGGAGCACAAGTAGGAGCGTGTCCCGGGAACGCTGCAGTGCCGGAGCCCGGGGCCCCTTTATCCCATTTCTCAGGCTCTGCCCATTGCTGGAAGGGCCATTTCATAAAGAACATAAATAGTCACACCAAGTTGTAATTTGGGGCTCCTCCATCTGTTTCCTAAAGAGGGAAGCAGCAAGACTCCAACTGTGTCTGAATTAGCCACAAGATAGAAGCTGTCAACCTTTGTGTTGGTGGTGGTTTTGTAACTTTATGTTTAAAGAAGAAAAAAAATCAAAACAAAACAGAAGGAAGGGAGATACCATGGAGCTGAATGGTTGTACTGGGAGACCACGGGAACAGAATGAGTGAAAATCATTTGTTAGTCTGTGTCTTAGCCCTCAACTTTTATCATCAACACGCACAGAAATGCGCTGGAATGGGATTTGAAGCCCTCTTATCAAAGCTTCCCGCCTAGCTTCAGCCCCAGTTCCAGCCCGTTCAAATCACACATTCCAATATTCACCACATGTAATTGCTTTAGTCCAGTTTTACAGAGTTTGGGTTTTGCCTCTGGGGTGAGTCTCAGCTTAACACCAACCCCGCAGCTGGTATCAGCTTTGCTTCCCATCCAGCTGCCTGTCTGTTTCCATCTCCTTTTATTGCTCCCACCACAAACTGAGCCATAACTCATTGTGAATGTGACCGCTGGCACCCATGGCCTGGCATCCCAGTGGAGGAGGGCAATCAGCCTGGTTATATCGCTGGGAAAGGTTTCCCAGTTCCCATTGAAGGGCAGCTGCTTCTAGGCTGGGACAAAACAAGCCCAGGGTGCTGAGACACAGCAGGAAGTCCCCAGATAACCAGACATGGAGGGAACGCAGGCAGGACCATGCTTCAAACAGTCTTGTAGGTCTGGTCTTTTGTGAAAGGGAGGCCTGGAAATTCATCCCCGTGTCCAAATCACCCCTTCCAACAGCCTGAGACACAGAGGAGCAGGGCGGGTGAGGGGCTGCAGGCAGCTAAGGTAGCTTGCTTTCTGTTAAGAGACTCCACTTCTGTACAGGCAAGGGAGGAAGGGCTTGTTTCAGGCTCTGGCTTTTCTTAAACCTACACAAAATTCAGAGTCTGTCCCTACCTTCTTCCTAGCCCTCAAAAAACCACCCAGGCAATGCAACAAGATGTCCTGACCTGCCCTTCTATGCCTCTCCCTCTTTTCAGCTGCCCATGATTTTGTGAGGGGACCAGCAGAGGTGCAGGTGGTGACGAAGATGGACAGTGGAGCTTGGGCTCCCACAGGCAAGGTCCCACCCCGAGGGGTCCATCACCCACCACGAGATTCTCTGGGGACATCCACCAGGAGCCATGTGCATTTGTGACCAGCCTCTTGGTCCCACGCTTCAGTGGGTGCTGCCAGGCAGATAATGGATGTTTACTGAGCTGGGTCCCATCAACCAGGCACTGCCATGGACCGGCAAGGTCTCCCATTCTTCCAGGAAGCATGAGGTGGAGGAGGCTGTAAAGCCATTAGGGGCTCCCCGGGGCTGGGCACACTCGCCTCTTTCCTTCTGTGGGAGAGCAGCCCTTTTTCTGCTCCTCTCTGCTCAGCCCATTAGCCGAGGCATTAAATTTTAACATTTTTGTTGCTCCTTGCAACACGTTCCTGGTGAGTGGGTGCCTGGGTGGGTGCCAGGGCCCTGGCGCCATACCCCAGGGGCCTGGGGGACCATGGGTGTCTGCCTGGGGCAGGGGCACCTGTCTGCATCTGACAGCCAGGAGAGAGGGTCCCTTGGTGCTGGATGCCTGTGGGATGCTGCCACTTCTCCCAGCTCCCAAGGACCAGCATGGCAGCAGCATCGCCGTAAACACGCTGCGCAGCCCCGTTGTCCTGGACAGATGTCCCTGCCAGTCCCCATGTTGGCAGGGGGTGACAAGACACCACCAACCTCCCATCAGCCCAGCCAGGCCAGTGTCCTCAGCATGGTCAGCTCACAGGCAACGTTGCCTGAAAGCCCTGTCTGCTCCACATCACCTCTGGGTGAAGGGCAACAATCCTATTGCCCAGCCCTGACATTCCCTGTGCCCTGCAGAAGCAGTCCCTGACCCTGACCACCCACCAGCATCATCCCGTGTCCCTGCCGATGCCCCCAGCCCTTGCAAGATGCCTGGTATAGGTAGGAAACCAGTAAATGTCAAGGTCTGCTTGCTGGAAAGCTATGCTCTCGAGGGATTTTTTGCTCTCCCACAGCTCCTTTGGTGGAAACCACCCCAAGGAGCATGTGACAGGGACCTGCTCTCACCATCCACCGTGCCACACAAGCCATCCCCCAGCTCCTCTTTGCCATGGGTCTCCAGGAGCAACCTGGGAGGTGAGCTCTCCTCACCACGAGCAAGACCAAGGAGAACATAAGACCTTGAAGCACCTTGGGGTAATGGGCTCAGCTTAATGGCAGGAGAAGTGCTCAGGTTTGAAACAGACAATGGGAGTGGATGGCTCGAGGATGAGACCTGCTCTGAATCATGAAGCTCCCACTGCTCCTGGCGCTGGACAACATGAGCTCACCCAGCACAGCTGTGCGCACATGTGTACACAGAGCTCAGATGTGCACGGGCATGCACTGGTCCCAGCTGTGCACTGGTCCCAGCTGTGCACACACATGTAACATAGAATCACAGAGTGGTTTGGGTTGGAAGGGACCTTTAAAGCTCATCAAGTCCACCCCCCTGAAGTGAGCAGGGACATCTGCAACTAGAGCAGGTTGCTCAGAGCCCCAGCCAACCTCACCTGGAATGGTTCCAGGGATGGGGCATTGACTACCTCTCTGGGCAACTTGAGCCAGGGTCTCACCACCCTCAGCATCAAAAATTTCTTCCTTCTCTCCAGCAAAAATCTCTCTTTTAGTTTGAAACCATCACCCCTTGTCCTGTCACAACAGTCCCTGCTAAAAAATCTGTCCCCATCTTTCTGACAGGCCCCTTGAAGTCACAGAATCACAGAATGTTCAGGGTTGGAAGGGACCTTGAAAGATCATCTAGTCCAACCCCCAGTTCTGAAAGGCCACAAGAAGGTCTCTGCGGAGCCTTCTCTTCTCCAGGCTGAACAACCCCAACTCTCCCAGCCTGGCCTCCCAGCAGAGGGTTCCACCCTCGGATCATTGCTGTGGCCTCCTCTGGCCCCGCTCCAACAGGTCCCTGTCTCTCCTGTGCTGAGGACTCCAGAGCTGGCCCCAGCACTGCAGGGGGGTCTCCCCAGAGCAGCACAGAGAGGCAGAATAACATACACTGACTCCATCCAGCTCCCACCATGAGCACACCTACAACCATGCCAAGAGAGCACAGGCAGCCAGGCGTCCTCCCCACGCACCCCGGGGACATGTCTGCCTCATCCCACCCGGCAGCAGGTGCTGGAGGCAGGTCTGAGGACTTGGACATGGGCTTGGGGTCTCTGCTGAGCCTTGACCCCATCCCAGATTGTGGCCAGCATGAGGTGACTGAACCCCATCAGAGCTGTGAAGTGTGGGCACCTCACAGACTCACATATAGGACCATCTAGCCCAGCACCCTTCTGAATTCATGGAAGAAGGTGATGAGAATGAGTTTGGGATAAACAACCCACCAGGCTGGGTCCTTCTCTCTCCTGGTGCGGTGAGGACAGGGCCCATGAGCAGCATAGCTGGGAGCTTTCTGGACACAAGAAATTAAGAAGCCATCAGTTCTTCCCATTAGAGGGGGTGTGGCTGGAGCAGATGCACTGAATAATTCATGGCAAGAGATGAAGAAGCCCATGGCCAGGCTGGGAAAGCCACTCAGTGTCCTTCTGCTGCTGCCTTCCAAGGACATGGCCCGTGCTTCTGCCCCAGGGTGTTGAGTGTGGGCTGGAGTGTGAGACTAGCACTGCTCTCAGTCTCAGGGACCCGGGGACCGTACACTGGTCCCAACAGATGGGGTACATTGAGACTCCAGAGCTGCTTGAAGAGGGCATGTGACCCCATGCGTGAGGGGCTCCTGACCCAGCGTGCTGCCCCTGAGGTGGGCCACCTTACCAACTGGGAGCAGCCAGACATTGCTGGCATGTCTGCCCTGGCTTACACTGATGGTGCAGAGCCACACACCTTGGGGCAGGGACACCCACTGGGGGGCAAAGGTGTCACTTGTGGGGCAGAGACCCCACTTGTAGAACAGGGACACACGTTGTGGGGCAGGGGTACATCTCACAAGGCATTGTGATGCTCCTACCATGCCCGATGGGGACTGGCAAGCTGTGGCCATGCCCCACTGTGCCTAGCCGTGCAACAGGGAACAGCCCCCCAGGAATGGCTCCTAGACACCTCAGCAGGGCACCCACAGGCACCCATGGGCACCCAGGCTAAGAGACATCCCCCCAGTTGTGCCACAGCCCCGGTGCCGAGGGCTGGGCAGGGCAGAGCCGAGGGAAGGCGGATGGGGCCAGGGCGCGGGTTTCCCGCACAGCCGGTGCGGAGGGCGGGTGGGCTGAGTTCGCCAGGTCTCAGCTGCAGCGCTGGCGAGCCCGGGCACGGTGGCTGGGAGCCAGGAGAGGGCGGCCGGAGCCCGAGCAGGGCTGGTGGCGGCAGCCGAGGAGTTAACTTCCCAGCCTCGCCGCATGAAGCTGGAGCTATTAATACTCACACACTGGTTTAGCTGTCAGAGCGAGCGGCTGCTCCGCCGGTGAGACAAGCCCCGTGGAGCCACAGCTCGCCCAACACTCAACTTTCCTTGGTGAGTGCGCGGGGCTCCTGGCCCGGCCGCCTGCCTGCCAGTCCCGGCCAGACCCTGCCAGACCTCGCCAGGTCCTGCCGGATCCTGCCAGACCCTCCCAGACCCCATCTGCAGCACAAGCGACACTTTCCCTGGCAGCGCCGTGGGCACCATCCTCTGCCTCCGCCACCGTCTGGTGCCACATGGGCACTGGGTGCCAGAGAGGGACAGCCACTTTACCCAGCCTCTGAAGCACGGCAGGACTTGGGCGAGGGCTCATCCTTTCCTGCCGAACCTCTCAGCCTGGGTGATGCCACCCCAGGTCCCTGCCCAGAACTCCTGAGGACTGGTGCTTCCTCCGTCCAGGCTGCGCAATGGGTGCCAGGGTGGCATTGGGCATTGCCAGCCCCAAAGCGAGGGCGACGTGGGACATGGCACAGCCTGGCACTGCCTCCATGAGTGGTGAGCAGCCAGCCTCAGGACTCAGCCCCGCCGTGTGAAGGGCTCCCTGACACCATGGCCCCAGGCGGGCAAGCCTGAGCCTCCAGCCACCGCGGGCAAGGGGGAGGAAGATGCCAACACCCTTCTGGCGCTGCCTGGCCTGTGGTCCACCTCATCCGGGCACGGAGGCTACCAGAGCTGAGCAATGGATTCCTTCTGCTTCATCTGCTTCCAGAAAGAGGAGCTGCAGCCCCTGCACCTGCACAGGTCAGTGCCACAGTACCCAGCTGGGTGTCACATCGCTGGTGGAGACACACCGCGAGCCCACAGGGGTCATGGGAGCACAGCACTGAGCCAGGCTGGGGGACGATGCCTGGCATGAGAGCTGCCTGCCTTGGCTGTGCCGAAGTTTCCCTTGGAGTAGGCACATCCTCTCCTGGCTGGAGGAGACCGTGGCCAGGCTCTGTGCTGTGCCGTGCCATGCTGTGGAGAGGCTGCCTGCATGGCACGTGTGCCCATCCAGCAAGTACTTCCCTGGCAGCAACTCTCCAGGGCACAGGGTGGGTGTCCCATGCCATGCTGTGCCATGCTGAGTGGTGCCGGTGTGCCCATGGCAGCAGTGTGCCAACCCACGGCGTCGCACTGCCATCCCAGCCACTCCCTGGCTGGACACTGCTCCTGGGGCCTCATTGCCATCCTCGGGGCAGGGACTGGGAGGGGGTGCCCAGGGAGGACCATGAGGCTTCCCTGCAAGGCCTGGCCTTCTCGGCGGCAGCAGCACTGGCACTGGCACTGGCGCTCACCACCCCCCTCCCCAAAAGCTCCTCTGCCATCCGCGCTGCTGAGCGGCAGCCAAGGCAATTGTGCCGGTGCCGGAATTAGCCAGGCAGCCGGCAGGGATGCAAGGTGTGAATGCCGGCACATGTTGTGCCCAACTGCTCTTCCATGGCATGGAGCCACTGCCGGCTCCCATCCTGCTCTGCCATCCCCAGAGAAAAGCCCAAAGCTCTCACCTTGGCATGGCTGGTAGCCCCCCACAAGCACTGGCTGCCCACCATGAGTTTTGGCACTGATAGACTGGTGGCCAGGCAGGGCTATCGGCTGGGCCATGGGCACATACCAGGCCAGGTAGGCTGTCCTGTGCAAGAAGGTGCAGGATTTGTTTTGATGTAAATCACCAGTTTTTGAGCCTTAATTCCCAGGATCTCGATGCTGGTTGGGAAGGTGATGTAGGGTAGGGGGACCTCTGGGGACCAGGGATGGGAGAGGGTCCTTAGGTGTGGGTGCTGCTGGCTGGAGCAGGGCACAGAGCATTCCTGGGGCTCTGTCTCACAGCTCGACCCAGGGTTGGAGCTGATCGGCAGCACCCAGCCTGTGCTGGGCCATGAGTGTCACAAGATTGGTGTCCTCAGCCAGGGAGGGCAGAGGACGGAGCGGCAGTGTGGTCCTGTGTGGTGGCTTCAGGGACCACCCCTCCCTGCATGAGGAGTTGGTGAGGGATGGACACCCAAGGTTTGTCCCCAAAGCCTTCTTCCTGTCCTGCTTCAGAGTGGGCTGCACTGGCTGGGGATCCCCATCCCCAGATGCTCCCCTAGTTGTCACCAGCTTGTCCTCAACAGTCTCCAGCTCACGGGGACAGTGCTGTCAGCGACTGCCACTGCCAGCACAGCAGCTACAGCGCTGGGCTCCCCACAGGCAAGGGTGACAGATGCTGGGAGCAGGATCCACCTGGTGGTCCCCACTCCACCACCAACCCTCCACCGGGCTCTGGGACTGTCACCCAGAGCCGGATGATCGCATGGACCCGGGGACGTGGGTGCCTGTCCCCGCAGCCTCGTGCCTGTCCCCGCAGCCTCGCTAGATGGTGCCAGGAGAACAGGCTGCGAGCGGAGGCGGCTGCATGTGTGTGGGGCCCGACGGTGCCAGGCTGGCTGGGGTGCTGGGGTGCCAGGGTGCCGGGGTACTGGGGTGCCAGGCTGGACGAGGTGCCAGGCTCCATGGTTCTCCCCATGTTCGCAGTTCAGTTCCGCTTGCTGCTTTGTCCCCGCTTGGTGATGGGATGGGAAATGCTGCAAGCAGGAGCTGCGCTGTGGCTCCAAGCAGCAAATTGGCTGGTGTCCGTGGCTTCAGACCCACATGGGAGATGGGAGTGGGACATTGCCATGACACTGCTACATTCCCAAATCCCAGCCCCCACAAAAATACTTGTTCTGCTATAAAACTGTTCTGTTTCCTTTAATCCTGGAATAATCATCATTACGCTCCAGAATCAATACCGTGTGTCTGTAAATGGGCACAGGCAGATGGTGCTGTAGGTCTGACCCACCCTGGGCAGGGGCAGCCAGCACGCAGGACACTGTGTGCCCCCCCAGCTGTCTGGGGTTCACCCTCTGCCCCCCAGAAGCACAGCACAGGGAGACAGCATTCTAACAGCCGCTGGAAGCAGCTCAGTGCATCTCCACCAGACACCTGAGCTGTAGATCGTGCCCCATGGCACCTGGGCTTCGTCTCCTCCCTGACCTTGAGAGCAGCTACAGGCAATCTCCTGGCAGCCACGGCAGGGACATGATGTTCACTCTGGAGGATAATGATGATTATTATCATGCTGCTCAGGGCGGCCACAAAGATGGGGTGCACTTAACATCCCTACCCGAGTGCTCTGGGAACCAGGTCCCACTGGCCTCCTTTCCCTTGACATCCTCCTGCTGGGCTCTGTCCCAGAGGACCAAGGGTGCACCTGGCCGCCCAACATCCTGATCATGATGCACAGAGAGTGGCTGTGAAGGGTGGGCAGTGGGCAGTGAAGGTCTTGCCAGTGCCTGTACCACGAGGTGAGGCCAGCCTGACCACAGGGGCACGGCAGGAGGTTCGGGGCTCAGTGGGTGCTACAGGACAGGGGGAACACCCAAAAGCAGCTGTGAGATGCCACCAGCAGCTTCCCAAGCTGAGCGTGTCCCCTCCACTGGCACTGCGGCTCCCAGCGTGCTCCGCTCCCGCGTCACCCTCCCTCCTTCCCTCCCCGCCTGCTCCTTCCCAGCAGCCCTGCCAGCATCTTCGGGCAGATCTGAGCTCATGTCACCGGAGTGTGACAGGCGGCGGGTGTCCAGGGCACCCTGCCCCACCAGTTCTGTGGGGCACAGCCCCTGGGCTCCCACTCTGCCGGGGGGACCAAGTAAATGGCAAAGGAACAAGTGACCTTTGTGCTGAATTTGGAGGGGATTTGGCTTGCTAGAAATATTTTTGGCTTTTCAGGTCATTTCCCTGCCCTGTCTGAGCACATCTTCTCGTGGCACAAGCCAGGATATTTCCTTTCCGAGAAGAAATCCTGGGGGCATTCGTGGGGAGCCACGGGCTCATTGCCTGGTGTGGGATCGAGCTAGGTGATAAACATGTTTGATCCAGCTCCTTTCATCTTGCTAATCTTAATTAGTTATTAATATTCTCTAAGTGCTTTGAAGACCACGAGCTCGATGCAAACACTAACTGGTGCTATTGGTGTTACTATTATTCAAGCTGTGTGTGACTCACGTGCTGCTGAAGTGCGGTCTGCAGCCTGGCAGCCACAAAAAGAGCCGCTGAGCCCCATGGAGCTCTTCTGAGCCCCACAGTGCCTCACAGAGCCCTGCTGAGCCTCACCGAGCCCCACAGAGCCCTGCTGAGCCCCATGGACCCCCATGGAGCACATGAAGCCTTGCTGAGCCCCATGGAATCCTGTCGAGACCCCACAGAGCCCCACAGAGCTCTCCTGAGCTCTCCTGAGCACCGTGGAGGTCTGTGGAGCCCTGCTGAGCCCCATGGAGTCCTATGGAGCCCCACAGAGCTCTCCTGAGCCCAATGGAGCCCCGCTGAGCCCCATGGAGCTCTGCCACAGCCCTGCTGGTCCCTCAACGACAACTCAGCTCCTGTGCACCCGGGGCACAGCACAGCCCCATCCTCCAGCACTGGGGCAGTGACACCTGGAGCTGAACCGAGCGCAGGGCATGAGATGCCATCCCTGTGGCCCTCCGTTGTCCCCAGGCAGGCTCCCTGGGCACCGGTGCCTCACGCCTGACCTAGAAACAGCCCTGAGCTATAAATAGGGTGAGCCGAAGGAGAGCTCAGAGGCGCAGCTCAAAACACCAAGAGCAGGCGGCTGTGGGAGCAAAGGAGCTGCAGACAGGGGACAACATGGCAAGGACAGGCAGGGGACATGGGGGACGGATGCCTTGTGTGGGTGCTGTGGGAAGGGATGGAGATGGAACCACTCTGTCCCTGGAGCAAGGTATGCAAGGAAAGCTGCAGTGGCTTTCACCAGCCTGTGTCCTGCTTCCACAGTGATACAGGGAGCACCCCACCCCAGCTCTTCCCCATCTCCAACATGGTGCCCATTCCAGGCACCTTTGCCCCTGTGATGCTCTCCAACCCTGTGCCATCCCTTTCCCAGCCCCACAGTGGCTGCTTTGAGCACCCATCCAGCCTGCCCTGGCTCTCTGGGTCACTTGGTGATGCAGAGGATGGCATTTGTCCTCTGGTGCCATGTGGATGCCAACATCCTGGTTGGGATCATCCATACTTGGAGCATCCAAGTCGTGGGAGCTGTGAGAGCAACTGGTGAGCAGAGAGGGGATCAAGGAGACCAGCAAGAGCTTGTGGGCCATAGCCACTTTCCCACTGCCCAGACCCATGGCTGCAATGCCTCACGTGGCTGCTGGGTGGGCGAAGGGCGGTGATGTCACGGTAGCACCTGGCACCAAATTAAAGTGTCACAGTGTGATTCAGCTTCTTGCTTTAAAGTCATTCATAAAAACACTAATTGCTCCACATGCTAAACTGGATTAGAGCTACCTGTGTGATGCTCCCCAGCCCTCCCCAGCAGTGGGGTGATCAGGTGGCCCCAGTCCTGGCAGAGTGGGCACAGCCAGCTCAATATGGCCATGGGAACCACCCGCTGTCACCCTTCAGACCCCAAAGTGGGACCAAAAGGAGATGGCACCCAGCAAAGAGCCAAGGAAGCCCCAAAGCAAACCATGACCTGAGTTAACACGTCCCTGCTCAGCCCCGGTGAGCACAGGAAGAAATCTGGAAAGCCTGGATATGCCCAGGGATGCTCTGAAGAGAAGTGCGGTGCCTACCCCTGGCCTTCCTCTGGGAGAGCTGCCACTGTCCAGCTGCACTGGAGGTGCCTGGGAGCTGCCAGTGCCCATCACTGGCACCACTCACTGACCTTGTTGCCAAACCTTAAGGAGGCTGAAAGGAAGCCTGTGCAGCACGTCTGCCTCGGCTGGCTTTCCCTGGCTCGGTCTGGATGGTTCTGCCATTCCAGAGTGCATGGGGGGAAGCCATGTGTCCCACACATATTTGGGAGCAGCACTTTGGAGAGGGTGCCCATGCCTTGGTGGGCATCACCCATGTGGAAGGAGAAGAAATATGAGGTCTTCGAAGGTTCAGGAAGTGCAGGAGATGGAGAACCAGATGACAGCAGGATGATGTCTTGTGCAAGGACATCTCTAAGGCATGTCAGTGATGGTGGCGAACCCCAGATATTCCTAGCTGGGACTAACCGAGTCTTTTTTGCCGCATGGAGTGATGAGTGGGGTGGGGAGGATGTGAGGGGTCTGATCCCCGCGTGGGTCACTGCAGAGATGCCTGTCCCAGCCCCTGCTCCCCAGCACGTCCTGCCCGTGGCAGGGCTGAACCTAGTGCCTGGGGCTCCGAGGGCCGTTGGAGAGGGGGACGGCTCAGCCGTGGATCCTGGGACCGACACCTGCTCCCTGTACCCAGCACCCCCATCTCTACCCGGGGCCAACCCACCTGCAACCCCCGCTTAGGCCTGGGCCCGCCGGCCGGAGGGTGCCGGTGCTGGGAGTGGAGGGACCGGGGATGGGGAGCGCCGGTGATAGAGAGGGGAGCAGTGGACCGGGGATAGGGAGAGCCGGTGCTGGGAGGGGAGGAGCGTGGGACCGGGGATGGAGAGAGCTGGTGATGGAGGGGGGACCGGGGATGGGGAGAGTCGGTGCCGGGAGCGGGGACTGGGCGACCGGAGACGGGG
>JANVCC010000039.1:6445946-6562918 GCA_025345505.1 Todiramphus chloris collaris | reverse complement strand
GGGGGGGGAGTGGGACCGCGGCCGCCAAAATAACCACTCCGGTACAGCCCGGTGACCGGGCAGGGTGTGGGGCGGTGTGTGCACGGGGCGATGCGGATGCTGCCCCCCGGGATCGGCCGTCCCCCCGGCAGGAGCGAGGGGTGCCCCCCGGCGCCGTGTGCCTCTGTCGTCCGGTGCCACCTGCGCCCCGGCCCTGCGGCTGCGGGGACAAACTCGGGGCGTTGGGAAGAGTTTGTGCTGGAGCGGGGCTGGGGCCGGGGCCTGGGGCGGTGGCGGGAGGGGAGGGGGGGCTGTGCCCACCCACCCTGCCCTGGCCCCGCTTCCCGAGGAAGAAAGGGTGTCCGGGTGAGTTTGGGTTGGGGGGCTGCTGTGGAAGCGTGCACTGAGCTGGAAAGCGGCTGGAGGCAGAAGGAGAGCAGGGAGGGGAGAGCGGGCGAGAGGTGGCCTCGGGGGCAGCTCAGGCCACCTGCCCTTGTCATCTCCCTTCATCATCTCCTCTGCCCTCATCTCCCCTCATCGTCTCCCCTCTTCTCATCATCCCCCTTCATCTCCTGTCATCATCTCTCCTCCTCTCCTCATCTCCTTTTGTCTCCCCTTGTCATCTCCCCTCGTTTCTCCTAGTTGTCTCCCCCAGTCTCCCAGCACGGTGCGGGCACTGGAGCCGGCCTCTAGCCCACACCAGCCTCTCGCTGGCTGCGGCTTGGGAACGGGGAGCGTGACCCACTTTCCTTCAGGTCCAGCCTTGCTGGCGCTGTGGCCGCGGGCGGGTGATGCTGGCCGGGAGTCCTGCCGCAGCTCGGGGACGGGTGAGCGGCACGGGGGGCCGAGGCGGTGGGCTCTCGGCACCCCTCTGCCCTAGGTCTGGTGTTGGGGTGTCACCTGCCGGGAGGCGAAGCCTCGGGGCCGGGTGCCCTCGTGCCAAGCCTGGCTCTTGGTGTGACCACAGCGTGGCCGTGAGGGGGGGGTTTCTGTGCCCTGCCTGCCTGGGATGTTGCGGGAGGAGCTGCCATGAGGACAAGGGGGTGAAGGTGGGAGCATCCCCCGCGGTGGGAGCCGAGGTGATGCCAGGGCTGTGGGGTTGCAGCAGCTCCAGCCATGAGGGTCTCACAGGGTATAAAGACTGTGAAGGCCCTTGAAGCAGAGACTGGGCTGTTTTTTGCAGCAGGGTGGGAAGTCCTGCAGCCCCCAAGAGTGAGAGGGGCAGAGGGGCTGGCTGGGCCTGCCCGTGGGGACCAGGCAGGCGATGGGCAGGTGCCGCTCGGGGCATTTGTCTTTGCAGATCCCAAACGTGTGACGCTGCCGGCGCTGGTGGAAGAGTTTTGGGAGGGAGATGATGACAGGCTGATGAAACCAATCAAACAATGAAGTAATCATAAATCCCCGTTGCCGGCAGCAAACGCGGGAGGAGCTGGAGGCTGGAGGAGCTGAGGTCCTAACGAAGCCATCCCACTTGTCAGGAAAAATCCTGTGAGGCCGAAGAGCTGAAAGGCAGCCAAGGTCCTGCTGTTGGGGGACGATGGATGGAGCCGGTGTGGTGTGGACAAGGGCAGGGAAGATCCTGCTGGCATCGCCAGGAGAGCAGTGCGGAGGGCATGGAGGATGGTGGAGGGAGGGGACAGTGGTGGCTCCCCAGGGAGTGGCTGCCACCCATCCCTCAGTGAGCTGTCAGAGGAGAGAGCCCAGGCACTGTTTATTCACTCTTCCCAAATTTGCCTGTGAAACCTGAATCCTGGGACCAAAGGCTGAGAAAGCTTGTCACAGGCTCATGGCTGCGACAGGAGATGGTTCCTGTTACAGGGGATGCTACAGATGGGTGTGACGGGGCCTGACCCTGCCCTGCGGCTTTGACGTCTCCACCAGGAAAGCAGCTCCCACCAAGAGCCCACACAATTCTGGGTGTCTGTGATGTGTGACGAAGCTGGTGCTGGGCAGCCTGCTCTGGTCCAGACAAGGAGCCTGTATGAAAACCCCCAGATAACTGGGAATTCAGTGCCATCACATGGAGAAGTGTCCCAAACTGGGAGCACTGGGAAGTCTCAGTTGCTGTGGGTGCTTCGGCAGAGGTTTGGTGCTGGTTCAGGCTCACGGTGCAAGTGGCACAGGAGTGTTTCCCAGCACCTTCCCACTGCCACGAAGCTGTCGAAAGGCAAGAGCATGCGGAGATGTGCCCCATCCGTCACCTGTGCTGGGGATGGCTGCTCCTCCTAGGTTGTGGGATACTGGCAGAGGAGCTGCTCCCAAAACGTTGCCCTTCCTGGAGCTGCCAGCCAGTTTTCCAGTGCCAGGCATGACCAGCCACCTCCCAGACACCCTTGGCTTGTCTTGAGTGGCTTTGGACAGACCCAGAGTGGCACATGGTTGAAGGGACCCTCTCCCCACACGTGTTTTAGTGCTTCGGTGGGGTGGAAGGCAGCAGCCAGCCCAGGCGGAGGATGTCCTGGCACAGTGGGTACCTCAGGGCTCAGCCCCGTCAAGGTGCTGGTTCCCACCCTGTGGAGAGATCGTCCTCATTAGGCAAAGGTGCCTTTGTGAGCCCTCCCTGGGTGCCCGTGTGCTGCTGCCCCCAGGAAGCACAGCTAATAAAGCTTCATGCCAGCACACCGGTCCCAGTGGCACGGAGGAGATGTGAGAGGATGTCCCCAGAACGGGGTCAGGCAGGGAGGGAGGTGGTGGAGGCTGGAAGTGGGAGTGGGGTGCTGGGAGGCAGCAGCTCGGTGCAGGGCACGGCCGAGGCACCGGCAGCACCCGGCACTGCATGGGAAGCACCGGGGCAGTGTGGGAGGTGGGGGACCGGGAGAAGGGACAGCCCTGGTGGGGTCAAGCACTCACTTGGAAACAGCTTTGCCAGCTCAGATTGTGGTTTGGAGAAAATAGGGAAATTCTGGAGCGTCTGGGGTGTGGAGGGAGGGAGTGAGCTCCCTCAGGAGGGGTGCCCCAGCCTCCAGCCTGCCAGGCTTGGGGAGGAGAGTCTGTGCTACCCGTTAATAACTAACACCAATTACACTGTAAGTAATGAGCACGCTGCCGCTGTTAGGAGTGTTGCAGCAGCGGGAGGGTTTGGGGATGGGGGAGATCAAAGCTCTGCAAAATGCACGTGGTGCGGCCGGGGCACCCGCAGGGACAGAGCAGCGTGTGCCCGCACCCGCCCTGCTGCCGGCTGTTTCTCATTTCTCCCCTCTCCGAAGAGAAATCTGCATCTTTTGGAGATCCTAGCCCTGCCCTGCATGTCTTTTCTCCCTTGTCGTCCCAATTACTTGCCCCAGAGTGGTCCAAAGTGCAAGTCTTGGCCCTCGCCAGGCTTCCAGTAGAGACCCCGGTGTCTGGCTCAGCCCAAAACCCTTTTCCTTTGACCCTACTCAATAACTGGGTTGTTTTCCTGACCTGTGGGTCTCTGATGTGGCCAGAGGGTATTTTTTCCCCTTCCCTTCTTAATTCCCAAGCAGCCACTCCTCCAGCAGCTTTCTCTGCTGGGTGCCCGGGGCAGCTCTCCCGGGCAGCCTCCGCTCCTCTTGATGAGCTCTTAGTGAGTTTGCAATTACTTATTGGTAGAGCCAATGCACCCAGGGCTGGCTGTGCAGAGGAGCAGGGGAAAGCATCATCCCCTTGCAGGGAGCAGCATCAGGGTGGGAGTGGTACCCAGCAGGATGCTGGTCTCTAGATACAGGATGCCGGGCTCTAGATACAGGCTGCCATCCTCCCGGGAGCTGCTCCGTGGCATTGGGGATGGAGCCGGCAGTTGCTGGCGGGAGACAAGTGGCTGCCTATAAATACCTGCCAGGGAGCAAGGAAGAGGTGGGTGGATTATCCTCCTCACTCAATGAGATAAATGTTTCTGAAGCTTAAACAGAGAGCAATTTTAGTCTGAATAGTAGGAGAAATGGTTCAGGATGCGGAGATGATGGCATGAACAGCCTGCGGTGAGTGACAGGGTCCCAGTGCCGCTTGGCAGCATCTTCGCTGCACCTTTGCTGTTGCCTGGGGGTCTCGTGATGCAGGGGCCTTCATTGGGACTCAGCCAGGATGTGCATTGTTGCTCCCCACCTTTGAAAGCTCCTTTGAGAACACCGGAAACAACTGAGCTGGGGAACCATGCACTGGGAGGGTGGTTTGGGCTTCCTTCGGGTGCGGTGCTGGCTCCTCTGCCCTGGTGCTTTGGGGCTGTGCGTGGAGGTGGGAGCGGAGCTGGTGTGATGGGAAAAGGCCCCGTTTCTGCTCTGGTTTGACCCGATCTGGCAGATGGCTGCATGGGCAGTTCCATTGGCATGACTGGCATGGGCACAAGGCAGTCAAGGGCACAGGACCTTGACCCCAGCCGTGCCAGGCTGGAGGCATCTCTTGGCAGGTTGGCACCGTTCCCTCCATGTTCCAATGTCCCCATGTCCCTCGCTGTCCCCGTTAGCACACAGAACCAGCTGGAAGTGAGCCCTTGCTCACTCTCCCCGCTGCTGCCCCGCCTTGCTGCTTACATCAAAACCAACATGCTTTCAAAAACATTTCAATTTTTAATGAAAACTTCTGCATTTATGCTTTTCTTTGGGCCTCAGTGAATTGCCCACCATCGCTGTTTGGTTTTCCCCAGGATCGGCGTTGGCTCTGGGCTCCCGTTGGCCTTGACACAGTCAGGTGCCTTGCACCCCGATGGCTGTAATGGGGGCACCGCAGCAGGATCCCAGCAGTGCCCATGTCCCTGGCAGTGTCCCCAACAGCATGGCCCCGTGCCAGTCCCACTGACCCACCTGCTTCATAAAGCACCACAAATGCCTGGTAGGCAGACCTGGTGTGGTGGGACACCCATTTCTGGTGGTTGTTTCTCGGCTGCTGGTCAGAAAGGAGCTTCCTGGAAGACCCAACAGGTTTAGCCATGGGAAAAAGCAAATAGCCCTTGAATTGGAGAGCTCTTTCCAGCAGCAGTCAGTGCTTCACCTCTTCTCTACCATCCCACTGGCACCATGTTTATCTCAAACCACAGCTTCACCGACTTGAATAGTTGCATTTCAACACTGGTTAATTAAGAGACATTGATGAGCGAGATTGTAAATCAAGTGTAGACAGAACTCTTCCTGCAGGATGCTGGGAGCTGTTTTTAGTCATGGATCCCTCGAGCTGCTGTGCTGATCCACCTCCACCTCCAGCACCCAGACACTGCTCCTCTTCCAGGAGGCCAATAAAACACTATGGAGATGAGCTGCTTTGGAGATCTTATGAGTCAAGCCGTTACATTTTTGGAACATCATGATGTTGAAGTTCCTCTTCTATTTTTTGCCCAGCTTCCCAGGAAAAAAAAATAATATAATAAATGACGAAGCTGAGCTCTGCTTTGGGATGAGAGGCAGAGAAGTGGTGGGAAGAAAGGAGGGATAAGTTGGAAGTCAGGCTCAGCCTTGCTGGGAAAGGGCTGGGAGGATCCTTGAGGATCAGGAAAGACCCTGACCCTACAGTGCTGTGAGTGCTTCATGGGTGCCCATGGGGTGTCCGGCACTGTTTGGGGTGGCTGTCACAGCCCCTGCGTGGTTGGGCATGGGGCTCAGCCCACGGGCATCACCTGGGCTCCCTCCTGTGCGGCACCCTCTGTCATGGCCACTCTCAGCCTCTGTCTCTTGCAGCCATGGGCTCACCGCCCACAAAGCACCCAAAGGGGTGTTTGACAGGCAGTGAGCCCACAGCTGCAGCCCCAGCTGCCCACACTCCCAGCTCTGTCCTGGTGCTCATCAGACCCCCAGGCACTGTTGGTCCTGGAGGCAAGTGGGATTCATCTTGAGCGGGAGCTTTTTTCCCCCATTCCGGTGAGACACCGCATTAAAAATCTAAATATAAACCAGCACCCACTTGGCTGCTGCCCCATGATTTTTGTCGATCTGCTCCAAGATCGAAAGCAGGCGGGTTTATTTGCTGAAGTATCTGCCATCCCTGCGGTGCCTGTGTCCCCGCTCAGGGCTCGCTCTGTGCAGGGCAGTCGTGCTCTGCTCTTGTACGTGCTTGCGGCGTGAGGTGGCTCGGCGGGGCGCTGGGCTTGTGCTCCTGGGGATGATGGAGGGTGATGCAGCGTCCGGAAGACACTGGAGGAGATCCCAGGGTAGTTTTGCTGGTGTGGTGGGTGAGTCCAGCTCACCTCTCGTGGGGATGGGCAGGGTGAGTTAAAAAGGCCGTTGGTTTGTTGTGAGGGAGGTATGGCGGTGCTGCCGTCCACGTGCTGCTGGCTGGGCTCTGCACCAGAGAGTCCGACACCCTGGTAGGCGCTGGTGGATGGTCAGAGGTGTATGGTGGAGCCATTTGCTGCAGAGCCATCATGTCCTGCCCAGTGCCTGTGGCATGGCCCTGGCCCTGCTCCTGAGCATCACTGGGAGCTCTGGAGGATTTCTGGTGCTCTGCAAAGGTGGGAGGGTGGAGGGGACAGGGCTGGCTCCCAGGGTCCCCACTGAGCCTCAGCCCAAAGAGCCTCAGCTCCTGTCCTGTGCAGCGGCTGTGAGCACACCATGGTGAAGAAAATGTGTGTTTGTGTGTGTGTCTGTCCCATGTCCCTGCTTTCCTCGCTCTGCCATCCCCCAAGCCCTCGGTTTTCCCCCAGACATCCCCCTGAGTCAGAAGCACAGGGGCCACTGCTCCCCCAGCCCTACCCCTCAATGTCCATAGCCTCCACAGAGGATGGACCATCCTCTCCAGGACCACTGGGTTGGTGGCTCCAGGGGACAGGGGTGTCACTCACTGGGTGCTGCTCAGCACTGCCCCGAGCAGCCCAGAGCCCTTTGACAAGGTGCTGTGGCTCCCAGCCCCGGGGATGGGACGGGGTGACTTTGTGGCAGTTGCCACAAGTGGTAACGTGCCTCTGCCTTGCAGCGCAGCCATGAGCGCGGGTTCGATTGAGCAAGAGCCGTCGCGCAAGCTGGCCTGCTGCGGGGTGCCCATCATCACCGAGGACATGCAGTCCCTGGCCATCCGCACCCTCTCAGGCACCGACATCAGCAAGCACTATGACCTCATCCGTGAGCTCGGCAAGGGCACCTACGGCAAGGTGGACCTGGTGTCCCACAAAAGCACAGGTGAGGGGGGGGGGTTGTGAGGAGGGTGGCCATGGGGGGAGCAGAGTGCCTGGCATGTCCTAATGGTGCCCTGGGTTCACTCTCATCCCCTGCCCACTGCAGGCACCAAGATGGCCCTGAAGTTCGTCAACAAGAGCAAGACGAAGCTGAAGAACTTCCTGCGAGAGTTCAGCATCACTAACACGCTCTCCTCCAGCCCTTTCATCATCAAGGTCTTTGACGTGGTCTTCGAGACTGAGGACTGCTACGTCTTTGCTCAGGAGTATGCCCCTGGTGGGGACCTCTTTGACATCATCCCACCACAGGTGAGAGCCCCTGCCCCTCTACTGTGAGCCTTTTTGGGGTGTGGGTGGGGCCTCAGTATCCCCAGGGCCCTGAGCAGAGCTGCTGCTGTACTTCAGTGGTCATGCGGGAGGGCCCCATGCACAAGGACTGGGCATCCCTGTATCCCACAAGCACCTACAAGTAAGTCTGAGACCCATCACCCATCTCCTGTGGTGGCCTGAGACCCACCACCCATCTCCTGTGGTGGCCTGAGACCCATCACCTGTACCTAGAGTGGCCTGGGACCCATGAACCATCCCAAGAATGGTCTGACACCCATCATCACCCATCTCCTGGGAAGCCTGAGACCCATCCTCTGGGTGGACTGAGACCCGTCATCAATACCCTAGGCAGACTGAAACCCATTCCCTGGATATCCTGGGGTGACCTAGGACCTATCACCTATCTCCTGCGGTAGCCTAGGACTCCATCTATCCCTCGGGTGGCCTGGGATCCATCACCCATCTCCTGGGGAGTCTGAGCCCCATCCCTAGGGTGGCTTGGGACCCTTCACCCATCCCTAGGGTGGGTCCCCCTGCCGCAGAGAGAACCCCAGATAAAAGCAGCTGTGACCGTGTCGGCTGCGTAACAACACACAGATGTGGTGGTCCCCGAGCCGGGTGGGATCACCTCAGGCTTTGGTGACCGGTGGCTGACCCTGCATCCCTGTGCCCACAGGTGGGGCTCCCTGAGGAACTGGTGAAGCGCTGCGTGCAGCAGCTGGGCCTGGCCCTCGACTACATGCACAGCAAGAGCCTGGTGCACCGAGACATCAAACCGGAGAACGTTCTGCTCTTCGACCGCGATTGCCGCCGCGTCAAACTGGCCGACTTCGGCATGACCCGCAAGGTGGGCTGCCGGGTCAAGCGCATCAGCGGCACCATCCCCTACACGGCGCCCGAGGTTTGCCAAGCCGGCCGGGCGGAGGGCTTTGCCGTGGACACCAGCATCGACGTCTGGGCTTTTGGGGTGCTCATCTTCTGCGTCCTCACCGGAAACTTCCCCTGGGAGGCGGCGGCAGCTTCCGATGCCTTTTTCGAGGAGTTCGTGCGGTGGCAGAAGGGTCGGCTGGGGGGGCTGCCCTCGCAGTGGCGACGCTTCACGGACAGCGCCCTGCGCATGTTCCAGCGCCTGCTGGCCCTCGACCCCGAGAAGCGCTGTCCTGTCAAAGAGGTCTTCTACTTCATCAAGTGTGACCTGATGGCTGAGGTGCGGCGCCGGCCCTCCTACCGCTCCCGCAAGCACGCTGGGGACAAGCTGCCGGCCGGTCCCCATCGCCACGAGGCGGCTGGCCCCTGCACCCCAGCCCCGCTCAAGAGGACCGTCCTGACCGAAGGGAGCGGCCCTCGCAGCTCTGAGCCGAGCACGGTCCCCCCGGCGACAGCCAGCAGGACAGACGGACGTCAGGACAAAGGCAAAGGGCAGATGGTCCTGGCCACAGCAATAGAGATCTGCGTCTGATGGTGGCACGTGGCGGCCGCCCGGCCTGTCCTGTGCCCCTGCCCCTGCCCCAGGGATGGGGATGGGAGGTGTTGCTCGTGGTGGTGGTGACACGAGCCAGGACCAGGCTACAGGTCTCCCAAAGCAAAAAAAAAAAACACGAAAAGAAACAAAAATGAAGAAGAAAAGGACAAAAGTGGTTGCGCTCCATAGTGTGGAGGATGCTGATCCCCCGGCCCTGCCTGGGTGAGGCTGGTGGCGAGAGCCCAGCCACAGCCACCACTCGCTGCTGGGGAGGATGTCGGTGTCCCTGGTTCCTGCTGCGGCCATGCTGCCCCCTCCAAGGCTCCCACCACGGTGACATGAAGAGGGGTCTCCCAATATGGGAAGGAAGAGCCCAGGGGGAGCCTGCCTGGGTGGGGGTCACCACCCGGGGGGGGCTCTGGGGCAGTCAGCACCCACTGGCTCTCCTCCACCCCGGCTGGGCAAGGGAAGGCCGATGACCCCACGCCATGGAGGAGGCCTTTGGGGAGGTTGTGTGGGGGTGGTGATTTGCCTCCTTCCGCCAGTCCCTACCCTACTGGTGGGGACTGTGAGGGGATGGGGAGGTGGGCACCGGGCCGGTGATGGGGAGCTGGGGCAGTCACCGGCAGACCAGGACCCCTGGCAGCCCCGGCTGCCTCCCTGCCGCGGGAGGTGCTGGCAGCCATCGATGTAGCAAGTGTCCCTGTCTGTGTTGTCACGCGTCCCACCCGCAGCCACTGGCAGCCCCTGTCCCCCTGCCCTGCTTGGTCAGGAGACCTCACGCCAGACCCTGCCGGAGGGACGGGTTCCCCCCGAACCAGGAGCTGTGCTCTGGGCTTCGGCTGGCGGCTGCAGTGCCAGTTGTCTGGCAGGTCTGGCAGGTTGGATGCTTGGGGCCAGGGGCTCTGCCGTGGTGATGTCCCCTTGTCCCCTCTGCAGATGTTTTGTGCCCAGGGACTGGGAAAGGTGGTGGTGGTGCATCTCCAGGCTGCTCTGCACAAGGGGGGGAGCAGGGGAGGAGCCTTTGAGTGGCCTCCCAAAGGTCCACGTGGCTCCCTATGCTGTCCCCATTGCCCCTCCTTGCTGTCACCCCTTCCCCAAACCCTGGACCCCTTTCCCTGGGGCTGGTGGGGAAGACAAAGTGGGGTAAATCCCCTTTGGGGCTGGCTGTGGCAAGGCAGGGAGGTGATGGCAGGAGCCACTGGCTGCCCCTTAGTGACAAGGTCACAGGGTGTGTGGGGGGTCGCAACTCCCCTCCTGATTTCAGGCACCCAGGGTGGGGGGTAGCTCACCCTGTTGCTGTGGTGGGGAGGCTGGGGGGCACCCCAAGGTGGCAGCACCCAAGGCCTGGTGCGATTCGGGCTTCCCTCCCATCGGGTGGGTGCCGTGGGGACACCTCCCCCCATCCCCTCCGGCCCCCCAGTTCCCACACAAAGGGCTATATCACTATTCAGCAGCAGCAGCAGCAGCAGTTTACACAGCAGGCGGGTGCCCGGCTGGGCCCCCACCACCGCCGCTGCCCCCCCGTCCCCCGGCACCCACCCCTACCCGCCACCCGCCCGCGGTGCCAGGGCCAAGGGCCTGGGTTAGAAGTAGCATTGCCCCGATGTAGAGACGCTAGGCGCCGTTTTTTCTCCTTTTTGCCTTAGGTCCCTCGATGTCCTCGATCTTTCGTGCAATAATGTAGATAAGGGATCCCGGCCGCCCCGGGAGGGCTCGGTGGGACCTCCTGGGGGGGGTCTGTCTGGCGGGGGGTGCCCGGGTGTGATGTCTGTTCCTGTCGAGGTCGCTGTGTCGGTAGGTTGTGGGGTTTTTATTTCCGATTCCCTCGGCTGTTGGGTTTCAGACCTTCTTCCCGTAGGAGAGGCTGTAGTGTCACAGATGTTACCTCAGTTTGTCACTGTTGAAAAGGATAAAAACAAAACACAACAAAAAACGTAAAAAACTAAAAAATACATAGTTATAAAAGCAACAACAAAAAAAAATATTCTCAATGGGCCTGAAGACTATTTTTTGTTTGATTTAAATAAAGCAAGGGTGATGCTGGTTGCAGAGCTGCGGGGCCAGTCGGGGGTTCTGCCCGCCTTCACCCGTTCCCCCCCGCCCTTCACCCCGTCCCCCACACCTCACATCCAGCTGCTGTGGCCACCCCAGGCTGGGTGGGAAGCAGCCCAGCAGGGCTGCGGGGCAGGGTGGCAGCACCCATGGGTGGTGGGAGGCAACCCAGCTGCCCTCAGTGCAGCTCCTCCCAAAACAGGCAGAGCTGCCTGACACCAAACCTATTCCAGCCACGTCCGCAGGCTAATTTCAATTTCCTGGTAATTATGCAAATGAATGTGGATTTAATTAAGGGCAGATTTCATTAAAGTCTTCTAAGGGGAAATGAGAACAGGGTGGGGGAGAGCGAGGAGGAAGAGGAGGAAGCAGGGAAGGAGAGGTGAGGGCAGTGCCCACCCCGGAAGATAAATAGCTGCAGGAGATGCCGAGGGGATGGGATCTGATGGGATCCTTGGGAACGGTGCCCTGCCTGCCCCCCCTGCCATGGGACCCCCATGAGGCAGGCAGCTTTGGGAAGCATGGCTGGGGGGCAGTGCCAGGGATGGACCCCAGGAAGATGTGGCAGTGGCTCCTCCAGTGCATCTCCGGCCCCACTCTGGGGCCAGGGCAGCAGGCTGTGAGCCCCGTTCATCCGCTGGCATCAGCAGCAAAGCCTTTTGTCTTCTTTCCCTTCCCATCAGGGCAGGGAAAGCGTTTCTTTGACACGTGATTTTTTTTTTTTCTCTCTCTTCCTCAGCTAAAAATACAGATTTGGCCACGCCAAAAGGTCTAGGAAATCAATGTCATTGTCACCAGGCGCTGGCTGGAAGGACCCTTCCCTCCCTGATCGCAGACAAAAAAGGAAACGCTGCCATTTGACGTCTTTGAAACGAACCACTCGGGTTCTTTCAGCTGAACTGTTGTTAATTCAAAGTGAAATGGCTAATTTTAGCCCAGCAAGGTCGGGGATGCTGAGATCCCGTCAGTGCCAGGAGGGTGGGGGCTGCTTGTCTCTAGGTGAAACCTTCAGACCCCCAAAGCATGGTAAAAGTGACAGCTTGGCAAAGCCATCCCCTGCCAGCCGTGGGGTCAGTGGGAAGAGGCACAGGGTGCCAGGAGTGAAAGTGCCATGGGTGCTGGATGTGGGGTGGGCGCGGCAGGTCAAGTCCCACCAGCATTCCATAAAAACAGATCCTTCCAGAGCTGAGAAGGCCAGGAGGCCCTGGCCATGACACTCAGCAAAGCCTGCCCACTTCTAATTTCATCCAGCCCTCCATTTCTGGAGCTGTTTTTTGCTTAGAGATGCTAAGTGAGCTGCTGCAGCCCCAGCGAAAATCCTGGACGTTGAGAGTAAAAATAACTGTGAATGATCGACTCGTTTGGAGCCCAAATGATCAATGCCAAGATGGCATCACAAAGAAACCCACCCAACCCCAAACAAGCCCTTTAAAAGGAAATATTCTACCGCCAAGCTGCCGCTTCAGCTCCCCGATGATTCCAGAGGGGATGGGCCCGTCACCCGTTGCCATCGTTCCTGCGCATCCCGAGCTGGGAGGGTCTGGGGCTGCCGGTGGCTCCTCAGCCGCTGCACGGAGACGTCAAGGGACACAAGCCTGGCGTGCCAAGGGGGGTCATTAAACGTGCTGCTGCTTACGGCCGATCCGCTTCCAAGAGATTCCAAAAATAGCACCAGCGGTACCAAGCTGGGATGGGCGTTGGGAGGAAATGTGACTCATGTGCCACCTGGTGCCCGAGCGAAATCGGATGAGCTCGAGGCCACCCGAGTGAGAGCAGGAGCCTTGCTCAGGGTGCTGCCAAGGACAGGGTCGGTAGAAGGGCACGTGAGGACATCCCGCTGCCCTTTCTGGTGGCTGTGGAGCTGACTATGGAGGGGCTGCAGCTCAGGCTCATCCCCTGCCTGTCCTTACTGCAGGGCCCCTCTGCTGTCTGCATTCCCAGCTGATGAGAAGATGATGGACAGGTGTCAGTCAAAGCCAGGCAGCCGCTAAAGGCCCCTGTGGAGAGAAGCTGCCAGAGCTGGGCAGCAAAAGCTGTCCTGAGGTGGGGAAAAATCTATCCCTGTGCCACGAGGGATTGTTCGTCAGAGCCACGGCTGGGGGCAGAAGGGAGAGGTGACCTTGTGTGACAGATCCAGCCACCTTCAGCTAAAGGGAGAGCAGAGCTGGCTGCACCCCCAATCCCAGCCAGCCCACCACAGCCCATCTCCCAGCCTCAGTGGGAACAGCCCCGTGAGCATCCCCTAGGGGATGGCTTTGGGCCAAACCGAGTTCCAACAGCATTTTCTGCACCTCACCTGGCCAGGAGGATTTTAGTGGGGGGCAGAGGAAGGCAGGAGGCTGCCAGTATCTCCAGCTCAGCTGCCTGCTTCCTGCAGTGGCTTTGGAAGCATTTTTTCACCCAAAGGTGTTTCTTCCCATGGAAATCCCAGTGGTTTTCTGCAGGGTTTTTTAGCTGACAAATGGGTGGATTTGTTTTTGGGCACAGTGAGGTGCCAGGGCCCAGGGGATGTGATGGGCAGCGCACCCAGCCCTGCACACCCCTCTGCCACTGGACCACTGGGTTATGGGCTCCAGCTCAGCAGGCCTCCTGCATTGCCATGACAACGCAGCATCCCAGCTTGGCAGGTTGGGAAATCTCCACCATCCCCGCCACCACCTCTCCCGGACAGGGCTTAGGATGCCAACACCAGCAGCACCCCTGCCCTTAGACCCAGCTGCTGGCTAAGGGTGCCAGAGGCAGCACCCCAAGCCCACAGATGAGTGCAACATTCTGCTTTCACTGGCTCCTGGGTGCTGGTCCCCGCTCCTCCTAATTCAAACCTTCCTTCACACCCCTCTGGAAGCCACAGGGCTGGCAGCAGTGCGGGCAGGAGAGGCTTTTGCGCTTTGGGAAATGCTCTGCCCATTGCAAACCCTCAGCAGCCAGGCAGTGCCCTCTGGAACCCAGCTGATGCCCAGCTCTGCAGCTCCAGCTTTGCAGAGTCCTGGCTGGCAGAGTATCCCTCTGCTACGCACAATGTCCCCAGGATGCCCCCAGATCCTTCCTGTCCTCCCTGGGTGGGACAGGTTGGGTGGTGGTGTCCCAGATCACTCCCCCAGTCATCCCAGCTCTTAGGGCAGCAGAGCCACTGGGGTCTCTGGGGCTGGTGTTACCCCCACACTAATTAAAGCACCATCACGGGCAGCTCTCACCCACAGCAGCCTCGCAAGACCTCGGCACTCAGCCTGACAAGCTAAACCCTCACTGACATCGGTGGCACCATGCTGGGGAGAAGCTGAGCTGCTGCCTCAAAGGCTGCTACACCTCCAGAAAGGTCTCATCCAAGAAGCATTAATGCAAGATTAATAGAGGCTTTAATAAACAGTGAATCAGCTGCTAATGGAGCCCGGCTCACAAGCCATCTGTAACACCTCAGGGGCTTAAAGGCATCCAGAACATGTCTGGAACATGCTTCAGATGGATGTTAATCACCCTGTAGCCCTGAAAACACCGCACTGAAATGAAGCTTGAGGAGAAAAGGTTGGGACAGGGGACCTGCCTCGTCCCTCCGCTGCGTTAGCAGGGTTTGATTTATAAGCATTGCCCCACATCCTGTGCTGGCACAAAGGCAAGCAGAGGAATTTGGGTCACCCTTGCGCCTCCGGGGCTGGAGCTGGGTCAGGGCCTCACAAAAAAAGCAAGGCCAGTTTATAAGGAACCTGTCACATCCCACCTGAAGTGAACCACCCCTGTGAGAAAGCACCCATCCTGGTCACCGAGCAGGGGCTGCTCAGAGCTGGGCAACCTCTGAAGCTGACCTTGAGTCCCTCTCCTGGGGCTACACCACCCTCCTCCTGAGCAGCTTTTCCTTGTGCCCATCAGCACTTCCTCTGCTGAAGCTTCACCACTTCATCCCTCCGCTTTTCATGTCCTCAGAGAAGATGTCTGCTCCCGTTATTAGCAATTCCAAGCAGTGATTTAGATCCTCTCCCTCAACCTCCCCTTCTCCGTTCTGAGGAAGGTCCAGCTCCCTCAGCCTCTACTGGACTTGCTCCAGCTTGTGACATGTCTGCAGCCACTTGAGGGACTGACCATTCCCCAGCCTGGTTTGGGGAGCACTGCAAGGGTCCTTTCCCAAGGGCCAAGATCTAGTTCCAAAGTCCTGCCTGCTCCAACCAGGGGCCCACGGTGGCCTGCTCTGCAGAGCTCCTCAGTCCCCCCTGCATCCACAGGCATTGCTCATTGCAGCTGGCCAGGATAACTCGGATGTGGCAGGACTGACTGGCTGACCCACAGGGTGCCTGGGACACTCACTTGGCTTCAAGACCAAGTGGACTTCAATATTTGGAGGCTGCCAGAGATGCTGGCTGAGAAGTTCTAGAGGCTGGGTGTCAGAACACAGTCTGTGGTTGTTCAAGACATTCAGCAGCAGATACCCAGAAGACAGCAATAATTTAGTGGTCAAGAGCTTCTCAGGGGTCTTTAATTTGCTTTATGGCACCACTGCTTGGTATGTTCAGGGCCTTGTGTTTGGATATCTCCCTTTGCAGGAGACAAACAGCTCTGCAGGACCCAGGGACGCTTGGTTGCCATCTGCTTTAGCTGGTTGAAACAGACCAGGATTCTCTGTCTGCTTGCAGGGTCAGGAATTGAACATCATCTTGGCTGGCTTCCAGGCTTCCCAAGGGAGGCTGGATCTTGTGGAAGGACTGGCATGGGGGCAGAGACTGGAACCAGCACAACAGTCACATTAGCCTTAGAGCAAACTCCTGCTGCGTGAAGTATCCATCTCTGAGTCACCACCCAGCTTTCAAGCTGAGACAACCCACAGTCATTCTTGGGAGCCACTTGTTCATGGCAAAGCCTCCTCTGCTGTGCCATGAAGTCAGCCCAGTCCACTGCAGACCAGACCTGCAGGTCTGAACAGCTTCTTCACAGCTCTCAGGTGGACATTCTCTGTCCAGTCTGCTTTGAGAGGGTGTCAGCACCACAGTGTGCGGCCACAAACAGCACAGGATCTTCTGCCAGTGCTCTGGGAAGGATGAGTCCCACACCTGAGGTCACTGCTCAGAGCATGGGAATGCAGCTGCCTTGAGGTAGGAGCATCACAGCCATGAGAGAGCCTGCAGCTAGCTGTGTAGCACAAGCGAAAGGCCTTCTCCAGAGCCTGAGCAGCAACTGCCAGCTGAGGGCTAAAGCTCAGCTGAGACAGAGGGGCAGGGATGTGCATTCTGCCCTGTTCCATCCTGCCCTCCCCAAGTCAGCTGAGGAAGTCTCACAGGTTTCAGCCCCAGCCAGGACACCGCAGCAGCACAAACTCCTCTATCAGATCAGCACCAGCAGCGTAACAGGGTCTTGCTACAGTGCACAGAGCAGCTTCAGTCCAGAGTCAATGGACACAGAACATCACCCACAGTGAAGGAAGGTCGAACTGGTCACAGGCAGCTCAATTGGAGCCACCTGAGGATCCCGAGCAGCTGTAGAAACTTGGGTATGTAGCTGGAAACAACAGTCTTCACCTCCCATGCCCTCTTTGAAAGCTCACAAAGGTCTCAGGAGGTTTCTGATGACCGGAAGAGGGCAAACATCACACAGAGCTATTAAATAGGAGGATTCCAGGGGGTCAGCATAAGAGGTAGCCCCCAGACCCATCCAGTCACCTGCCAGAGCAGCCAACCACAGCCCCAAGGCAGAGGCAGGAGCCAAAAGCCCAGCAGAGTCCCACCCCTGTGAGCCCCCAGCCCCTCCCTGGGGTTTATGGACCCCTCCTGGCAGCAGCAGCTGCACATGACTGGCCAGGGCAGGGGCAGGGAACCATGGGGTTGGCCAGAGACAGCAGCGCGTTGGGGATTGGTCAGGAGCCCCTGCAGCCTTGGTCCTACAGCCAAGGGGAGGAACAGCCCAGCTGGTCTTCTGCAGGACCTGTGTAGTGGGTTTGCATGACAGGAGTGGGGATGGATGGATGGATGGATGGATGGATGGAGACAGACCGACCCAACCTATACCCCTGCTGCTGAGCTCCCCAGGAGCACCTGCAGTACCAGCAGGCCCAGCTTGACCCTGTGACACCGTCCAGACAGAGCTTCTGTTCTGCTTTAATGGAGCAAACCTGCCCCTCTTTGGGATGAGGAGCGGTGTTGCTGTTGGGTTGTGGCCATGTCAGGGCCAGGTGAGCTCACACAAGAAGCTGCCGGCGCCAGTCTGCTGTGTGACCCAGTTACAGCACCTCGGCACCAGGCTGGTGTTTCTGCCTGAGCCATCCGCTGTTCCAACTGGTTTAATTACCCACCTCTGAGTCAGCCCCGGCCCCGCTTTATCAAAGCTCTCACAGCCTTGCAGACAAACCGCCCTTTGTGCTCCTCCGGCCCCTCTCCCTGGGGAATTGCCAAGTACCAATTAATCAGCAGCTCCTGCTGCAGCCGGCCTGGGAGATGGTGCCCCAGGAAGGTGGAGATCAAGGAACAGAGAAGGGGCACTGCCAGCGTCATGGGACAGAGATGGGATTGGAGCTCAGGTCCTGATCCCACCCCAGGAAGATGACAGGGAGGCACACACCTCACCAAGCTGGGACCAGCAACTGCCACACATGGCAGAACTGTTTTGAAAGGAACCTTAAAGATCATCTATTTCCAACAGCCCACACCACCCTGCAGGGACATCTGCAACTAGAGCAGGTTGCTCAGATGCCTGGCCAACCTCACCTGGAATGGTTCCAGGGATGGGGCACCAACCACCTCTTTGGGCAACCTGGGCCAGGGTCTCACCACTCTCAGTATGTAAATCTGCTTCTCTCCAGTCTAAATCTCCATCTTTTAGTTTAAAGCCATCACTCGTTTTGCTACCACTACAAGCCCTTCTAAAAAGTCCCTCCCCATCTTTCTGACAGGCCCCTTTAAATACTGAAAGGTCACAAGAAGGTCTCCCTGGAGCCTTCTCCTCTCCAGGCTGAACAACCCCAGCTCTCCCAGCCTGGCCTCCCAGCAGAGGGTTCCACCCTCGGATCATTGCTGTGGCCTCCTCTGGCCCCGCTCCAACAGGTCCCTGTCTCTCCTGTGCTGAGGACTCCAGAGCTGGCCCCAGCACTGCAGGGGGGTCTCTCTCCCCAGAGCACTGGGAGCAGAGGGGCAGGATCCCCTCCCTCCACCTGCTGCCCACGCTGCTGGGGATGCAGCCCAGGCTGCCGTTGGCTTCTGGGCTGCGAGCGCACGGTGCCGGCTCCTGTCCAGCTTTGCACCCCCAGCACCCCCAAGTCCTTCTCTGCAGGGCTGCTCTCGATCCCTTCCCCCCCAGCCTGGGCTGGTACCGGGGGTTGCCTCGACCCAGGGGCAGGACCTTGCCCTTCGCCTGTTGACCCTCATGCAGTTCACCCAGGCCCACTTCTCCAGCCCATCAAGGTCGCTCCTGATGGATCCCATCCCTCAGCACTGTGAATAAACAAACACTACATGCCCACACCTGCTGGTGCTGAGGCACAGTGGTGAGCTCTGCATGGGATGGGAGCTGCTCTGCACCCTGAGACACTCTTGAACAGAGGTGATGATCAGGCTGGAGCATGCTGGGAAAATGGGGGATGGGCACCGGGTGCTGCACCCCCAGCTCTCTATGGCAGGACCCTAAGGAGTTAACACGTAATGCCACCTACTGTATTTTATCTCTCCTCCATTGAGGCAGCTCTGACACTGGCAGCAGAACAATGCTAAATTCTGATTAGCTCTGGCTTTCCAGCACGAGGGGAGGCACAAGAGGGTGGGGAATTAATACTATTCTGCATAATTTTTAATCTAAATTCCATTTCTTTTCTTTTCTTTCTCTAGGAAGCAAACAATCTAGGGGGTTTTGTCCTCAATTTCTTGCTTTCATAATCTAAATGAATTGTTTGCAAGTAGGAGCCAGCTGCAAAGCTGACAATCTCCTATCAAATCTGCCTTTCTCCTAGTTCTAGCAATCATTAATTTGCTCCTCAGCCCTGATTAGCTAATCCTGGCTGCCTTGTGGCACTTTGCAGGGAAAAACCAAGTGCGTGAGCTGCAGCTCCCTTGAACCGAGCCAGAGCTTCTGGCAGGGTGATGGGATTGATATCTGTTGGGTCCGTGGTGCTCCTGGTTGTCAGCTGTCTGGAGAGGAGTGGGGTGCTCCAGGAGGAAAGGCTGCCGAGGTTATTTATGGAATCCTGGCATTTGGGGAATATCAGAGGATGCTGCTTTCCCCTGCTCTGCATGGGGTGTGCTAGTTTGTTACACTGAGACTAATTAGCTGGGCTTTAAAATAGGAATCGAAGATGCTGCAGCAGCCTCTCGCTCAGAAGTATCTGGGTGCTGCCCCATTTTGGGAAGGTTGCTGGTGTACCTGGGGGATGTGGTCTTCACAGACAGGGAAACTGAGGCACGGGTCTTGGCATGCTGGTGGATGGAGGCTCACAAAGAACAAGCCTCAGCAGCGGGGCTCTCTGGAAGGGTAGATGTTGTACCCACTGCCTGTCGTGCGAGACCCTGGTTTATTACCCAGTGAGTTAAGAGTCATGGTCTCAACTCCTTCCATGCAGCTCAAACTGCTCCTGCATGCTAGCAAACCTGGATGGGGCCAGGGGTGTCCCAACAAGGTGTCACCTCCCCAGGCTGACCCCTGCCAGTCACAAGAGCATCACCTCCTGCTGTCAAGCTCCCTGGGACCCCACTTCTCACCCATCTGAGGACCCAGGCGAGTCAGATGTGGCACCGGTGGTTTGCGTGCCACCGCTGCTGACCCCACATGCCCCTTTCTTGTATGTAGCTCTCCAGGTCTTGTCTTCCAGATGCTCTCTGGCTGCGTTTTATTGCAACACGCTCCTTCTTCAGATCAAATTCCCCAAGTGCTGGGGGTGGATCCTTTTAATTTTCATTTGTTTCAAAGCCATGCAGGGCTTTACAAGCATGACAGAAATGCGCCCGGAGTGCAGGAAATGGCCTACTTAGCTGCAGGAGCAGGGCAGGCTTTCCTGTCATGCTGACTCCAGGGACCCTGGCCTCCCAGGGGGCCAGAGCAGCTGCCTGCTGCTCTTGCAAGCATGTGCTTCTGGAGCATCTCTTCACGAGAGGTTCAGTCCCAATCTAAAGCCAAAATGGCCCGTCCTGGCAGACCTGTGCTGGGGAGCAGAGGTTTGTAGGGTATGTCCAAGTTCTGACGCTGAACTGCTGTGCAAGGTCCCTATCCCTCCTTAGCCCAGCTGACAGCAACAATCACTTTTTGCTCTTCCAAGGTAGCTTAGAAAAGGGGAGAGGCTGTGTTAGGACTACACCATCCAGGGCCCGACCTCTAACAGCTTTTGGACTTACCAGACACTTCCAGCCTAGTCTGAAAGGGGACAGAAATGTCAGTGGTGTTGCACTCCCACAGTTTGAGTGAGCTAATGGTTGGAGAGGAAGAGGAGTCACACAAGGCTCTCCTGGAGGGAAAAGCCATGCTCAGATAGAGGTTGACCTGGCCAGTAGCACCCAGAGGTGAGCTGGCCAGCTGGCAGCACACTGCTCTGCCTCAATACTCCATGGAGAACACACAGAGACTGCTCTGGCTACATCTATGATGTCTGGAACCAGACACATGCACACACCTAAGTGTTTGCTTTAGTAGAGCCGGTAGGAACATGGGGCCTCCTGGGCTGCAAAGAGTCTTCCTGAAAGAGCTGAATTTGCCCAGTGGGTCCCAGGAAGACTGAGGACCTCTGTATAGATGCCAGCTTTCTTGCTGGAGAGCTTACAGCAAAGGCTTGGCCAAGGAGGAGCCATGCTAGGATCAGTGGCTGCTGAGGAGGTGGAGCAGCAAGAGACAGAGCTGTGTGCCCTAGGAGGGCAGCGAGCTGGGGCTGCCAGAGCAGAGAGAAGTGAATGTTAAGCCGTCCTGCTTTTAATCATATTCAGTGGCTCCACCTGATATACTGAACTCTCCAGGGATCCAACTTTCCCTCAGACTATTCCAATTTTATTTACTGTGGCTTTGTCTTTGGTTCAAAGAACACAGTAGCAGCTGAAAATGGAGTCTCCCCATAACGTCTCTGAGGCCTGGGGAAGACAGAGTCTGAGCACCTGAGCCAACACCAGCAGCGAACACCTACCCCTGTGTGGCATACCCTAGGTGTTCCTGCATTGGCAAGGGGGTTGGACTTGATGATCTCCAGATGTCCCTTCCACTCCCTACCATTCTAGGATTCTATGATTCCATTTACCTTAATCCCTGAGGTTTTCCCAGCCAGAGGAAACCTCACTCCATGAACGCAAGCAGATTGTTCACTAGAAACCATGGCTACGGTTCAGAAAGATTTGGGTTTGGGCACTGAGCCTTCCTCCCACCGCTCTCATTTATCTCACTGATGCTAATCCCATACTTCAGGCTTTATGTTTTAATGACAAACAAATATTAGTGCTCTTAGAGGCTGGGAGTCCCTAGTGTGTCCGTCTGCACAGATACCCGAGTGCCAGCCCAGCTGCTTGGGGGCCTTGACCATCTTGGCTAGCGATCCTGGGGTTCGATTCGGTGGATGCTCTCAGATGTCAGGGAGTCAAAAAGGCAACAGAGCAGCTCTTCAGCCTGGGGAGAAAAAAAAAGGAAGGAGTTGGGGGAGAGCTGTAAGGTCTGTACATCACAGAGAGAATTCTTTTCAGAGGCAGGTTTCTCATGTATGATGAGAACAAGTGTCCCATGACAGGGAATGGCTGCTTAGTGTGACCATTGTTTGGCTGTTCTCAAGATTCATATTTTGAAGGAACCAAAGAAAACCAACAACAAGCAAAGTGCCAAGCAAGGAAATCTCCCTCCCTCTGCCGGCTGCTCTGCCTCTCCATCCCAAACCTCTCTCCTGCACAGCAATTTGGCACAGCTGCTTCAGAGGTGGGGAGACCAGCTCAGTGCCAAGGGCTTTGGGACCAGCCTGTAATTCTGACTGTGCTGATGAACACCATGTTCCCCTAAAGCACTACACATGCTGTGCTGATGGTTCACCTTCCACACAGCCCCCAGGGCCCTCCTCCTGACAGGACTCTGCCACTCCTTTGAGGTTTTTAGGTCTCTTTTACAGGAGGTCCAGCCCTTCTGCCTGCTGCTGAGGTGCTAAGAACCATGGCAAGGCTAGCTGGGATGTGTTTTCTCTGTGTCCTGCTCCAGTCCCAGCTTTCAGCAGTCTCTGCAGGGAGGGAGATGCTGGAGCAGCCACTGTAGCCGCTGGCAGAAGCTCCAGGACACTGAGCAGAGTGGAGGGATTCGTGCTGTTTGCCAGTGGAGGCTCGGCTGCACATCCGAGAGCTCTTACTGAGGAACAGCTCTGCAGAGACCCTGCTGCCCCCTGGTCCACTGTGCTAATGGTGGCAGGTCAATGATGTACTGCATAGTCACCAAGGGATGGCCACCCCAGCCTCACCACCCCATCCCAGCCACAGTGCAGAGCTGTGTGGGAGGAGACTGTTCAGCCACAGGATATCCTGGTCCTGAGTGTGAGCACAGCACTCCCTGACACCTCTCTCATCACTGAGGAGGTCCCTCCTTGGGTATGGAGCAGGTGCAAGGACATCTGGGACCACCTCCCAGACGTCCACTGGAAGTTCAACAGCCCCTAATGATGTCATCAACAAAACCAGGCTCTGTCACCTCCAGATGTGAGCCAGTCTGCCTGCACCCACAATAAGTATGCATGGGGAGCAAGCATCCACAGGGTCACTACATGAGGATAAGGAACTTCCAGAGCATGAGTTTATCTGCTCTGAAGGCAGATGTTTCAAATAGAGCAGGTGAAAACTGCTATAGAAATGCTGACTTCTCACAGTGACTGCAGAAGGAGACAGGACAACCAGGCCAGACACAGATGTCAGCACTGAAGTAGTCCACATTTGGAAAGCTGATTTCTCATCCTATTGCCTACTCCCAAATCACACAGGGAGCAAGTCTGAAATTCATATTCATTTCCAGGGCTCAGGTCCACCAGTCAACGCTGCAGCGCTGCTTAGACCAGGGGGATTTGAAATCAGTGTTCATTTGACCCTCCTGAACTTTGCCCGATACCACGTTGTTGCTCTTTAGCTTTAGCCTAGAAAGGCCAGCTGACATTTCATAAACTCATTAGCAAGAGATCAGAGGATCATGCATTGTTTCTGGGGACATCCTTTGAGGTACAGTCATTCCCTGGTGAGCTTGCTCTTCAGATCTCTCTCTGTGATTTCTAAACCTACCCTGAACTTTGGAGCAAAATGCCTGTTTGAAATGAAACATTCCTTGTTACTGTGCTTCTTGTAACCCACGATGAGAAGTGTTGCACCCACCACTGTGCCTGGACCAGACTCACAGTCTGAACTCTGAACTGTTGTGAGTAGCCCCTGCTTCCCCCAGTGCCAGAAGGATTGGATCCAGTGGCCTGGGCTGCCAACAGCAGGGAGAAGGGCTGAGCATATTTGCTTTTTCTCTTCTCTATCAGAGAAAGCGCTATAAGCCTCTTGCCGATAGGCTGATTCCCCACAGCCGTGAAGCAAGAAGGGATTTGATGTCAGACAGAGATACGGAACGTCCTTTTCAAAGCAAATCAGAAGACAGCCCGGACTTGCTGCCCTGTCACATTACTTGGCAACAGCCTGGCACCCTGGCAGCAGCAAGTGCTGTGCTGTGACAGCCTTGCAGCTATCGCAGAGCTGGGCGGGCTGAGCTTCCCAGGCACTGCAGCGCCTACAATCCCAGCTACGCCCAGGGAGAACGGGACTGCGCCTTAGGGAAAGCTGCTGCAAGCAGCAGCTGTATGACTTTGGGGAAGTTTTGCCCGTGTTAAAAGCCAGAACACGGACTTCAAAGAGGGCTCTGTGTCTTTTAAGGCTCAATCCTTAGAGCGCTGGTACTGAAGGCAGCAGCTCTAATGTGTTAGATGAGGTTACAAACACATTTCAGTCTTCTGCTGGGTTTTTTTGGGAAGCAAAAGGGATCTGGAGGAAAGGCTCATCTACTTGCTGACATTTCTCATTCGCCCCGATTCTTTTACATCTCCTAGTCCTAACTCTTCAGGCACTGCCTCATCTAACCCAGTCTCTCTTTTTGTTTAGTACTAAACTGTGATTAGAGTTTTAAAGGTATTTATGCAGTTTGTTTGTGTTAGCCGCCTGCATCTGGAGCTTAGTGCTTCCTCTCTTGGGATGAAAATGTTCAACTAGACCATTCCTGGAATGGCTAATGGCTCCATTTCTACTTTTTCGTTTGGATTTGGGCTTCTGAAACATAACTTCCCAAGCATCAGACACATGCCAGCTTGGCAGCAGGGCTGAATGAACATTTCCTGTCACTAATTTTTGACAAGTATCACAGATATCTTGCTAAGTGTTGACTCTTCATAAAAAGTAACTGACATCTATGGAAAATATTGAGTCTTTATTGAAGTCTCCCAATATTTTGATTCAAAATAGTAATGTGGAAGACAGTTTGACAGGGTTTTGGTCCCACCTCCCACCATGTGCTGGGCTCTTAGCATAAGCCACGGCTTGGGACCATCATAAGGCATCACCCTCCATCTCATACAAGTTAACATTTTCTTCTAAAATTCCACAAATTTGGACAAGTTTCTTTCATCCCAAGGGCACAAAGGACACACATTTGTACCACAAACTTCTCTACTTGCCTGATTCGTATTCTGGGGATAGAGGAGATGCTGCACAGTGTCCAGGACTGACTGCTTCTGCCAACAGATGCTGGGGGTAAAAAGAAACAGAAGCCAGGGTTACTTTGCTCTCTAAGCTGTCAGAGCCTGCAGATGACCTATCTTTGAGGAGGACTATGCTTCATGTCAGTGGCTCTGGCCATGTACATCTGTTACTGAACTTCTGTACACAGATAAACTCTGGGTTTTACAAAGCTTTGTATAAATGAATTTGTATCCTTAAAATATAAGCCTTCAAACAAACAGTAATGACCTGTTGTATAATGGGGTCTTTGGGGCAGTGGGAAATATGTAGAAATGTGGGTAGTTAACTCTGTGCAAGGGGTTTTTTTCTCAGCAAATATAATCTGTGTGTTTTCCCTCAAACCCAGGACTTTCTAATCTGCTTTCAGCAGCAGGCTCTGCTTCACTAGTCCTTGTTTTGCTTTGGTCCCCCTCAAGCCACATATGAGCTGACCACAAGACATTGTTGAGAGAAATTAAAAGGCAAGATACAAATTTCAAAATTGCTTTTTAAACTGACTCTGTGTACGCTCAGAGCATCAGGCTTGAAAACTCTCCAGAGGCTTTGGAAAACACTCCTTGCTCCCTGCCCCCATATCCAGATATTGTGATTGGCAATGGTTTTCCCTTCGGTGGTTTTCAACAGCTCCAAGATTTTACATCTCTTGTGTTTTTTTGTTTTTTTTCTTTTGACACCTCCTTTCCCTCCAAAGCTCCCAGAGATGAGCTTCCTATAGGGATAACATCACTCCCCACTAGCAGCAATTAACACTTGGCAAGAACATTTCATCAGAGAGAATAACATCCAGCTAAGTTCCTAAACACTTGACTTTTGTTCTGATTGCAGTACATTGTCCAAGGCTGGGAAGGTGTAAGGCCCAGTTTACACTCCAATTTTCTTCTGGCACAGCTTGGTTTTCGGAGTGCTTTAGACAAACATCATTGACAGAGTCCAGCACAGTGGTAACTAGGTAAGTTCCTGTGTGCAATACATAGTTAGGTCCCAATAATCTTACTGGACATCTAAAAGTACTTTTTATAAGCCCAAATAACTGTAGAGGAGTGATCACTACTAAATCAGTATCACCTATTAATGCAGCTAAATCGAGTTTGTCATGCCTAAGAAGCAGAGCACGCTGTTATTCCAGGAGTTGCTTTGAATCTACTTGTAAATTCTTCCCTTTGCCACCCTGCAGCTAAGAAATCTGGCTGTAAAAACAAGTTATGACAGGGAAAATTCAAACGCTTTATCCTGGAGATCCAGGCAGCAGGATGCTGATGGAACAAGACAGGTAAGTATCACATCATTTTTCCCTGTCTGTGAATAGGACGGTGTCCCTTCCTTCTCTGGATTCTCCCCCCAGTCCCCACTGCTCTTAGGGCTGTGCTTCAGCTTCCCCTCACCTCTTCCAAACACTCACTATGAGTTACCTTTGGCACCCTCTCAGATTCTCCCAGATTCCTACTTTGGCTCCACTCTTGGCAGTCAGTCAAACTCAGAGGCTGCTTTTGTGCCCCCACCTTTATAAATGTTATCCCTTTCTCTGTTCTTCCAGCCTTTTGGTGCAGAAATAATGCTTCTGAGATGTCCAAAGAACAGAGTGGGCCCTGATGCTGTTGAACAATGATCATCTCACAGTTCTGAGGGTCTGTGTCTAGGAGGCAACTGCTCTGCACAGCACATCCTCCAGCAACTGAACATCTCTCCTTGCCATGCTGCTGCTGGAACCGGCTTAGGAAAGCTTTAATAGGTTCTGAACTAGGAACAGTTACACTAGCAAAGCCCGCATTGTTCCTCTCAACACCTGATTCCCCCTTCTTATTGTAGCCTATCTCTGACATCACATCCCACGCTTCCATACAGATGGCAACATTTCTCCCCATGGCACAAAGCCCACGTAAAGTGGCTCAGCTGTGAATTGACTCCCAGGGCTGTAAAATAATCTCTCGCACCACGGTGCTCCAGCAATGCAGCTGAAAGGCAGGCCAGAACCTGCATGGGAATTGGAAACCTGGGCCTCACCAGTAAGAGTGGCATAAATACACAGTCATTTACTCAGTACCAGAAAGGTCACATGGCTCCTGCTGATGGAGTCATAAGTGTAATTAACCTCAGATGTTATTCTGAAATGTTTATAAACGAGGCAATGAAGATATCTTAGCATGAAGTGTCCTTATGAGACACTAGTTAGGCTGGGTTTTCAAAAGATATTTGCAAAGTCAATTTTAAACAGTATAATGTCTTAGGATAGCAGAAGGGTGTGAGTTTACTGCTGGCTAAAGCTGATCTACCCAATAATCACCTCTTCCCCATCCCTGGGCACACCTTGCTGCCCCTCCTTTCCACATGCATCCTCAATCATGAAGGCAAAGATTTTTTTAATCGAGCTGGTTTTGAAAGGCTGCCTGATCACTAGTTCTGGCATGGGGTAAGAGACAGAGTGGGTCCTTGCTTTTGGGAGTGCCTCCTAACAGCCATAATTTCTGCACACGTATTCTGCAGTTTGGCAAGGAAGGGTATCCTTCATCTGGACAGCAATACTGGCACAGACTGGGTTGAACAGAGAAGGACACAGCTGAGACTGGCATCTATTCCTCCCTGCTTCCTTCTCAGCCCCTCAGCTCACTGGGTGATGGCTGCAAGAAGTCACTCTGAGATTAGCTCTGGGGTTGCTGCCTTGAGACTGGCAATCTTAAAACATATCAAGTTAAGCCTGCAGAAGAGGGAAGTGCAGGGCTGCACCTATCTTGCTGTGCAGCACCCATGACTCTGAGGAGCAAAAGCCTGGGGAAAATAATGAGCTGAGGGACCTTGTATGGGCTACCAGCTCTGCAGATCTACCCAGAATTACCTTCAGCAGTGATCTCTGGGGTTCCCAACAGCTCACTTTGTTTCGACAAACCAGGGAAAGAGTGGGAGAAAATGCACTTTTAAAGGTCTTGGGTTACTTGCTCTTTGCTACCCCTCAGTACTGTCCCTTGCAGGATGGAAGGTTTGGGATGCAGTTCCCAAGGGTGTGATTTTAAAGAAACATGAGCAATGTTGCAATTTTGTTATTAGCTTAAAAACATTCCTGAAGGGTTACCGATGAAATGTGTTCCAGTATTCTTTCCAGGTGTGGCCTTGTGACTGAGCACCATAATATTTCATCAAAGTATCAGAACTCCAAGGTGTCTACCAACTTGTGTATCACTTGGATCCCCCTGATGTGTACAAACTCCAGCATCCTTGAATTCTTTATTCCTATCCCACTGACAGGGTTATGTGGAAGCCCTCCAGTAGTACAGCCAAAGTCACAACAGTCTTATCGGTGTGGCTGCTGGACTGCTCTGTACTGAATGTGTCAGAAAAGAAACTCTCTTGGCTTCCTTTCCTGGAGGAAACACCACATCACATTGCCAAATACCGGCCCCTGTGCAAGGAAACTTTCCCTCTGGGGAGCAGTGGGTTAATTGGCCTGATAATCATTCTATTTTGCTAATCAGTCCCTGTAGAGGGGTTCTGTTTGTTTTACCAGGCTCGTACATCCTCCGCCCAGCATTTCTGGTGATTTATTTAAGAGGCTAATTTTTGATTTTGCTCTCTGGCGTTTATTTTAAGTATTTTTTTTCATAGCAAACAGAATCTGCTAAGATATTTCCCCTAGGAATTTTATTGATTCAGCAGGTCTATTCCCAATGTGAGCCCTTATTTTAGAGAATTCCCTGTGTTCGTGGACCCATGCTGCCAAGCCTCACAGACACTCCAAGTCCATAACAAACTGCACAACTTGGTATTTAAAGTTCTGCAACCTGCTCTGAGTGACCCTGCTTTAGAAGGGAGGTTGGATGAGATGACCTCCAGAGGTTCCTTCTAACCCCTACCGTGCTGTGATTCTGAGTATAGGAGACATGACTTTGAAACTGGGGAACACTCTGAGGTATCGACTCAGTAACAACATAACTTAGGAAGAATGGGTTGCCTTTGAGTGGCACCTGACCTCATGGGAGTGAATTACAGAGGCAAAAGTCAGCTGCCCTCCTTCCAATCACCAGCTCTCTAGCAGGGGGTTGAGACAGTGCTGTTAAAGCAATGCTGTCCTCACTTACCTGTCCAGCAGGGAGTCAAAGCAAATGACCGCATTGTCTCGCTGCACTGCTAGCAACAGGCACAAACCATCCATTAAGAGGGAACACTGTAAGAGAGGGAAGAACAGAGCTTTGGTGTTGCTATCCACTTACATAAGTCTGTAAGCCTCGCTGATGAACCGCTGACAGCGCAGATAACCGCTTGTGTGCTGTGTCGGACAGAAAGGCACAAAGCAATGGACTCTTTCAAACTGAAAGAGTATCACGTCTGAACTGTGAGTTATCCCACTCCTATGGCATGCTATTATTCCTGTTCCCCTCTTTCAGAGTGAAAATAAGCAGGTTACTTAGGTGTGTTGTTCAGTCACTAAGTCTGCTGGAAGCAGGAAGACTGAGATAACGGTAAATGTTGAGATATTGTAGAAGAAACACTTATTACTTGAAGGAGCCCATCTCGCCTCTGGCAGGGGAGAGCAAATGCTGTAATGTTCACCTTTGGCTCAGCAGTGCCAGACCCATCTGGAAACATGCCAGCTCTGCCCAGAGCCATTCATCTCTGCCAGGAGGCAGCGTTTCCATCACCGGGAGAGCAATGCCGCTGCCATGGCTCTCCTTCCCACACGCTGATCTGCTTTGTCCTTTCTAGGGAGCTGTGCACATTCCCGTGTGCAGAGGGATGGCATCCTCAGGGGAACCACGGGAGAAGAAAGTAGCTCTTAGACTAATTGGATGCTAGATGTAATTGCTATTCTATACAGATGTACTTCAAAGGAATGCTGTCAGTTTAAAAAAAAGCAACCTGAAAAGATCTTACCTGTTCTTATTACAGAGAACACCTAAGACTCTTAGAACTGAAAGGCTGGAAGCACAAATGTTTGTCTCTTTTCAGAGGGACTGCTGTGTCTTGCTGACAGTCCTTTGTTGGTTGCTGCTTCCAGGGTAAGTAGCTTCCCCCCTTGTTTACCCTGTGCTCCTGACAGCACTTTCTTACACGTTCTCCCTCAGAGTTTTGCCCTCGTGGCATTCCCAAAATGATGGGCTTCTCCCACACCCAAACAAAGAGAAAAAGAGCCTGGGCCAGATACTCTGCTGATGTAAAGCAACATATCTGCTCACCCCAGAGGCACATCTCATGCTTAAGCCCTGTGAGCATTTGCTCAAACCCCAGCTGGACTGTGGCTTGAGATGTCAGCACCAGCCACCCAAGAAGCAAAATGAGATCTCTGCCTAGGACTCCAGAGCACAGCCCAAAAACTGGAAGAGTTATTTAGCATTGCAGAAGAGAATTAATGGGGTGTGATTAGAAAAAAGGAAACAGAGACACTATTTCTATGTAAAAACAAGACAGGATACAGCAGCAGAACATACATAATAGCAGCAACTGCGTGCTGATAGGTGAATGGAATAACATGTTTAACAGGGAGGTGCTGTTTGCTTTAAGGACACATTCACACATCATGATATTAAGGTTGGGTGTCAGTGAGCTAGCAGAGATACAGGAACACAAGGCTGAGACTATCTAGTGGGGCACGCTGCCCACAGTACTTACCGGCGGTATCAGAGCTCTGAGCGCTGCTGTGCTAATACTGCTACCAAAGCAAGTTTGCTTGGAGCCAGCCCGGATCTCTTAGCACAGCATGGCATTAAAAGGCTCCTCTTTTGTGCATGGGAATCAAAGCCCAACTCCAGCTGTTTCATACCTTTGCTGCAACACTGCACTTTGCCCTGATTAGTGTCTCAGAGATGCAGTGAGCTTGTGGTGCATCCAGGACAGTGAGGCGTACTCCAGTCACTGTGAAACCTTTGCCAAGAAGCTGATCAAGCAGTTCCACATAAGGTGGGTGCTCTGAACCCCGAAGAATTAGCCCAGGCAGCACGAGGCAAGTGGTCTGGCAGAGGTTATCAAGCAAAGGCTGATCTGAATGGAAAAGAACAAAACACAACAGATGCTTGTTTTATATACACACACACACACACACCCCTTCCCCCCCCCCCCCCTCCCCTCCCCCCAACTGTCAGCCCTCTAAGTGATTCTTCCCAGCCACTGGTAGAAGAGAGCCTCTCGGGCGTGGTGATATTGTTTGGGATGTTCACAGACACGATTGCTCACCCTGAGCTCTCAAACCACTGTATGCCTACGTGTATGTATCTGGAGATCACAAGGCAGCAGTAGTGACCCCATTTCAGGAGTCAGACAAGGACAGCTGCTGGTTTGCCACAGGAGATACTATTCCATTTAATTTCTTCCAAGCAAAGAAATCTGTTAATCCAGCTGCTTTTATAATCCAAAATGTAATTCTGACCAGCATACATAAGGACTTAATGTATTTCATATTTTCCTCATGACAAATCCGTCTGTCCATTAGGCAGCAGCTTTGTGTTAATGATTTGCTGAAGGAGGTTGAGGTTTCCTTGTGTGCAAGAGCTACCTCTAGTGTTCAAGATGAGGCCCGAAGTGAAGGATGTGCCTGCCTTGCTGAAGCCTCTTACTATATTGTGCCTGACAGTTCAGGGATCACGTGTACTTGCTTTTCCAGAACAGTAACTCTTTGAAATAAATTTTCTGAGACACAAACACATCAGGGCTTTACGCTGGTTTCCTTTTTACTCTGCTTAGACATCTTCAAAGCACAGAGATCCTCACGTAGCAGGAAATGAGGGGCACATATTTTGAGACCTGCTCCCAACACTGTGCTGTACAAAGCTTTCACAATAGCTGTGCTCTCTCCACAACAAGCTATTTTATTTTCTGCAATCTCTTCTGAAAATCAAGAAGTGCTTCAGTCACTTCAGTGCTACAGTGTAACAGGCCTGGTTCTTTCCCATCATCAGTAAGTTGCTGGGACAAATGCCCTGCTTGTCAGCAATAGCAACCCAGGGTATTTTGGGCTGGAATACCTGCAAGTCTCCCTTCACTGCAGCTCTGCACTCTGAATACATCTTGAGCCCACCAGAAACACAACAGTGTGATCACATCTCTTCTGCTACCCAGATGAGAAGGTCAAGCAGCAACATGCAGAACAGCCTGGTCGTCGCAAAAAAGCTGCGGTTACACACAAGCTGTTGCCAAGCTTGTGTTTCAGGACTCGTACAGAGGCTTGGGAATGTCAGTAAAACTGTGAGAGAGGCCTCATCCCTCACCACAGGCATCAGTTAAGTCTTAAACCATGATGCCATCAGTTTCTGATGTACTAATGTGCAACGTAAGAAAAGGAGCTCTCCTGAGTATGTGTGATTTTTGCAATGATTATGAAGCAAGTGTAGGGCATAGCCCAAAGCCAGCATAAAACAGTGGAAAGAATTCATTGATAATTACCTTGAGAAAAATCCTCCTTTGGAACTCCCCTGCACAACAGTGACGGTGTCTACCAAGAAGCTACACTGTCATTAAGGCAAAGACCTTGACTGACCACCATCCTTGCACTTCTACCTGTGCTCTCATGCACCAGCTGGTACAGGGTCAATGCCCATGGAGGCATCCTCACGTGTTAGTTACATCTCTTGACAGAGAATCATGGGCTGGTTTGGGTTGGAAGGGACCTCTAAAGACCATCTAGTCCAACCTCCCCGCAGTAAGCAGGAACATCTGCAACTAGAGCAGGTTGCTCAGACTCCCAGACAACCTCATCTGGAATGTCTCCAGGGATGGGGCATCAAAAACCTCTCTGAGCACCCTGGGCCAGGGTCTTACTTCCTGCAGCATAAATAAAACATATCTGCCTTCTCTCCAATCTAAACCTTCCTCTTTTAGTTCAAAACCATCACCCATTGTCCTGTCACTACACTCCCTGTTAAAGAGCCCCTCCCCATCTTTCTGACAGGCCCCTTTAAATACTGAAAGGCCACAAGAAGGTCTCTGTGGAGCCTTCTCTTCTCCAGGCTGAACAACACCAACTCTCTCAGCCTGGCCTCCCAGCAGAGGGTTCCACCCTCGGATCATTGCTGTGGCCTCCTCTGGCTTCGCTCCAACAGGTCCCTATCTCTCCTGTGATGAAGACTCCAGAGCTGGACACAGGGCATCACAGCCTGTGTCATGTACATGCCTATCCAGTAATAACATTGGAAAAGGCACAGAGAAACTGTAAGCATCTGTGTGAACTTTCAGGCTTGCTGAAGCTTCATCTTCAAATCAAAGTCACACCAGTGATACCGGGAAGTCATTTTGAGCTGGCAGCTGTTCAGCAGCTAGTGGGAACTGAATGAGATCTCAGTCCAGTCTTCGAGAGTTAGATGTCCACACTGCCAAAAGCATTCCCTGCATAAACTGTTATTTATCTACTCACAGAACAAAATGTCTCACAATTGCCCATTCCTATGGTGTCTTGGCTATTCCTGTGGCAGGCTTTGAATGGACACACAAACCTCTGTGACCACACTGGTGTTGAAACACAATGTAGAAGCTCAGCAGAGAAATTAGCACAGTTGCTTACATGAGCTGTGCTGATAGCGCTTGTTCTGCTGTGATAAAGTTGAACAGCCTTCTGTTTAAACCCATGAAAGCACCAGCAGTGGAAAGGCCTGGGAGGGAAACAGTTAAATGGCTGGACTCCACTGGAGTTGTTCTTTGCAGCTCAGAGTCATCCTCCCTTCTGAAAGGACATCAATAGCAAATCTTGCTGCCACCAGATGGTTTGTCTTGCTGTCCAATTAATAGCAGCCTTAATCTATATCATGACTTAAACATTTCCTTACCAAAGCTGCATGGTTGCTCTGAGCCCAATAAACTGAGCTGCTCTCCTGTTTCATGTTTTATGATTTTGCGTTTCTTGTTGATTCCCAAAGTAACTATGGGGTCACGCTTCAGGTTATGGATCTGCAGGAGGGAAGGGAGGGAGTGAGACACAAGTCATGTGAACACCGTTACCTAATCAGCACCAATAACACTTCTGAGAGATTGATTCAGGCAAGCTGTGAGGCTTTGGGTGGTGGCATGGCTTCTGTTAACTGCCCGCCTTGAAAACACCTGCTTGTCTAAAGATACAAGAACATTTTCCATGTGTTCTTTTCTTATTGGAACTTAGAATCATAGAGTCATAGAATACTTTTGTCTGGAAGAGACCTTCAAGATCATCAAGTCCAACCTTATTATTATCTTTATCCTTTATTTATATTATTATTACCTTATTCCGAGCCCTATCAAAAGCCACTAACCGATGTCCCAAAGCACAACATCTACCCGACTCTTAAATACTTCCAGGGATGGTGACTCCACCACCTCCCTGGGCAGGCCATTCCAATGCCTGACTACCCTTTCTGTAAAGAAATGCTTCCTAATATCCGGCCTGAACCTCCCCTGGTTCAACTTCAGGCCATTTCCTGTTGTTCTCTCACTTTTCACCAGGGAGAACAGACCAACTCCTGTCTCGCTACAACTTCCCTTCAGGCAGTTGTAGAAGGCAATAAGGTCTCACCTCAGCCTTCTTTTCTCAAGGCTAAACAGCCCCAGAACTTTCAGCCTTTCAAATTAAAAACTTAATTCAAGACAGCATCTTGTTGTCCTTTTATAGGATCCAGACATCTTTCTAAGGTCTCTGATTCTAGATTTTCAAGGCCAGAAACTCAAGGATGGTGAGTGCCTGATATCTTTATCCAGTGCCACACTGGTGTGCAGTGGCTCCCTTCTGTCTCTGAATAACCTGGCACATCCAGACGTCCCCGAACAGCACAGTCATGCTGCTCTGGACTGAGCTGCAGAGGGAGGGCACCCACATTAGTGACATATATTACAGACAAGGGTTCACGGCTCCCAGTTCTGCAGCTACCCTCTTTGGACAAACTCAGCTGGGTCACCTCTGTGCCCTGTAGGACAGAGCAAGGCTGAAAAAAATCTTCATCTCTTGGTTGGGCATAACCCAATCATTTCAAACTCTGTTTTTGAGAAGAAAACGATCAGAGTGGAGAAGACATACAAAACTAGTTGAACAGGACTTACTGTTTCATTTTAGCCATTGGCAAATTACAGTGGTTTGGATCAGAAAGCAGCAGCTATGTAGCATGCAGGACCAGAGGAGCAGGACACACCAGCATTGGTCAGCTTCTTGGCCTACAGTGCGCACCAAGAGGCAAGAGCCTGTGTTTTTATGCCTCTGTCTGTGGGGAGGGAAGAATGCAGACACCCAGCAGCTCTGTAAACTGGCTGGACTTTATAGAATGAGATGTCTCACACAAGACAGCCCAATGCTCTTCACTGCAGTGGGCAGGTACCTGGGCTGGCAGTGCATGAAGGACAACTCCCTTGTCACACAAACAGGGCAGTGCTGTGACCATGTGAATAGATACAGACCCTGGGGGAGACACTCAGCAACCAGTGAGTTTCATTATCAGCCATCCCAGTTCATTCCTGAACACTACAGGAGAAAAGCTGGTAAAAAAAACCAAACAGCCTCTGGGCCAACTGCATCTCAGCAATCATCAATGATGTTGCTGTCCCTTACCCGTGACCTGCTTCCAAAGCAATGCTGGCTCCCTCTGGGAACTTTGCTTCTGGAGTATGAGCCCCGAGCCCCCCTGAACATACAGGCCAGGCTACTGAAAAAACATATCTGAAAAAGCACTTTTCTATCAAGACCGTCTGGGTCAATGCAAAGTTAGCACGTTGTGGTAGGAACATCCACAGGAGAAGGAAACTTTGGCAGCAAGTGAAACACAGAAGAGGGAAAAAAAAGAAAAGACAAAAGAAAACTTTAAAAAGCAGCATTATCTAAAGCATAATAGGAAAGAAGTCATGAGGTAGATAGCAGGGCCAAAGTCACTGCTCTGACACAGCAGGATACTTGTCAGGAAAGGGCAGAATCCTACCTCTTCCTCCTCTAATGTCTGACACTCAGCGCAGCACAGCCCTTCTGGGAAAAACAGCTTCATATCCCGGACAGCTATTTGATAGGATTTGGAGCCTGAGAGATAAATACAATAGGAAGATTCTCTCAGACCATGAATTAAACATTCTCTAGACTCACACTCATCTTTCTGAGAGATTGATGATGTGCAACTTACTGAAGTAATTGCTTTAAAGGCCAGCTGTTCTGTACAGTAATAGCAAACATTTAAACCCATTATATTTAGAATGGTTCCACTGCTGCCTTGCTATTTTGATTCTGCCCTATTATCATTCAGCTTCTTTTTCATGTAAACAAGACTCCTTCTATTTCCTAACAGTGTAGTCAGGGAATAGTGTTAAAGTGCCTGTGAAACTCTTCAATATCAGCTCCAACCCACCACTGCTGTTCCACTGCATCTGGATCACATCAGGCTGGTCTTACTGAATGGGAAGGAGCTACTAGTTAATAAAACAAATGTGCTGAGTAACAGTAACGCAAGTCCTATAGATGCTGGAGACTCTGATTTACGATAGGAATCAGAATTTGCATGAGCCACTGCTGATAGCAGTAGATTTTTCTGCTCATCTGCAGTCGAGAAAGGTAAATTGAGACTGGAACAGGAACAGAGAAATAACGTGAGGGTTGCAGAAGGAATGGAGAATTCTCCAAAGAGTTAAAACTAGAAGACCTTGGCTTGTTTGACCCAACATGACACAAAGCTGAGAAGGAATCTGATTTCTGATAAACACATCAGGGTAGAAAAGGTCAGAGAAGAAAAAAAGAACTACTTCAAATTAAAGTACAGGCACTGGCACAAGAACAGATAGATACAAACTGTATATGACTATATTTAGGTTTGAAAATGTAAGAAGATTTCTAGCTATCAGAGCAGGGAAGGTCTGTAACAGCCATCCAGCTGGGGAGGATGCTTATGAAAGGGAATATGTGATGGGGCTGCCAGTAAGAGAATTAACTGAACTTGGTGACTTGAGAGGTCCCTCCAGGCTTAGCATCTGAATATTTCCCTATAAAGCAACAGTGTTATAAAGCACTGCTCAGAATATATTGAGATTTGTGGGTGGAAAATGTTAGAGAAGGAAAAGCTATTTCTGTGTAAGTAGCATTCAGATAGATTGTCAATGTGCTGGCACAGACCCATACTCCCAGGATACAAACACACAAATCGCAAACACCCTCTGAAATATTGTCACCTTTGCAGGCTACCCATTCAATGAACCATGCCTTACCGCTCTTTGCGCACTCAGCCCTGTTTGAACTTGAGAATTCTAAGTATTGTATGACCACAGTCCTTAGCACAGTAGTTTACAGTACTAAAATGCATAAATCACCAGCATATAAATTATGCCGGATCCTTCATATACCTCAAAGTCAAATCTCCTTGTTTAATTCGTGGATGCCATGACAGAGGACACAAACACTCCTAAAACTAGCAACCGTTTACGCTCACTTTGCTCAGGGTATACGACTGTATGAGATGCACACGTAAGAGTTCTCTGGGTTCAAGAAAAAGCACTATATGATGACTTCATGAGCCCCAGAAGAGATGAGAAGAGTGCAGGTTTACCTCTGCTGCTGAGCCTCGGAGTACTGAAACAGTATTACTTCATTCAACAGAGTCACTGGAACTTCATCTTCATCTTCCTTGACCTGCCCCAGTCACTCTGGGAGTTGTGCTAGGGATGCTCGAACTGTAGCATTAGTATCTGAAGTTTTGGGTATATATTACCCATTCTTAGTCATGACTGACAAGCTCTCATTCTCAAGGCAATGTGGATACACAATCCATTTATCTTAAGAGCAAAAGCAAGGACTGATAGTAGAAGAGTATTGACTAACGAGCCCTGACCATCATTTCTTTTCTGTAGGTAGATCCTTCTCATCAGTCACTCCCACAAATGAGATCCTGTGAGTAATCATGGAGAGAGATCTCTCTTGGTTTAGTCCTGATCCTAAGGATTATGATGTATCTGATAAAAAAGGGTTCTACATCAAGGAGTTGATTGTCTTCTCCAAGCTGTACACAGTGGCTACTTCATTCCCTACTAGTTCTCCTCAAAAGACCACTTGATATGGACAAAAAAAGGGAGTGATTTGACAGCACAGAATACAACAGAAAGAGGCAAATAAGCCAACAGATCTTGACAGGCAAGTTTTTCTGGAACCTGAAGAGATACAGTGCCTGAGCTCACCTTTGTTTACAGAAACTATTGCTGTTACTATTTTTCTATTCCTCTAACTATGTACAGCAGAACCAGTACCACACTAAGGAAAACCACTATTCGTGGGTAGTGAACTAACAGTGCTTAATTCCTTATGAATTTTTTGATTTACATTCCCTCCCCGTGGCAATAGCCCAGACCCCCTCCAGCAATACCATGGGTTCTCTGTAGGCCACTCTCTCCAGAAATACTTCCCTTTTTTCCACCCATCACCCACACTCTCAGCTATCTCCCATCCCACCCACTTGAGTTCCCTCCCTGCTGAGGATCCTGACTAGCTAGTTCCTTCCCACCAAGGATCTTGACTAGCTGGTGTGCCTCTGCCAATGTGCCAGCTGGCTGGCAAGAGCCTCTCCAAATGGGAAACAGCTTGGTTTACCTGCTTTCCTCAGGGAGAGCAATTTTTGATCACCTCTCTCTAGCCAGTCATTAATGTTTTGAGATGACACAGGAACTCAGTATCTTGGAGTCTTTTATTCCTCTGTGAAATGAGGTTGCAGTTGACCAAGAGATTATGAAGTTATCAGGAGAGGACTCATAAGCAGATAGAAGACAGATGAGTTCTTGGGGATAATTACAAAGTGACCAAGCTAAAAGTACAAAATCACCAAGCAGTGAAGCGATCAAAGGAAATCTGTTCTGATGGAAGACAGATTGAGGGCTGTTCTGGAAAGAAACACTTTTTGAATATATCTTCTGGGAGAATATTTCATAGTTTGAGACATCCGCAGCTCAGCCACCAGGAAAACAAGGAAAGCTTTCTAGGGAATAATGGTCTCTACTGCCTGCCAAGACTAGATCTGTAGTGACACTTCAGGAGATAACAGTACATCATGGATTTTTCCCTTGGCATATCTGAGCCTTTGGACACTTTTTTTACAAAAACCTACCGTAAAATCCATTTTGGACACTGCTGATGCCATACTGAGCCCTCCAGAGGAATGGGTCCAGTGCTTGGGCTAGCTTAGGATCCTCTGGCCCCAGTAAATCTATCAGCTTCTTCACAGCATTTGGTCTTTGAAGACACAGCACAAGAGCAGTGCCTGAGGTAAGATAGGTGCAATGAGCCTCTGAAAAAGCAGAATCCTGAAAGGAAATGAGATGGAACAGGTTATAATGCACAGTTGGTAAGTGCTGGGTGCACCCCAGCTTTCCTTGGGCTAAACCCATCCCTATTTGAAGCAAGAAGACCTGCCATTACTCCTCATCATCTCTCCTTTCTTCTAATGTACATTCTAGTGGTCCTTACAGGAAGAGCTTCCAAAATAGAATCATAAAAATATTTTGTTTGCAGGAGACCTTTAAGATCATCAAAGTCCAAACATTAACCCAGCACTGCCAGGTCACCACTAAACCATGTCCCCTGAGCACCACATTTCCACAGCTTTGAAATGCCTCCAGGGATGGGGACTCCACCACTGCCCTGGGCAGCCTGGGCCAGGCCTTGACAACCCTTGCAGTGAAGAAATTTTTCCTCATGTCCAACCTAAACCTCCCCTGGTGCAATCTGAGACCGTTTCCCACCCTATCAATGCTTGCTCCTTGGGAGAAGAGACTGATCTTTCAGGGAGCTGTCAAGAGTGAGGTGGTCTCTCCTGAGCCTCCTTTTCTCCAGGCTGAACAATTCCCTCAGCTGTTCCTCACAAGACTTGTGCTCTAGACACTTTACCAGCTTCACCAGTATAAACCACAGCCACTAAGCCAGTATTTGTTGTGACACCCACTAGGTAACAGGAGGTCTAGTTCCCACCTGGAGACCACACAGAGCTAAAGAAAATGTTAAGCACTGAGCTGAAGCCAGAGCAGCTCGTGGTTTTAGTCCCCATGGCCCTAGCTCAGGACTACAGAAATAGCAAGCTTAAAAGAAGGAGCCTCAGAACAGGGCACTAAATGGGGGCTGAAAGAAAACAATTCACCCTCCTGGCTTTGCCACTGATGCATTTTCTCCATGACAAATTCCTCTACCATTGCTTCTTTTTGCAGTGTGACCAGTTCATTCTGTGACCGCTGCTGAGTGGAGATGTTCCTCTTGTAGTTGTGCAGGTCACAACACCCTAGGATTTTTATTTTAACTAAGCATGAGCAGTAACGATAACCAGCAACAACTGCACCAGCAAGAAGAGCCCTATTTGCAGGCTGGAGACAGACAATGACTTTGAAGAACAGGAAAAGGCAGCAAGTGCCCGGGGCAGAAGGCTACCAAGAGGCAGCAGAGCACTCCCAGCCCTGCTGGCTGTTTTAATTAAGAGAAAACATGGCAAGCCAGGCTTGTTGGAGATGTCTCCACTGAGCAGAAGGGTCAGGGTGTTCACAGTAGCTGCAGGCTGCCTTCTCCTGCCTTCTTCATCTTCACAAAGTGGCAGGAGCACCCAGTGCAGCAACACCCATGCCCCAGAGCGGCTCCGCACCAGTGCTGTGTTCTGGGCGGCTCACAAACAGCAGCAGCGTTGTCAGCAAGCTGGCTGAACCAAGCTGGGGCTATTTGTCTATTTCCCCATTTTTGAGGAAATTGAAACAAAGAGGAAAACCAACCATTTGATTCAGCCAAATGGCATCATTCAGCCCCCTGAAGGTTTTAATTCTTCTCTTTTGTAATCTTCTAAAAGCACCAGAATATGGCAATTCTCTAGATAAAACATTCCAAAAAGAAAATCCCATCATTTCATTTAAAATATGAAGATAAAATACTTCAAGGCCTCTTTTGCTTTTCTATCATAAGAAACCATTCACTGACTCTGACCCAAATCTTCTCTCTCTCTCACATTCCTCCTAAACTGCATTTCTAAGAAGCAGGCTATAAATCGAAAACCACTGGCTCAATCCCAACGTTCTCCCCTGTATCTGAAAATGCAAAATGATCCATAAGGAAGCTGCACTCTTCTTAAATGGGTTAGTTATGTAAGAGATTTGATACAGGTTTTGATATTTGTCAATCCTCCCACCCTCTGGAAACACAGGGCAAAGGAAACACTGAGACACTGGGCACAGTTCAGGAATGTATGTGTGACACATGCAGGACAGTTCCAGAGGCTCTCGTGGGAGGAGAGGGCTCTGTGTAGAGGATGAAGAGGTTCATCATGTCATAGTGCACTGCAAAATCTTGATGCTCATTCCATTTTGTAGAATACAAAATAAACCCCTCTTGCTTGAAAATTTTTGTTCGTTTAAAAATATGTATATAATCCACTTGTCAAAGGGCCTTCTTTTTCGGGGATGAAAAACAGTGAAGAGGACTGGATGAAAACTTTCCAAAGGACTGGCAAGAACATATCAACATTCATCCACAGCAGAAACATCTGCACAACAAAACCATTCAAAGACATAGTTTCTGTTAAACAGAGCGTAATAAATGAAACGATTTTGTTTCAGAGATTCTAAACAGTACTTTTGGATCTGCATAACAACCCCCTTTTGTCTGCACTTCCTGTCTTTCAGTTGGTCCCCAGAAAACTGTGGACTTTGGGTTAAAGAGGACATTGTTGGTAATTGCTCCTGATGGTGTCAGCCAGTCAAGGTGACTTCTTTCCTTCAGACAGATCCTCCCATCCGCTCTAGGCTCTGCCAGCCAAACGATGCCTGTATTTCCACCCTGCCTCTGTGCTGTCTTCAGACCGTGTCCTTGCTTCCACTTGAGCAGCTGTGGCGAGCTTGCATGTGTGTAGCTGACACGAATGCAACGAGCCAGTGCAGTTGATGTGCACGGAGAGGAATTTCCAGCTGCGTGCTGGCTCTGGAGGGCTAACGGGATTAAAAAGCAGCAAAAGTCTCCTTCTGTCACTACAGTTTGAATCACAAGATAGGACTAGAGGGAATGCGTCAAGTTATTGAGTCCAGTGACCTGCTAATGCATGCAATCATCTCTGGTATTCTCCAACAGAATGAGCAGGTCCCACTGCAAAAATCAAGCTTTCTAACTATGTCCAAACCCACAAACCTCTGCAGGATGGGATCTGCTGTATAATGCAGAAAGGACATAGAGCTTCCCAAGGCAGAACTCCCTCTGGGACCAGTCACTTCTCACAGCCTGAACTCAGTCAGGTCATATTAAGAGCTAAGAAAACAATGTCAGATCTATTTATCTGACCTTTATTTTTAATTATTATTAAACTTCATATAAAAAGTATTATCATGGCTACTGTGACTAGATAACCTCAGCAAACAGCAGACCCAGACCCATCCATTATTTATTGTTTGCTAAAGGCCAGAAGCTACTTTGAAGCTGAATGTTAGTATTTCAGTTGAAAAAGCAATCCTGTGTCTGAAATCATGGTGCTGTCAACCCACGTGTAAATAATACATTTGAAAGAAGCAGGAGATGCTGGGTAGTCTTGCTAGCAGTGAACAAAACCCAAATCCACTGCCAACTACTAGGTACACAAAACAAGCGGGCACATTGCAGAGTACATGGGATTTTTCTAGAGATTTTGAGATGGATTTGAGATCAGGCTCCAGTTAAGGAGGGGATAAAAAGCCCTGGACAGAATTTCTAGAAAGGTCAGACGCACTGGCTCCATGCTCTTCAGCAGGAGATGCTATATTTCAGCATTTTGTGCCCATATTAAGAGCAGCACTGTATCCTGTTGTCCCCTGAACTGAGAAACAGATCGACAACGAACATCACTCCAATTTAAATGCTTTACATGAAATTTTTCTGTGAAAAATAGTTCTGTCCCCAGCAACTGCCACCATAATGTTTACGAGCCAGATTTTCAAACTAACTCAGTCTGTAAAGCATGCTGAGGCTTTTTGAAAATCTCCCTGCTTATCGTCAGAGCTCAGCCTTTTTCAGGCCCCCTGAGTGAAGGACTTTTAGATGTGTTCTAGAAAGGAGAAGGAGCCCCTGCGCAGCAGAAAGCATTTCCTACTGTCTGTTCCCCCTTGCCAAAGGCAGTCTATTATCTCTGCTTTCTCACTTTCAAAACCTGCTTCCCCCACCCAAACAAAACCCAAATAGCCTGTAGTTTTTTAACTCATTAGTAACCAGCTCTTCAAGGAAACTAAATCAATGTTCAACAGCTGCTCTAGCATATTAGAGAACCCCCAAAACAAGCGAGAAACAATTCACCTGAAACAACCTCTCTTCTTCTGAAACAACCCCCATGTATCTACAATTGCTTCCCAAGATAGGCATTTGGATTGTTTTAAAAACGTTTTCTGTTTCAGATGATCAGTTTTGTATTTAGCTGTATGATTAAAAGCTGCATTGGGAAGTGCTTCCCCACCAACTCCTATAGCCACTTACCAGTGGGCTGTAAATATTTAAAAATCCAATGCTTGTGCTCCATTCCTTTGCTATCATGCAGAAACTATTAATTGTTCCTGATTGATGGTTATGTTAGAGCACTGTCCTGGCATGTTCCTGCCTTCTTCTGGAAGTCTGTATTAAGAATTTCTATGAGAGAGTGCAATAAACTCTCCCAATTTAACCCAAAACCAACACTGATTACAAAGACTTGTTTTCTGTGAAAGTTAACTGGTTAAATGTCTTCATGAAAGCAATGAATTCCCCCCCCCCCCCCCGGCCCGGCGGGGTGGGGAATAAAAAAATCTAACTCCTCTCAATTGCTCAGCTTTCAGTTTCTTAGCTTTCATAGTATCTTTACACTCATCTCAGGGTATTTCAGGTTGGGGGAAAAAAACAATTGTAATGTTATAAGAGCAGAAACATTTTTAGCTAACAAAACCCCATAATACCTCAAGATTTAAGAACCCTCTTTATTTTCTATTAGACATTAGGAGTGACAGTAACTCAATTTTCTCTCTTTGCAGGTCATTTTTACAGGCTGTTGAACACACGCTCCTGGAACAGAGGCTCAGCTGTATGTGTAACATAATAAAAGGGAGCAGGGCTCCCTTATAGGTGTATAATTGCCAACAGCGCAATGAATGTTTCCCAGCTCCCAAGTTTAAACCCAGGGGAAGGCAAACCAGGCACAGGTGCTGGGGTGCGGTATGTTCCTTGAATGCGCCCTAGCTGGAATGACCTTGGGGAAGAGAGAGAAAAGGGACACCTGGCTTGCAGATCAAGAGTCAGCCTTGCAAATGAGCAACTAGACTCCTGGGAGGTCTGTATCACCCATATCCTCCAAAGTTTTGCTTTAGAGAAACCAGGTCTGCTTCTTTATGGCACGCGATAAAAGAAACCGTCAGCTTGTCAGCTTTCTTTGTGTCTGACACGGTACAGATCGGATTGTTCTATATACTTCACTTCTAACAACAACTCAGAAATCCTGGATGGGAATTTGGGGGGGGGTTTCAGGAATGGATTATTCACCAGCTAACATATTTCCCTACTCTAAACCTAAGCGTAGCCACAGATCTGCCAGTTTCTTAACAAACCTGTTTCACTTCAGAAGAAAGGAGTCGTGAAGCAACATCTGGTTCCAGGTTTATGTGTTTCATCCCAACCACAGTGAATTTTTCTAGGTCTAGTTTTTGGAGGATCCTTGCAAGACTGTGACTCCAGGCACCGGGTTTGATGAGCAGCACTGTGCACAGAATCTGGGCTCCTGTAACAAAGCACACCAGTGAAACCCAAAGACGCTCCTCAAAACAGAGGTAAAAGGTACAGCAGGATTCGTTTACTAGCATGGACAGGTAGCTGTAGAAGAGGGTTATCTAAACGCTGGCATGAAGATCATAAAAATTTGAACAGAACAAGTCCATAAAAAAACCCAGTGCATATAGGATTTGGTTGAGGATTTTTTTTTTTGTGGTGTTGTTTTTTTATTTGATTTGGTTTTAGTTTAAAAATATATCAAAAATCATCTAGACTCGCAGATTTTTTTTTTTTTCCCCTCCAAGAAATCTGCTCTGAGTCCAAAAAGTTTATGGGGCAGGTCTGTAGGGTAAGACTCAATCCTTTATATTGCATATGAATGTTTTAAAAGGGATAAAATATTCCATTTTGCATTTTTCATGTGAACCGTGGAGATTATGTGATATAATCCTTAAGGCAGCTATTAAATTCTTATTTCACTGTTTCTATGTTCTGTATCGCTCTGTTAGAGCTTTGTTTCAGAGAGACACAAGTATGACAGGTCCCAGTTAATGTTATAAACCTATTATGAATAGAATTGTGTTTACAAAAATTGATATATCAGCAAAACTCCTTTTTGCCCCTGACAAAGCTCTCCCAGAGCTGCCAGCCAGGTGCAGCACTTGCTTTGCTGTGAGAAACAGAAAACAGAACAGAGCAAGACAGTTTTGCTGTCTGATGGTACAAAATGTATTAGAAGGCAGAAAATACATATACTTAATTTTTAAGCGACAGCAGTTTCAAAGTAGTAGTTTTGCTAATCTAAAGTACCTTATTACTAGGAATGTAGTTACAATTTTATCCTAATAACATCCTTTGAAGATTTATTGGCAACTGTAGTGCCAGACCCAGGGATGCATTAGCTGCTGGTGCCTAACCACGCCAACTGGCATGAAGCATGAGTTAACAGGACTGCAGGCTGCTCAAACCGATCCACAGTTTATCTGTCTGAGCACATAAAATGTCATTTTATGTTTCCTGTACATCTCCCTACTAATTATAGAGCTGTCGATGCAATGAAGCATCAACAATGCTACGTATAATTTAATGCATGCTGCTATTTTCAAACAGCAAGGAGCATGTTGCTGATGCATAACAGAAATACAGGATCCAAAATAAAAAGCAAGATTACTGCCCCCCCCCCCCCCCCCCCACCTGATATGGAAACTTAACCCTTATCATGCAGGGATCCCTCCTATTAAAGATCTGCTCTTCCCTTCACCCCATTCTTGAGCAGAAAGGTTTAAATGCCATAGCAACAGCCTGTGAGCGCAGAAGCAAGCCGCTCGGATCCACTCAGCTTCTCGCGCGCAGAACGGCAATCTCAACTCTACGCCATTACATAAGCGTTCGTTGTCCTCAAGATGTTTTACTCGCCATCTGCTGTGTTTCTGGGCAAACATTCTCATCCTTGTGGTACGTGAATCCCTACATGCTGCATATTTATGTACTTTAGATACTTTCAGGAAGGATTTGTCTTATGGTACTTTGCCATCTTGGTCTGGTCAAAGTGAAGTGTTGAAGGCAGATGGGACAACTTTCCACCTAGAGTTGGTTTCCTCTCGGTGATCATAAATGACAACTGTTGAAGAAAATACCACTGTCTACCAATGGAACAGTCTCTACTGATCCTGAATTACCAGAAGCATCTGGTTCATCAGCCCTCAAACATGTCTGGTTTCCAGCTCCAGCTCTGGCTGTTTAGTGGCCTTTCCAGTTTTTTGTCCAAGTTGCCTGGTCTTTTTTTTTTTTTTCTGCTTTGTAATATTTTACATTCCTTCCTCATGGCCAATATTTTTTTTCCCTAAAAAAATATGCCATAGGTTTTGATTTAGTGTAACTGTGAAAAATACTGTTTATTTTATATGCTATTTCTATACAGTACTTTAGATATGTGTGTGGCTTAAAGTAAGTGTAAACTCTAGAGAAGCAAATATCAGATTTCCTGGCATGCTTTGAAAAGAGAGTGTCTACCCACTGCCTGTATGGTGTAGTCCGTTGGCTTATTTTTGCCTGGTCCATCTAGATGAGTTAGTTCCACAAAGTCCTTACGAAACCACATTTTCCCATTTGTTCTCCTCTCACCTTGTGTCAAGTGGGCAAGAAGTGACTCCACAGGGCATCTGCGTTGCTCTCCTAAGTGAGGAAAGCAGAGAGATTTGAGTAAGCGCGATGGGACAAGAATCTGGGAGTGTTTCCATCATCTCTACATAAAACAGCCAACACTGCTACGACACATTGAAACAGTGCTTTTAAGATACCTTTGTGCTCCCAGTATTTCACAGTCAAATTAGAATCTGCCTTGTTTTGGATGTCAGTCCCAGAAGCTGAGGTGTTTTGTCTGATGTCCTCTCTTGTGCCCTTGGAAGCAAAGAAGGGCTGTGTATTCTGACCACACACCTACTGAGCCCCGATCTGTTGTTCAGTCCTTTCCTCAGCTCTGCTCAGAAAACCTCACTGACATTCGCCAAGCAGCCAGGAATGGTCGTTTCTGTGGCTCTTCATAAGAACAGAGCAGTATAAAAGGAGGCTGGTGAGTCAGAACTACTGACAAAAGCCTATATAAAAATGTTTCCTTCAGCCTAATGTAAAACCTGCAGTGATCTGAAGAGGTGAGAAAAATTTAAAGCACTTCAAGGTACACGTGCATTGAGGAGTCATCTAGAACTGAGGTGCAGTGACAAGAGGCTTGCATCAGGCTGATAAAGGACTTCCTTTGCAAGTGACTGCCAAGTTTAACCAGTGTGACGTGCAAGACATAATAGAAACACTAAGATCTATTCATCAAAATTACCATTTTTTGTATTTATTACTGTCTGAAATCCAAGTATTTCTCTTTCCCAGGGCAATGTATCTGGAAGGTAACTAGCCAAAATGTTCTTTTCTTTTAATGAGACCTTTTTCTCTTTCCACATCTGTCATTCATTTTGCTGGAATAACAAGAGTAGATATAGAAGATGGAACCAGCTCCAAGGTCCTTGCCTCGTAACTTTTTAGTTCACATCCTCACAGTACCAATTTTTGCCTTTAGGATTAGTATTATTTAAAATAACTTCTAGGATCTGTGAATTCTGTGGTGACCTGGATGGCACTGCAACGCAAATGACAGAGCCCTTGTCTGAGCCTTAGGAAATAGGCATTTTGCTCTGATTTCTGTCACTCACTTGTACCAACACATTTCACCTTTCCAGGCTTCAGTTACCCCTCTGTAAAACATAACAAAACTCATCTTTTCAAGATCAACATTTGAAAAGAGCTACTACAGAGCTGGCATTACTTAATCCTCATTCCTACATTCCACACCAGCTCTAGACAGGTCATCCACGCATGCACAGAAGACCTGCAAAGAGAAAGGTCATCTGGCTTTTCTTCCTAATTGCCTGGGATTATGATGTCTAACCAAAGGTTTTCTAATCCTGTTTTGATAACTCTACAATTTTCTTCAATCTGTTTTAAGACTAAAGAATTACTTGTTTTTATTCAAGAGACAACTAGTGCATCATTCTGGTCTTACCTTCAGCTCGGGACCTCTTGCCAGGTGGTGGCAGGTATTTCATAGCAGGGCGATGTTCTGCATCTGTGAAAGGAAAGGAGATGTATTTTTATGGATTCACAGATGGAAAATTTTCACTGTCCATGGTGGGGAGGGGGGTGGGGGGCAAGGGGTGACAAAGCGGATCTTCTTAATGCTCATCAATATCTAAGGGGCAGTGGGCAAGAGGATGGGGACAGACTCTTGTCACTGGTGCTCAGCATCAGGAGAAGGGGCAATAGGCACAAACTGGAACACAGGAGGTTTTGTCTGAACATGAAGAAAAAACTCCTTGCTGTGAGGGTGTTGGAGCCTGGCCTAGGCTGCCCAGAGATGTTGTGGAGTCTCCTCCTCTGGAGAGAGTCCAAACCTGTTTGGACAATGTGATCCTGGGCCCCCTGCTCTGGGTGACCCTGCTGGAGCAGGGGGGTTGGATGAGACGATCTCCTGAGGTCTCTTCCAACCCTCACCATGCTGGGATTCTGGAATTTTATTTAATCAGGGGAAACTACAGATATTTTACCAGCTGCAAAATATTGAAGAGCTGTTCTCTAGCAAAGACCTCTCCATTCCTCCCACAACAACAAAAACAAAAGTAAAAAATGAATAGACTGTACAAAAGAGAGTACAGTATGCTTAAGTCATGCTTCAGCTCTGTTCCTTTGTTCTTGACAATGGCTTTGGTGGGAAAGACTGGCACTGTGATTACAACCTCCCTCAATAAACTGATCTCACAGGTCTCCTTTCCTCTTATCCTGCCTTTTGGTCTCAAGATAACTTTAATGAAGGGCAGCAATGTATGGGTTTTAGTTTTATTCCCTCATTTGCGATGTCTGATGCCTTCTGCTTTGAAGAGCTCCTCTTCTTGCTCTCCGATCTCACATAAAACACCCATGTAGTTCACTGTCAGGTCTAACTTTTTGTGAGACTAAAATGAGCATCTTCCTTCTGACACCATCGCACTTTCTTCTTTCTATTTGGTAAAGCCAATTTGTTACTCCACACTACATAAGCAGTGTGTGTTTGACACAAGCATCTAAGTTTGTGTTGACAACAAAGGAACTTTTCTCCCCCATGAAAAGATAGGAGAAGAGCTATAAATTAGAAAGCACCACCACACGTGTGGAATTGCATCGTTCCTTCCCAGCTGATACCACAATCTTGATTTATGTCTGAGTCTGAATAATCAGAACTCGTCAGGCTCCGAACTATTTATCTTTAAGTGTGAGGAGTCAGGCTTCCCCAGGAATACAGGTGACATGCCAATGTATTTCACAACAGAATAAAACATCAGGAGTTCATACTGTGCTGCTCCAAAGAATCCAGTACCAATAACACTATGGTCTGGACTGTGATTTAGTTCAAAGAGGCGTGGCTATACATTTCTTGCTACAGGAGGAAAACAGCAGGTTTACCTTGCTGAAAGATCAATGCCAGCATAGATCACTGAAGTCTGAGAACCTTTTGACAACAAAGGTCTTACTTCTCTTCTAGGATAAAAAGCAATTCTCAAAAATTCTGCTCTCTTCAGCTCTTGCAGATCAGTAGTACCCTTTGTCTCCCTGAGTATCGGGGTACGGTGGAGGTACCCAGATTCAACAAGTTAGGCACTGCAATTAGGTGCCCATGTTTAGGTGGGTTAGGTCTTGGCCTCTGTTACCCAATTTCTCTTCCATACTGGTCCTGCCAATTGCTGTAATATCTATTTAGTATTTATGGAGTACCTTGAAATCTTCAGAAAAGGCACTAGGCCATGGACAATCACATTAAATTAATAAGCCAACTTGTAGATGACCTCAGCTGGCTCCTGCTGATTTAATAACCCCCATCATTATTCAGCAAAGCACAGAATTTAACCCCAAATTATTAAGTTTTTCTATGCCTGAGAAAAATCCATAGCAATGGATTCCTTTTGTCCAAGTTCACTAAATTCCCAACCACCTCATACGTGAGGACATTATTAACAGTAAAAACACATCTTACCTGTTACAAAATCCGTCTCTGTGAAGAAGAGGATGGCTTGTCTGAATGTCACCTCTGGGGTCAGGGCCATTACCGTCTGTAGAAGACTGTCACTTGTGCTTCTCTTCTCCCTGCACGGCGTTAATCTCTTCAATGCATTGGCAAGAACTGTGAAGGCATTGATCCGCCGTAGCGCGCACACAAGGACCGGGCTTGACATGAGTATATCAAGGCTTCTTCGCCAGGAAGGATCTCCAACCTCAAAAGGTGTTACTTCTCTGGCCTGACATCGAGTGAGACGGGGCAACCACTTCAGACCTAGAAGCTCAAATCCTGAATCAGGTCCTTCTGTAAGTCAAGAGAAATCTGTTAAGCCTCAGTTGATAGGATGCATTTCATAGAAGCCATGTTTTCTTTTGGAGACAAGTGTTCTACATTCACATTGATTTTTTTAACAAACAAGTTCCAAAGCTGGTTTGACTTCACCTCCTGTTGCATCCAAAATGGACTGCAATGCAGATATAGAAATACACTGGGAAAAACCACAAGATACAAATGCTAGGAAATTACATTATAGTGAAAACAAAAAATGAGATATCTGGGAAATCAACAGGGAGCCACACAGAATAAGTGCCATGATTTGATTAGAGAACACAGATAATGGAGAAGAGTGGAAAGGGAAACACTGAGAATACACTGATAAAATTGGGGTTTGACACAGTATAATCCATAATTATGGAGTCTTTACACCTCTCATAATATTCCATTTTAAGCTATACTCATTATAGTAATAAACGACAATTTAATGCTGACTTGTCTCTAAAGTAGTTTAATGTTGTGTTTGTAAAGTAATCTTACTTCTCATGTAGCAAGATATTTAGAGTTTCAATCCATGAGTGAGTATTGTTGGAAGTTTCTGTCAGCTAGAATCTGCTCCTCACCTACTGTGATACAGCACTTACTCCACAGCAGTGTTTGAAGTGAGGAGGATACAACATAGCATAAGACAGGGTGCCAGACTTCTGCCCTGGCTGAGTACACTTTCTGTGTGTTACACTTCGATGCAATTTGTATCATGAAATTATATAAAACCATAGCCATATCTGGCTTAGCACCTGACAGCACTCCTCGGGCATTCGTGAGTGTTTAACGTGGGGGACAGTGGCATTAGTCCTCCTGTGTGCACAAGGAAACGAAGCATGAAGTGGTGAAGTGTCTTGTTCCTGATCACAAAGGATGTCAGCAGACAGAACAGTTTGTGACTTCTGGATTCCTGTTGCTGTGCCCCAGTTACAGCACTGCTCTACCTCCCAGTACTTAGGGAGAGACACGATGCTCTAGATTACCTAAAAGATTAGGAAGCCTGAGCACAGCTTTGAACTACCTTGATGCCCTCTGAAGAAAATCATGCCCACCCAAGCTGTCTGCAATATGAAAAGTGGCCTTTCCCATAACTAACTAGCCACAATGATCTCTTTAGTTCTTTAGGCAGGTAAGAAGAGAAATCTGTCCTCCTGCTCAAGCTTCTCTCATTTTTCATAACATTCCTGCTACAACAAAAATAGCTGGACAGGGTAAACTTTCCTGACCAACTTCTACAGCCCTGCCCAAAAGCTGGCATCACCTGCATTCCAAGATTCATGATTGCACTCAGGAAGAAGGATCTGGTGAAGGAGCTCTCCAGCACTCTTCATAGCATCCATTCCAACCACTGTCAGAATGACAACTTGCTCCATTTCAGGATCAGAAGCATAAGCTTGATTGCAGAAGAGATCCAGAGGAATGTTAGGGGGGTCTGGCACCGCACTGAGGTTTCCTCCTACCCAGAGAGACCATCAAAACAAAACTAGTTACCCCACGAAAACAAATCTCAAGTCTTTTTTAGTGTGAAGGAATTGACTAATCTCAACCAAGCAAAGGCCAGTGCCTCGCTGGGATACTGCTCCTCATGTCGCAGCTCCGCAGGGTCAGGAAAAGAATTATGCATGAGGAGCGGTATCACAGCAAACCCTCACTAATTAGTCACACTCTTTAATGGGAATTACTTTTTGACAAGTAAAGCAAATATATTCAATGATAATTTGGATATTCTTATGAACACAATTAAGCAGCGTTGATAGATCTATACCACAAGGATTCAAGGTATCAATTTCAGAGGGATAACTAATGACAGGCTTCACATTAACTAGATACTTCATTTTGCTTTCTAGGAGATTACACTGCCCACAGCTGAGGGCTAAACTGGGGACTGTTATAATACCCTTTATATATATCCACAGCCCTGTTGGAACAGTATAGCCAGCAGAATCCCTGGCCCATCAGAAATCTGTGGTTGATTCTGTACTATTTCACTACATGGTTCAGCAACTATACAGATTAACATTCAATTACTTAGTTATTCCCACTTCTTAACATTTCATAACGCTAGAAAATGGTCAATGACCTGCATTTGATCATTATTTTTCCTTATCATTTAGTATGAATTTGGTTTTGAAGAGCAATATAATTCAATTAAAAATCCTGATAGCCAAAGTTTAAAATAACTTAATTAAATAAAACTACGTTAACCTGATAAATACATAACACTACCTGTAGTTAGTGAAATCAGTGTGATTACCATGACCTCCAAGTGTACAGAACTAGTCAGTTGAAGACATTCCTACACATATGAGTCATAATTTATAAAGGAAAGCATATTTATTTGCTTTTTCAAGTCCTATCAATTTCCCTGCTTTGAATGAATAACTGAAATGAATTCAGCTGTATAAACTGAAATAAAGAACATCTGAATAAAGTGAAATGAAAAAGGGCTTTCTGTGCACCTACAGAAGATCTACAGCTGCCAACATGTATCACTTCAGCAAATTCTAGTTTTACACACTGAACCACCAATTTCTCTCATTTTAGTGTTTGGACTTCTTTTGAAACTATGGCAATAAATATATATTGATTGGATATCGATCTTTTAATTCTGATAGGTTTAAGGCTTAATTGGTTGTTACTATGTCACATTTAAATAATTTATTTTTCCACATACTTAAAAAATTACTTCAAAAAGTTATTTCCATTTTGCTTTGGTATTTATTTTTCCATTCATTACCCAGCAACAAAAGACATCCAATGAGAATGACAATGACTGATGGTCAGTAAAACTAAACTAAATGAGTTTTTATGGACAACAAGCATATTCCTAATGCTCTTATTCAGGAAAATCCCCGTGTAAGACCTTATACATGGCAGAACAATGGATTTCCTGAAGCTTTGCCCTACCCAGTGCCTGCAGCAAGGCCTCAGTGTAAGGAGCTGCATGAAAACAGTTGGTGGGGTCCAGCCCAGCAGCGGCAGGCAGGCTGCTCTGCCCATTGCCCAGGAGGCCTTGCCTGGCCAGTTCATCCATCAGTCCTGTGCACAGAACAAGAGAAAACGTGAGGAACACAGAGCTCTGTGACACAGTCCAATAGGTAAACAGTCATACCATCAAATGCTTTGATTCATCTAACCACAATTCTATTACAGAGGTGTTCGTGTGGGTTACGCTGAGCTTACCTAAGAGACATGAAATGCAACTTAATCATCCCTTCTCCCCCAGATCATATTCATTTCCAGTGGGGAAAGTCACTGTTGAAAATTGAGGCTTGGCCACAGCTTTCTCTGGAGATACCTCTGCTTTGTGACCAGCACCCCAATTGTTTCCATTACCTTCTAATACCTTCCATGAACCAAAACATGGAACAAAAGCATAGAAGGTGCTGCACAGCTCTTGAATTATAAGTGTCTGAACTAAGTTGGTGTTCACAAGGAGGAGAAGTCACAAATCTTGAGCTCAGTGCTTGAGAGCAGGTCCTCAAGGTGCCTTTCACCTCAAGGTGCCAGGCCAGTGCCCTGCATCCTCCACAGCACCATGTGGCCACAGAGGTGTTGCTGGGATTGCAGACCTGAACAGAAACATCATGTTTTGCTCACATAACTCCCAGTCTGGAAAATATCTGATTCCATGCTGCTTTTACTAAGTGCTTGAAACTAACAGTCTCTCAGTTCCTACTCTTCCTCCAAAAGGCTGGGCTGTGCATAGGCAGTAAAAATTAAGGAACTGGCATACAGTGCACTTCCACAACAATTAGATCACAGTTTTAAAGGCTTGTTATTTTTCAAATTGCTTCATATACATTTGATTGCTTTCTACCATATGAGCCTGCCAATTATTTACTGTAGTGGAGCATCCAAAATGGATTATTAATGATAGAGGCTGATGGCAAACCTCAGATGTCAAATGTAGCACTGACAAGAGATTTGAGCTTGTACCATTGGCAATCACCTACTTGCCTTTCAAAATTCAGGTGGTATGAATAACCAAAAAATGTGCCATCACTGCCAGAGCAGTGTTTATTCATGCTTAATGTATGGCAAAAAGTGAGGCTTGGACAAAAATGCATAGTGTTTGATCCTCAGGACAGAGACCCATTACCCAAAGACACCTATTTACCTGCTCTACTTCAAGAATGATCATGGAATTTTTCTTTGCTTTGAAAACTGAGTAGTGTTCAAGACTTTGAAGGGTTATTGATAACAAACATAAAAAGTCTTAGTGTGATATTTACCCTACTCAAATCCAAGTGCTATTCTACACTTTCCAGATGCCAAACCAATACTTGTGTGGCAGAAATGTCAGCTTCCCCTCTCCAGGGCTGCAGAACATGGAATAATCTATATCTCTGTATCAGTTCTGAAGCAACCACAGAACATATGAAAAGAGGCATTTGCAAAATCTGTCTACCAAAAAAAAAAAAAAAAAAAGGGAAAAAAACCCCCAAGTTCTCTACAATGAGGGAAAAGATTTTACCTTTGCAGTACATCCCCTGTTCCAGTGCCCACCTACATACTTCTAGTGGAAATTTCCCCATGCAAAACATGGAACACTGTAAACACCACCAGTGTCACTCTGTGAGAAAAGCAGTAGAAACTGTACTACTTTAATGAGCAACTTTCCTTGGGTCTACAGGCAGCAGGTGACACGGTGCTGCAGTTAGTCTGCCATGATTAATCTGCTGTGTCTGGACATGTTTTCAGAACATTCTGTGATAGTCTCAGGAGAAAAAGCAGAGGAGTTTTTGAATTGTCTTCCTCCCCCCGCCCCAATCTCTAAACTTTATTTTCTATTGTGGATAGGTCAAAAGAAGCAATTGGGCAGTAGATTAATGTCTCCATCATGAGCTACTTGTGGCGGTGTTAATGGAGGGGTCAGCAACAGTGATGCTCTTCTCTCAGCAGTGGTGTCTGAAGGGGAGGTGGCAGGAAAACAGATGCTGAAACGGACTCTCCTGCTGCAGGCAACATGGCCACTGTCAGAGCAGGAAGAAGCAGGCAGGGCAGGTTCTTTGGTCCCTACTGATCACTGCTGTTGCCAGTGACCTTCTTGGACTGGAGACCAATGTCATCCTTAAGAAAACCAAACAACACTTTTCCTGAACCAGAGACTCAGAAGAAAGCCCATTCTTCTTTACTTAAGTAAGAAATTTGGGGCAGCAACTTATCTGGTTTTTTGGCAGTCCCTACATATAGAATGAGCTACAGTTCAAACGCTTGGAAGTCACAAGTATGCAGAACTCAGGGCTGAGGTCGAGAGGATCAGAGGCTATCCTCAGGCTCAGTGGCACATACATATTTTTGCTGCTTTATCTCTCTGTGTAGTAAGAATTCCTAAAAAGTAGTTATTGAGATGATGAAGCCAGAGACACTATGAATATATACAGTGGGAAGCCAAGAGACAAGACTCACAAATTCAAGCAGAGGAGGTTCAGCTTGACGTAAATGAAAAACAGTTCCCCATCAGGATGGTCAAGCATTGAGAGAAAGGCCCAGAAATGTGGGAGAATCTCTGTCCTTGCAGATTTTCAAGACCTGTGTGAAAAAAAGCCCTGAACATCCTGACCTGCATTCATTGTTGATGCTGTATGGAGCAGGACATTGGACAAGAGACTTCAGAAGTCCCTTCCACCATGAATTACTCTACAATTCTAAACTCAAGAGGACTCCAGTGCTGAAGATCAAACAACTGACAAAGACCAATCCGCACTGCAGGATTTGTAGTAGTGACTGATTTACATGTTGGTCTGGAGATACATACAGCAAAACCACCAGGCCCTGATTTTCTCAATAAATATTCCCTGCAATGTAACAGGTGTTGTTAGACCATTAACATTGACCTCACAGGCCCTGAAACACAAACCTCCTTCCCAAGGTCGTTGAGCAGTGAAAGCCATACCTTTTACCAAGGCAGCAATGTGATGACGAGCATTCTCCTTTCTCAGCAAGAAAATGAGACAGTGCACACGTGGCTCAGCAGAGAGCTCTCCTCTTGCAGAACTATCAGGTGAACTTGAAATCTCACTAGGGCAGAACACAGCAACCTGAAATAACGAGGGTCCGATTAGACTAACCAGATGGAACCACTCAAGCTCAAGCAAATAGTTACAGTGGCATAACAAGATAAAGCTCACCAGCTGAGCCACAGTAACTTCCAATAACTGTGTCATTGATTCATGAGACAGAGAAACTTGATTTAAACCTCAGGGAAGAGGCTTAACACAAAAATATTCTGCCCCAAAACCAGGATAGATTAAATCCACAACAGTTATAACTCACCTGGTGTGTGGTACCAGTCTAAGTCACTCATACAAAAATGATCTTGAGTCCTAAATGACAGATGATTTTTCAGAAACATTTAGCTACAAAAAGCACATTGAAGCAATAGTTGCTGTTGTTAACTTCTTAAATGGCCACTCAGGAGCATGCTCCAAGTATTTGGCTATTTTGGGCTGTAATGTTCCATAAGTAAGTTATGTTTATTCTACAAAATACTACAGACAGGGAAAAAAACTATTTCTCTGATCGCAGAAGAAGCAGAAAAAGTGTGGCTTTGTACACAGTTTAGTTTGCAAAATGATTTCCTGACTGACATAGCAAATGACCCTAAGCATGACAATTTAAAGGAAGGGGTCCACTCCTTTGTAAGGAAAAGTGTCATATGATTCTTAGGTGATTTATTACATAAGAAGTGCAGAACTGAACTTCTTGCATTTAAGTTTGACCAAAATCTTGAATTTATGATTATTGCTGTTTCCTTAGGCTGATTTCTCAAAGTGCCAACTGCACTCTAATTCAAATCTATCCTCATGTTAGGCAGAGCTTTAGAGAAAAAGAAAAATAATTCTTATTTTTGATATCAGGAAAGCTCTTTTTGCAAGCCGTCTGGAACGCGTTAAACCAGGGGACTTCATGCTGACAGGCCATAAGCAGTCCCAGAGAGACTGCAAAGTATATAATCAAACATCAGCCTGTTAGATGAAGACTATGCTGCTGAATACATTTGCAGATCTGAATTTGCTATTTTGGTTTACAGGGCTACTGTCTGCTCTTGGCTTATTTTTAAGATCAGTGGTAAAATTCATGTTTGTCTTAGCAGGAGTCCTGATTATGAATTTACACTTCTGTACTCAGTGCGAGACTGGGGCCTGGTGGGATTTTCCGACTAAAGGAAGAAAACAAACAGCACAGAAAGCAACAACAGTACCACTAATGTAGAGAGAATACAGAGAACATGAGAGCTGCTAGCTAGTAAAGAGAGAATGATCGTCCTTGAGAACACTCACTAGAGAAGTGTTGGCTCACCCATCCATAAGCTCACAGCATAATCAGTTGCAGGGCAACTGGTGACCCAAGGAACACAATGGAGACGTGCATTCTGTCCAGTACCTGACCCGTCGTCATGCTGAGCGCAACGGCTTGCTCGGGTGAAAGCTGCAGCCGTCTGATACCTTGCAGAACAAACCCCCGGTGAGTACACACCGAAATCACATCACCATATGCATGAGGAGGCACCACAGGTGACACCACCAAAATTATATCCCCTAGATCAAAAAGAGGGTAAGAAAAACAGTGTATTATTTCCACAGAAGCTGCGGTATCGATGCCAGGAATCTTTCACAGTGGCTAGTTCCAACTTGAAGCATATCCCAAATGGTGACGCTGTATTCTATGGTTTATTTGCTCTATCCAGCTCCTAATGACTGGTATTGGAGACCAACCTAGAACGGAAAAACTTATGGCATCATCAGCGATATCTTTATGAATTATCTACCCTGGATAGCCTGTCTCATCAGGGTTATCTATGAGCTATTCATCAATCTGTGAGGTATCTGTGTTCTCCGTTCAAGTGCTGGCTGTGTATCACCCCTGCCAGGCTGTGTTCGAGCTCTTGCCCTTACAGCTGGCACAGGCTCCTGAATCTTTGGACTGGCCTGTGATCATGACCTCACCTCCCACTGGTTTCAGTACCATCCGTGGCTTCACAGGTTCCTGCACTTGGTCATCATGATAACGGTATCAGCCTGCTCACTCCTACTCAATTCTCATCCACTAAATCTGGCTGCTAGCACTCTCCTTGCATCTCTCATCCCAGTAAATAAGGTTGTAGAAGCAACTGGAATTTACATTGGGTTAAAATCTTGGGGTTTTAAACTCCTGTTTCCTAAGCTGAACACCAAGATCACTGCCAAAAGGGTGGTAGCAACACATGCTACAAGCAAGCTCAGAAGAAAGAGCCTGCAAGACATCCTGAATAGCGTCTAAGCCCCATCTTAGGTACTACAGGACAAGCTCAGGACCTTTCCATTAATCCTCTGATCTACCCGAGGTCTTTTCTTTGTTCTAATATTACCTTGGTTCTCTGCTTTTAGCATCACCTTCATTACTACACTATCCTAGTCCTAATATATCTTTTTTTTTCTATACACAATGCACATTCAGATCTCCATAACCTGCCAAGAGTGAGCTCAGAAGACAAACCCTCAGTATCACTTGTACACAGGTTTCCTCTACACTGCCTCATTAATTTCTCTTAGCTCTAAGTGAATGATATAATGAGGTTGTAGTATTTTAGTGTCTGTGTCCCAATTACACTTGGTTTTGGGGGTAGGACTATCAGCAGTGAATATTTCTTCTGGTTCTAGACTTCATGATATGGATATCTGTCCCCCCAAGAATCTGATCAAAAGTTCAAGCAACAGCAACAAAAGAAGGGGAAGCTTCTGTGTATTACTGAGGATGGGACAGGCAGAGTGTTTCTTTGCCTAAAATCTCTATTTGGCTTTATAGGTTTAATTTTGCAGGCTTTGAGGCAGGCTGACATTAGTGCCACATTCATTATATGCGAACTGTCAAAATATAGGGTTGCAGGTTGTAATTTTTGATTTTGTTCCTTTCTGGATGATAACACTTATAAAAAAATAAAATTCACACATATATATCCCAAATCAACTAGAATACATGCTAGGGCCAGTAAAACTTTGATTATTGAGCAAGGGCAGATATAGCTGGTGGAAGCTGCAGTATATTTGTTTTGCATGGGTATATCTTCCTCTCTCCAAGAGAAGCTTCTGGAGATCTGAGGGCAGGAGTCAGTGAATGTTTCCTTTCCTTAAAACCCTGGGAGTTTTTGTTCCCAGACCAGATTTGCAGCTTCTCCTTTGAGAGTCAGGATACAGTTATCTGAAGAGCAAAGCTTCCTGAGCCCAAATACAGATGGAACGTGGTGTGGTGTAACTCAACAGCCCACATCAAATGTGAATCATTAATGGCCATAAAAGGAAGGGGAGGCAGAAAATGTGACTCATTCCATCAGCAGCAACCAGCTGCCATCAATACCAACCCCAAATAACACAGAGCCAATGGCTGTCTGCCAAGCTACCTGAGTTAACATGTCCAGTTATACAAAAGAGTGTATCTCAAAGGCAAAAGGTTTTTTTCTTTGGCCCTTCTCCATTTTCTTTCTGTCACTCTCTCTGTCACTTTCCAATCCTTTCCTCTTTTTAGTTTATGCTTTCATTCTTTTCTCATGTGTTCTTTCCCTTAGCAAAATCATTTTCTGTGCCTTCTTTCTATGTCAGTACAATCTTGTTTTCATAAAATCATAGAAAAATTTTGGTTGGAAGAAACCTTTCAATCTACATGCTAGTGGTCTCTGAAGGCAGAGCTTCCAGAGTAGAATCATAAAATCATTTAGGTTGGAAGAGACCTTTGAGATCATCAAGTCCAACCATCAACCAAGCACTGCCAGGTCACCTCTAAACCATGTCCCTCAGCACCACATCTACACAGCTTTTAAATCTCTCCAGGGATGGAGGCTCAACCCCCTCCAGGGCAGTCACTTTCCTGCTGTTATCTCCTCCCAACAGCTTCTGAGCTTCCACTTCTCCACAGTTTTATTTTTTCTTGTGAAACTATCTTCATCTGTGGGAGTAGAAACTAAACATCAGTGCTTTAATAGCATTGTCTAAAAATCATTTGTGCCCAAGATCTGCAGTGACAGGCCCCATACGAAGATTATCAGCACATCGGCCGTCTATGGCAGACACACTAGACCACCCAGATCCTCTTAGCCAGTTGTAAGGCCTCATGCCTTACCAGGGTTGACTTGAACAGGCAGCTGTTCAAGCTACTAGCTAGGTACAAATTCAGAACCTGTAGGACTACTCCCACAAAGGGAAAAGGGGGATTTGGACAGAGGTAGGTGACATACAGTTGATATTAGCCCCATGAAGAGTTTTCCTCTGATTGTGTGGTCAGTCCTGCCCTGAATGAAGTCTCAACCATTTCAAACCCACTATGCTTTTATTCAACTCTTCACCAGTAGAGTCAGATGCTCTCTAATCAGATGACCATGCAGCTTAAGGACAGTGTTAGGTCTTCACACAACTGTTTCTTTGATGAACAGGCTCCTATGTACAGAGATTTCCCATGGGGTAAGCTTTTTGACTTGAGCAACTACCCCCATAAGGAGGCCAAGGTGGTAAAACACTCCTCTGTCAGGCAACAGAGTTTCACTAGAAATTCATTACTGCTGGCTCTGGAACTAGCTAGGTTACAGCACTGAGCCATCTGGGAAGGCAGAATTTCCTGCAACAGGTGGGCTGCAGTAAGGTCACATCAGCAGTGAAAGAGAACCATAAACCTGAAGATTCATTCCCTAACACTGACCTTTTGTAGTTGAGACAAGCATTGCTGGAGATCGAGACAACACCATGCCCTGGACATCAATCTTTTCTTTGTCTGCTTCTGCCCTAGCTGATGAAGGACTCTGAGAGCTAAAGAAAAACAATAAATATTAAAAGCTGTTACGTCAGGTTCCAACTCAAACCTCCTTTCCACAACAAACCCAGAGCCACAAAAGCTTCTCTGGTAAAACAGGAAAAGCCATTTCAATCCCTTATCCATGACATGAGCTGCATCAAGGTCTCTCTGACTGAACATTATTTTATGTTACTCCCCCTGAGGCTCTCTGTGTTCAATTAAAAGTAGCTAATGCAAAGCAGTCAGCTTGGCAAAGAAATCTGGGAATCAAGAAATATGTCAAGCTGCATTACCAGAGCTTTTCCTACCCACACATAGATCATAGTTACTATTCTCTATTGGTTCTTCAGCCCGAGTTTAATGAGTTTTAAAGGTTCATGTTGGGCAACAAGTGCAATCAAGGCTGGCAGAGAAGTTCATGCCAGTGAAACCTCTACAACATTCCTGCATACCCAAAAGGACCAAACCACAGTGAACATAAGGTGTGGTTCTGAAAGCCAGGGACTGACAGCAACACAACTGCAGCCTGTGAAAGGATTTGGCTGGGTCTGTGAAGCGCTCGGGCAAACCTGCCTCATCCCCTGCCACCACCAAGCTGGCTGGAATAGATCCCACTTGTTTGCTCCCAGGAGACCACAGCATTTGCAAGTCTAATCTGAAAACCACGATCTGAGTTGCAGTTTGTATTCTTGCCTCCCAATGGACCGAATTACCAGCATCAGGAGAAAGGCAAGCGTGTTGTTTAGAGTGTAGCACTGCTCTGGACTGGCTAAGTTATACCAGAGTAGCAGAATTCATCATCTTTGTAAAAGCAAAAAAGCACCCCCAAGGAAAATAAACAAATAAATAAAGAGAATGAAACTTTGCCAAATTGATTTTGGGTTTTTTTAGTCTTAAAAGTAAAAATGATGAGAGTCACTGTTTGTAGTCAAGCAAAACTGAACTCTGACACACAATCCCTCCACGAGCATCAGTTGAAGTCTACATGGGTGGACTTGAGCACTCTGCAGAGAGCACCCAGGGGACTGCAGATTGCCTCCCTCCTAGCCTGCTTCCATTGACATGGTGCCACCCAGCATCAAGGGGGAGCTTTAAAAACCTACACAAAACTTGCAGGTGCAGGGCCTTATCTGAGCTTTCTGCAGGGGAGTTTCTCCACAGTGTCATTTATTCAGTTCAGCGATATTAAAAGGAGATGCCCAGAGCCTGAAAACCCCAATGCAGAGGCCAGCATCTCATGGGATACACAGCCCTGTGTGACAAACATGACAGCCAGGGAGAGGAGATCTGAGTTTGATATTCTTCTGGCTGGTGCAAATTCCTTGAAGCCCTAAGCCAAATCTTTGGCTAAAACACCACAAAATAAATGCTTCAAGCCACAGATCCACCTCATGCTTGGAACAACCAGAAGATTGTCTTTTGGAAACCAAAAAAAAAAGACCAGCACCTCTTCTCTTCCCTTTGCAGGCCAGGCCAAGGACCCCACGAGCAGAGCCCTTCATTTACACACACAGGATTCAATGCATTTCCTGGGTCCGCAAGTTTGAGTCTCAGGAATTTGCAAAATTGTCAGGAAGAGCAGTGATTATTTTGCGCTGCAGGGAGGACTCATCTTAGTCAAGGAAAAGCTGCAGAAAGGGTTGGGAAGAGTGCTGGGAAGGAGTGCAAGAGAGGGGTTGCTCAGCCTGGAGAAGAGAAGGCTCCGGGGACACCTTATTCCTGCTTTTCAGGGGCCTGTCAGAAAGATGGGGACAGACTTTTTAGCAGGGTCTGTTTGACAGGACAAGAGGTGACAGTTTTAAACTAAAAGAGGGTGATTCAGACAGGTGAGGAGAAATGTTTTATACTGAGGGTGGTGAGACCCTGGCCCAGGGTGCCCAGAGAGGTGGTCGATGCCCCATCTCTGGAACCATTCCAGGTGAGGGTGGCTGGGGCTCTGAGCAACCTGCTCTAGTTGCAGATGTCCCTGCTCACTGCAGAGGTGTTGGAATTGATGACCTTTAAAGTTCCCTTCCTACCCAAACCAGTCCATGATTCTGTGCTAAGAGTGATCTGTAAAGATGAAGCACACTAACTGCACAACTGCCTGCCTCCAGGTCACACCTTGCCTGTGAGAAAAATGGCAGTTCAAAAACCTACAGGGCCATCACCTTGCTCTGTTGTCTCCTGAGGAAGCCATATTCAGGCCACCTGCCTGCAGTGCTGCAACATCAGCCCTCCCTCCAAACCAGAGGCACAGCTCCCTGTGCACACGGCTGTCCCGAAGGGGCAGGAGGATGAGAGGCTCTTCATGGCTCCTGCAGTAGATGGCATTGATGGAACCACAGTCTGTCACGCTGGCCAGCCGTGGGTCAGATGGTCCAATGATACTCTGCAAGGTGCTACGTGCTTTAGGCCCTCTCACGCCTAACGCCAGCACTGGTGGCACTTTGCCAGTCTTTGAAGTATAGGAAGAAGGCAGCTTTTCTGTGAAAGACAAACATACACGCGGTTAAAAGATGGAACAACCAGCCCCAAGGTCATTCATTCCACTCAAGTGCCCTTTTCAGTCCTGTTGTAGCCACACTTCAAAGTAACCTGCTGGTTACCTGTCCTGTGGGGGATATGCTGGCGATCAGCTGCACGTTCTCACCTCAGCAGTATGTCTGAGATGATTCAAGGTAGGCTGTTAAAGAAAGATGAGCTACTTGGCTCCTATTTGCTGCAGAAAGGAGCATGCAAAGGATTAGTTACAACAGAGAAGCTGAAGGCTCAAAGTCAGCACTTGGACTTCCTGTGCAGTATGTTGTCCACACCCACCAGGAAGGCTGAGGGATTGAAGGGGAAACAGGGTAAGAACATGGGCCTGAGGAGAGGTGTTTTCTGTACTTTTCATCAGATATGGGAAAAGTGGGAAGGGGAACGCAAACTGGAAATCTGTGGACTTCTTTTCTAGATTATTTCCTTCTGTATCAATTACAGGTTTTGTACAATGTTGTAAGATGACACCTCCCCCCAGCAAATATTTGATTAGCCACCTTTATTTTCTTGCCAGGATATGAACTATGGCTCCCAGTGTTTCCTTCAACAACTCTTCCCTATGTCTTTGCCAAATTTTTCTCCATGTCTACTATCAGTGTAGTTGGGGTCCAGTAAGTAACCCCAGAGAAAGAGCAAACTTAGCCTCTCTGCAGTTCTTACTGCAGACATTAGAAAAAGAAGCAGCGTGTGTCGTTCTCTTCTCTGCAGTTTAAAAACATATTCAATTACATCATTTGTTGCATAAGAATCAGAAGCCAGAAGATAAGTCTCCAGAGCAGGTAGATAATGGAAAAACTAGCCGTAAATATTTAAAATAATAATTTTAAAGTTTTCAAGCTAAGGATAAAAATCTAATTTACAAACTCACATAGCAGTTCTTAGCCCAAATGAATTGTCTCTTTACACAAAATGTTCCTAAATAATGGTGCATGGAATGAAGCATTGAAGCAGATCTGCTGCCTGTCATCTCCTAATGACTGGTGATTTTATGGGGTTTTTTTATTCATTTCTGGCATCCTTCTTCATTTCTCCAGCTATCAGTATGAATGTATTACACGCACAGCACCGAGACAACTGCAACTGCAATCCCATTTCTAAGGCAGTCTGCTCTCATTGTTTTCAAATGGAAGAAGGGGGTAGGGAGACTGGAGGACTTTTCTCCAATTAAGCTGGCCTTCACTCACCTTGTTCCTGACGAAAAGGAAACCCATTTCTCTTGCTCTCGGCCCACGTATCCCTTTCCCCAAGAAAAACAGATTGCCTGTATTCCTGGTGGTGGCACACACAAACCTTCCAGGAGAACTTCTTGGCTTAACAGAAAGTACAAACTCTAGTATACTGCAGAGGCAACCTCTGTACTCTGTGGCTAATGTTTCTCTGGAGTTATATTGCATTAGCAACTAATAGTATTGCACACAGACAGTAACACAGGCTCCATTATCTCTATTTCACAAACATAAATAATAAAGACTTAAGTGGCACATGCCAATATTTGAAAACATTAGTGTTGAATGTTAAAGACTTAGTGATTTGAGTTCAGACACAAATACCATTTTTGTTTATCTTCTTGGTCTCTCATCTCAGTCCATCTTCTATTAGCTAACGTGACATGTTGGTGATGGCTTATCAGCCATCGCAACTACAGGATGGCCCCTTTAGCACTATTGCCCATGCTGCTGAAGTCCCATAAGCAATGGGATGGGGGGGAACTGTGGAGGGGGGAGGCTGGATCTTCTGCAGCTAAAACCTTCAGGAAAATCAGTGGGAACTAATTAGAAATATAAAACATGCACAAGTAACACTGGAGCTTAGGGCACTGAAGTCTGGGAAAGATCACTGCAAAGGAACAACTAAAGTGGTTTGAGAAAAAGAAATGTATTGAGGGTTCAAAAATTTACTCATGAATATTTAACACTGGGAACAGATGGAAGGAAACAATCCAAGATCTTTTATCCTTTCTTTTGGGAAAGCTATAGGAACTGATAAAGCAACACTTGTGTAAATCCAATACCCTCTCCCTCATGCCCACAGCATCACATCACTCTTCACCTCCGTACATTCACAGATGTTTGCCTTCACCTCCGTATCATTCCATGATGGAATCTCTGAAGGAAAAGCAGACCTCACCTGAGCTAGAGAGCAGCACATCCTGCTGAGGATAGAGCAGGCGGAGTCCACAGATATCCAGACCAGAAGCGAGCACCAGCTGCAACATGTGATGGGTAGCTAGGGGACTTTGGAGAAGAGTTTCAAACAGCAATACCATGGCAACCTGAACAGGAAGAGCACATTGGAGAACTGAGCCAAATACTTCCGAGCTCTCAAGGATCCCACAGCTGTATCCCTTCCACTCACCTTTAGCTCCCACCATTTAGCTACATTGCAAGAGCTACAAAGAGACTTTCTTTTATTTTCACATGCAGTTCAGCACAGTAGGCTCTCAGCATCAGATTAAATCATAACTATCTATAATTACAATTCAATCTATTTCTGCTAATATAATTGTGCCTTTTTGTCACATAAACCTACTGGCAAAAAGCCTGCAAGTTCTCCGGGGCAGAGACTGAAGCGTATCACTCCTGCTGTTTAACTTCACATACTACAGTAAGATGGTTAAATAATAATAGACCAACTGGCTCTTTCTTTATACCTACAAAAGTGACAAAATCAACATTAAAAAAATAAATATCAAAAGGCAGACACATTGCTAGTACTGTCCCAGATTTACATTTTGAAATCTTTTTTTTACCAGACATCCAATTCAGCTCATCCTGGCACGTAGGAAGACATACACCAACACATACTCAATGTCTATTCTCAAAAGGGAAGCAAATTATTATTACTTTCCCCTCAGGAGCAAAATATTGTTTCAAAAAGCAAGCGCTTTATGACAGGAGGTTATGTGGTGCTGTGGGTAATAAATTGTCCAGCTATAGATCACAGAATGTTCAGGGTTTGAAGGGACCTTGAAAGATTTTCTAGTCCAACCCCTCTGCCAGAGCAGGATCACCTAGATTAGGTCACACAGAACACATCCAGGTGGGTTTTGAATGTCTCCAGAGAAGGAGACTCCACAACCCCGCTGGGCAGCCTGTTCCACTGTTCTGTCACCTTCATCATGAAAAAGTTTCTCCTTATGTTTACATGGAGCCTCCTATGTTCCAGCTTGTACCCATTGCCCCTTGTCCTGTCATTGGAAGTCACTGAGAAGAGCCTGGCTCCGTCCTCATGACACTCACCCTTTACAAACATGACTGAGGTCACCTCTTGTTCTCCTCTTCTCCAAGCTAGAGGCCCAGCTCCCTCAGCCTTTCCTCATAAGGGAGATGCTCCACTCCCTTAATCATCTTTGTGGCTCTGTGCTGGACTCTTTCACGCAGTTCCCTATCCTTCTCGAACTGAGGGACCCAGAATTGGACACAGTATTCCAGATGCAGCCCCACCAGGGCAGAGTAGAGGAGAAGATCAGACAAGCATGACTGTACAAGCTTCCAGTTTGTGCACGGCTCTTCTAGATGTAAAGCCACACAAAGCTACGCCCAGCAGCAAGCTTTGTGGCTGCAGTGCACGCCAAATGAATCCATCATGACTGGACACTTTAAATGAAATGCTGCTCTCCCATAAACACATTATGAGGCTTATACCATCATGATAAACGAAGAACTTAATTTACTCAAATTATTTAAAAAGTGGTCTAATTAGGAATAAAAGGTCTGTTTCTTTCTGTCTGTCTAGCTCAAGCTCTCCTAATATTAACCCAATACTCACAGCAGCCAGTAAGGAAGTATTTTTCTGTAGCCACTGTGAGTCCCTAGGGCTTGTCTGCCTGGGCTCAGGGCCAGCACTGATAATGTAGCTGTCCAGCACCAAAAGCTCAGTGACTCCCTGTCTCCCACTGCTTTGGAGCCAGGCATTTGGCTGCTGTCTCCACCTGAGCTTTTCTGCAGGTACACCTTAGCCCTGGCTCGTGCCACCGATTCTGGCTTGACCTTGTCACTAAGGACCCTTTGCTGACTGTAGTTACTGCTGCTAGACCTGCTCTGCTCTTCTTGCCTGGGCACTGTGGGACTGCTCCCTGCCCGGGAGGTCTCTGCCCCTGCCTGTCTGGCTGTTAGTCCCAGCTCTTGCCTTGTCTTCACCTAGTGAGCATCCTGAGAGGTCAGCCTGGACCCACTGACAGCACTCCCAAGGCAAGCAACAGGAACAAAACCATGAGGCATTTCCCAACCGTGCCAAGTGCCAGGTAACTTCAGCTCCTAACTGTGGACTTTAAGCATCTTCCCGGAGCAAACCTGGAACTCTCTCAGCAACTGAACAGTTTGCTGCATGTTCAGGAAGAACTTAGTGTATCTGTGTTGCCCTGAACCAATGCTAACTGGGAACTGAACATTGTTAGGTCAAACACACTGGTATTTGTACCAAACCTCGAGATTGAAATATTCCAGGTCACTTAATCATCTCTCAACTTCCACATCATCCCACAAGCCAGAAAGGAGAGGTTCCTTTGTTTTTTGTTTGTTTTTTACCTCAGTGTCTGTATCTCCGCAAGTCTCAATGGTGCTGCTGTTAGGGAAGTATTCTTCATCAGTTTCAACTGTCTGCCAGTAAAATCCAGTTGGCACCACAAACACCTTCTCCACTGCCTGAAATGCACAAAGGACATCTCTCATCTGTGTGATATTTTGATCCATTCAAACTAAAGAGGTAGGAAAAAAAGTACAGTATTTTCTGGCTAGAGAGCACATAAGGATTGCTGGATTCAGCTCATTTGTCCTGTTGTTAATCTATCATTTACTTTCTTACACCTGTACCACTACCTCCGGTGGAGCCATATTCCAAGAAAGTGGATTTATAACTGCTTCCTGAGAGACTGAATATTCCAGGGACCCTCTAACATTCAGTGTACCCACTGACATGAACAGGAGCTGCATGCAAATGGCACTGCAGGATCAGGCTCAGCTTCTCAAGACCTTGTTTCTCCACAACAGTGCTGAGCATTCAGCAGAAAAGGGCTATGTTAAAGGGACGCTCTAATTAACTAATCAAATGGAAGGGTACAGAAAGAATTGCATGAACTTCTACATGTCTGTAACCAAAATAGGACATTTCTCTTGTGCTCATGTTACCACAAGTGACGCATATCTGTAAGTATTACTGTGCCACATGGATGGGCAAAAAGACTGTGGCATTTAGGTCACAGCCTCACAGCAGTGCAGCATTTCCCAGTCTCAGCACCTTATTTTGTTTCTTCTACATTTTCTGGGCAGCTAAGCAAGCAACTTGTGCTAGTGCAAGTTTAGGGATGTGTCACTCACAAGAATTTGCTGTGACTGCACACTCAGTAAGCAAGGCCATAGTCCAGGAACAAACACAGCCTTTGAGAGGTCTGTTTGTCAAGTTCTGGTTTGGGAAGCAGTGATGTTTGCAGCTACACCAATATTGAACATTCCAGAAATAGGGATACAGTCAGGTGGAGTTCACAGTGGGCAGGATTCACTCCAAAATTGAAAACAAACAAACAAACTCCAAACAAAACAAAAAGAAAAACACAAAACAAAAAAATCCACGACAAAAAAAAACCCACAACACCCAAGACATTGGCACGTTGGAGACAGAGGCTCAAGTGGTGTTTCTCAGAGCAGCTTCACTCTTTTTAGAGCCTCTACTTTGATCTACAGCAGCTGTTAATTTTCCCTCATCTCACGTGGACAGACCTTTTCAAAAAAGGGAAATAAATTTCAGCATGGCCTCATCAGGACTACTATTATGGATAGAAAATGGACTAACACTGCATGAAGAAGTGTCCATTCTGGATGATGAGGTACATATAACACTGCTTAACTGTGTAATCACCCGAGAGATCTTTTTTAACACTGCTTGGCAAATGACACGTGCTTTATACCATCCTACAAATGTTAAACAACAGCCAGAAAAAGAAATTAATTTGAATAACATTAAAATCCCTCTGACACCTGCCTTTCTGCTTCAGTAACCTTTCGCACCTTCTTCTTCCTCTATTTCCTGTGCTTCATGAGAGAGTTGCCTAAAAGCAGAACTGAGGATTTCACTTTTCGCCCCGTTTCAGTCAACGCAACTACGCCAAACCAAGAGCTTTGACATGGCTTGATGGATTTCTCCATTTTGGCCTGCAATTCATAATTCATCAGCCTCCACTTGCGATATTACGCTTGCTTGCTGTGGAAAATATCATTAAAGAAAAAGCAAGAAATAGTTGATTTAAGGAAACAGAAGATCAAATCTGCTTCCAGTGTTTGGTGCCAGCTCCTGCAGGCAACAGTGGCACAATGAAGTGAGCACAGACAAAATGGGAACACAGCAAGACCCTGGTCTTTTATTGATTCAAGCTGTTCCTTGAACAAATCTCAAGTCTATGAACTCTCCAGAAGAAGGAAAAGAGAAGGAGCAAATGTAGGCTAACCATATCCAGGTTACACTGCCATAGAAACTGTCATTACAACCATCAGGCCCAGTTAGGACCCAGAGGATGCAGGCTGGGAAACCCAGTGTAAAAACCAGACCCTTAGGAAGTGCCATGGTGTGAGCTGGGGGTCAGCTATGATCCCGGGCATGCTGACACATGGACAGCCTCCCTCCCCGCTGGAGCAGGGATCTGGCCACACCTCAGAACCAAGGCCTGTGGGAAATAATTACTGTGATCTGACAGATTCTGTTTTCTGGCAGTCAACCTGCATGTGATTTCACAAACAGAAAATGAAGCTTGAAAAGTCTTAGTTGTCCTAGAAAATCCTTTTCCTCATGAGTAAGAAAACAGATAGAGATGGCTGCAGTAGGACAGCCCTTGCTTAGTCCAGTCTGGCTAAAATGTGCCAGTGGAGAATTCTTGAGGCTCCCTTTCTATGCAATGAACAGGGAAAAACAGGAAGAAAACAACTTTCCCTGTCTATGTAGGAGAGAATTGATCAAGACTGTTGTTACTGTATTGAGGGGACCCCTATTTGACATATAATGCAGAGCAACCCCACGCAGGCAGCTCCAGGACCCCACACTTACTGCAATTGTGGTGATTTTGACACTATTTATGATACTTTGGTGCTACTTTGAATGTTTTGCAATGAGACAGAGGATGGGTGTAAGAATTGTATTGATTTCACCTCACGGCTGGTTCCTCTCTTACACCTCCAACAACATTTGAGCAGCTGTAAAGCTGCTGTGCAAACACAGCAGTTCAGAAAGTCTCTCCCAGGCCAGATGATACATCATCTCTGAGTGCTGAGCTGTCTCTTGGCAGGGGGGGGAGACTCCCAGAGCGGCAATGAGGCAGTCCACCCTTTCATACCTACCTGAAAATACCTCTTCCATAATACTCTGCAGACTCAGAGCACAGTAATAATCTCACATGCCATGGTAAAGGTGTCATACTGAGGGGGAAAGGTACACTATGGCCAGTCAACAGCAGCCCCAGGGATACTTTTCACTTATGCTGTGACAGGCTTCAAAGCCCAGTTTCATTTATCCATAACCATTCCCATGCCTGTGTCTTCCCCCACCCCTACCCCCCCTGTTGTAAGAAAGGAGGGCTTCTTACAGCATCAACATCCTCTCCATCCACATTGCCATGATCAGGAAGAGCAGGAAGGATGGGCATGTCTGTAACCTCCCATTTGTAGCTATTCTTTTTTGTCAACTACCCTTTTTCTTATTTGTTCTGGGAGACGAATTCTGATTTCTGCTACCTTAAGACACTGGAAGATACCAATTTGTAACCTAGTGAGGATTAACCAGGCATTATTCTGTATTTTTATTATATACTTTTTTTCCAAAAAGTATTAAAAAGAAACCCAGAGCTACTGCTCTGTTTTAGACAATATTACATTGTGGAAAGGAAATTCACAGCAGAACAGTTGTAAAACACCGAGCAGAAGCACAGTAAGTACATTTCAAAGACAACCGGAGCTGTGTGCAGCAAAACCATGAATCTTTAACTGTCATACAGAAATATGACCAAATCCACTACCCCTTCTTGCCTACAGTGTGTTCTATTCTGTTCTCATTTCCAACGACAAAGAAATAGCTTTTGCTGTCAGATGATCTAAGAGTCTGAAGTTGCAGTGGGTCTTCTAGATTGCTTCCTCAGCCACAGCAGTAAAGGAGAAACCACAATCTCCTCTCCTCACACAAAAGGTACCTTCCAGTGCAAAGATCTGCTCAGTTATTGTCACTATGAGACAACACCCAAATCTCCTGGAGAAAGACACTGCATCCTCCATGACTGCCAGAGACAGGCTGTAAATTCTGCATCTATATAACCTCTCCCGTTCAACTCCACTGACCACATCAGTGGCAGCACTTCAGGAAGCACTGTCCTCCCTCTAGCCAAGGCCTTGACTACTTAACACAGAGGCCAGGCTCGTGTCGCTGTGATTCACTGCATCACACCCCTGAGCTAGGCAGTGTTGTTCTCAACCCCTCTCCCCTCCCGCTGTCACAAATCCCAATGCATTAGCGCAGCGTTCCTTGCCGGATCCAGCTTAACACATGCTTGAATTTGTTTCCCGCATATCTTCCTTCCCCATTGTGCATGCTCGCTTCAAACAGTGACAGGATTTAGAGGAGAAAAGGTGGAAGCACGGCAGGCAGCAAAAAAAGCTGGGAACAGAGAGGGCTAAGCAAGATGTGCAGTTCTGGTGATGGTATTTCAAGCAGCCTGAAGATGCATCTCACTTTCTCTCACCTCTCCTCCTGGAAAGGGATATCTTAAAAGACAAGAGAAAGGATGAGACAATGACTTCCATCCTTTCTGCCCATCACACACAATACTAATGGCTGAGCACACTAGCTTGTTAGTTCTTTTAATCTGCTCTTTTCTAGAATAATAAGTGATGGGCACGATTTAAGTGTGAGCTATCAAACTTTAGGAAGAATGAAAAGCTATAATGGGTTATTCCTCCCCAAGCTATGCCTTCATCTTTATGTCAGCTCTGGTAGACATCATTGCAATCTTTTGTCCTTTTAAAGGTTAGAGGTTTTTTTAGTTACAAATACCAATGACAGCCTGAACTCCTGGTCCCACTAAAATCAGTGACAAACTCCAATGAGACTCAGCTAGGGCCAGGATGTCACCTCCTCCCTTCTGCCTCATGAAGATACAGCCATGCAGTTATTCTGTGTCTGCAGCTATGGATTAATTTCTATAAATGCATATAGATGAGGCTGCAGGACATACATCTCACCCACAGACTAGTCACGTCTGTGTGGAATCATTAGATGACATGTTCTCACCAAAGCTGTTGATAACAACTTTATCAGGCTGCACAGCAGACTAGGCACATGAGACATGGGCCTTAGCACCAACTCATAAAGATGAGACACGAGCAAGATTTGGAAAGCAAAGGGTAGGATGAAACTGTCCTTTTGAACCTTCTGTTTTACAGCTTTAGCCTGGATTTCAAACCATCAAGCTGCTGGACTTAGCAGCTGTCACCTGCCATGATGAAGGTCTCATCCTGAATGGGTCTGGCTGGGGAAGCTGATGTGGAGGTGCTGTTCCAGGTGGTTTATCCCTCCCTACCGCCCATTTCAGCTTCACAACAATCAAGTCTTTCAAGCTTTGGCATCAGGCTCCGCAGAAGCTGTGAAGGAGGAAAATGCAGTCCTGAGCCATACACTGAACCCAAGAGCTTACAGCAAGACATGGATAGGTCTAAGATGGAAGCAAACTGCACAGCACTTCAGGCAGCAAAGTCTGCAGTCTCTGTCCACAAGACATTCCATGGTCTAGATGAGGTACTGCCAAAAACTGCTGGTTTGCTGCTTCTCACACAGCATGAAAAGAGAAAGCAGGAAGACATGGGGCAATAACCCAAATCAAACCAGCACGATTGCCAACACCACAAGGCACCGAATCCCAGCATGCCACCAGCTATCAAAGCCAGGAGCCTGGAGAAAGCAGACTGAAAAGCAGGTGGGATAGTAAGCAGCTGTTCTCTGAGCAAGCCTCTCATCAGCTCTGAAGTTAAAAGAAGTCATAGCAAGAGACAGGGGAAGATGCTAAAGGCACTCAGCAAGGCTATGGCCATGAAGCCTGTCAATGAAATAATGTCACAGCATTCAAATTCTACAGCTCAGAGACTTCTCATTGAGCCCATTTTAAAACTCAGATCCAAGAGATTCTCTGAAATTTCCTCTCACTCCCTTTTCAGAGACTGCACACAGAGTTAAGGCAATTGCAGAGTTAATTAAATACCTTGGGAGCACAAAGCAACAAGTGATGCACCTGGGCCTGCTCTTCTTCAGCAGGAAACAGCGAGTTCGCATTTCATCACCAATGCAGCTCTTCTGCTGTGTGGTTATTGGTCTTGGAGAAAAAGTTTGCACCTTTCAAAGCTAGTGTGTAGTGTGTACGTGTAGAGCTCCTCTGGTAACACTGCTGCCATCAACTTTCTAGCAGGGAAATCCCAAAAGACTAAACCACCACATTAAAGGAGGACTGCACTCTCTGTGAGCCCACTCCCATGTATCAAACTTCCTGTTAGTTCAGACCATGCTGCTTGAAGTTTTTGATAGCACTGTGTTACATCAGGGCAAATTTAGCTCCCTGGACCCAGTTCTGGAATTCCTACCTATGCTTAGCAAAAAATGCATTAAATATATCTGTATATATATAAAAAGAAACGGAGCTTTGCCGAGTGAAAGGTGAGGAGGGAATTTTGTGTAGACTTATCCTTAATCAGTACCATTGTCTCAGAAAAAAGAAAATACAACCCTTGTGCTGGAAGTCAGCAGGGAAACTAAAGGAGCAGCAAGTAGGGAACTGATCACCAGAGGAGCAACAAAAACAGTTTTATGGAACTAAAAGAAAACAAAAACCTGACTAACCTAGTGGCAACATCAATAGATGGGAGAAGAGCAACCGATGTCATTCACCTGGCCTTGAACAAAGCCTTCGACACTGTCCCGCATGACATTCTGGTCTCCAAGCTGGTGAAATATGGATTTGATGGATGGACAATTCAGTGGATAAAGAACTGGGTTGACAGCCGCTCCCAAAGAGTGGTTGTCAATGGGTCAGTATCCAAGTGGAAACCAGTGACAAGTGGAGTCCCTCAAGGATCAGTACTGGGACCAGTCTTGTTTAACATCTTTGTCAGCAACATGGACAGTGGCATTGAGGGCACCCTCAGCAAGTCTGCCAAGGACACCAAGCTGTGTGGGGTGGCTGACACGCTGGAGGGAAGGGATGCCATCCAGAGGGACCTTGACAGGCTGGAGAGGTGGGCCCATGCCAACCTCATCAAGTTCAACAAGGCCAAATGCAAGGTCCTCCATCTGGGTTGGAGCAATCCCAGGCACCGATATAGGCTGGGCAGTGAATGGCTTGAGAGCAGCCATGAGGAAAAGGACTTGGGAGTGCTGGTGAATGAGAAGCTCAACATGAGCCATCAGTGTGCTCTTGCAGCCCAGAGGGCCAATGGTATCCTGGGCTGCATCAAGAGAAGTGTGGACAGCAGGTTGAGGGAGGTGATTCTCCCCCTCTACTCCGCTCTTGTGAGGCCTCACCTGGAGTACTGTGTCCAGTTCTGGAGCCCCTGTTACAGGAGGGATATGGATGTGCTGGAACCTGTCCAGAGAAGGGCCATGAGGATGATCAGAGGGCTGGAGCACCCCTCCTATGGGGACAGACTGAGAGAGTTGGGATTGTTCAGTCTAGAAAAAAGAAGGCTCTGGGGAGACCTTATTGTAGCCTTCCACTATCTGAAGGGAGCCTACAAGAAACCTGGGGAGGGACTTTTTAGGCTGTCAGGCAGTGATAGGACTGGAGGAAATGGATTAAAGCTAGAGATAGGTCGATTCAGGTTGGACATTAGGAAGAATTTCTTCCCCATGAGGGTGGTGAGACACTGGAACAGGTTGCCCAGAGAGGTGGTGGAAGCCCCATCCTTGGAAGTTTTTAAGACCAGGCTGGATGGGGCTCTGAGCAACCTGCTCTAGTGGGAGGTGTCCCTGCCCATGGCAGGGGGGTTGGAATGAGATGATCTTTAAGGTCCCTTCCAACCCTGATAATTCTATGATATTATTCACCTTGACTCAGATGTGGAGGTTCCCCTTCTTCCTGTAAACCTCCCTGAGATAACCACCTATCCTGTACTGCTGTGCCCTGACTCCTCTGTCATGGCAGACACCTGTATAAGCTGGGAGTTCAAGGAGATGCTCTGGAAGGTGACACAAAAGATGGTAAGCGTCAGGGATTGCTCCCTTTAGGCAAATGTCCCGGTCTCCAGAAAAACAGAGAGGGAGCAAGAGAAATATGTGCCTTAGTGGAACAAGCAAGCAGAGGAAAAGCAGCAGCATCCCTGGCTATGTCAGTTGTCTGCATCCCTAAGGATAATGCTGGCATCCTAAGGTTTAACAGGAGAAAGTACTTTTATTTTATGTTAAAATGAGGAAATCCTCTTTTTGCCAACAAGGTACTCTCCAGTTAATAACTTCCACAAGGATTAACGTCACTCTTAACCTGAGCAGGAGTTTTAATGACTGCGTTGTGAGTTGACTCTTCATATCAGAAGTGAATTACTGCAGGTTAAGAGCTGTATGCAGAGCATTAATAAGAAAACCTCCAAGAAAAACAGCAAGAGAAAAGCAATCTGGGGTCAGAAGCATCTGAAAGAACTGTAGACCCATGGACTGAAAACAAAACCTTGGCTCGTGCACTAACAAACAACGTGTTTAAAGATTATTAAAATTACTGCTAATGTGCTTAAAGATTATTACAATTACTGCTAACAATTGCTCATAAACTCATACATAGAGGCAGGCAGTACACAAGCAGACAACAATTTCACCTGATGTTCCCCCTCCCTCCACTCCTACCCGTTTGTCTCATCAACCTCTCAGGGTTTTTGGCTCAGACTGCAAGATACCTGGAGCAAAAACAGGTACTCGCTGCCTGCTTTTCCAACACATAGTAGCAGGTTCTTTAGTCTATTTTATTCTCTATACACCACCTCAAAATAATTATAAATATATGAAAAGCAAGCACGGATCACTGGTCTTGTACAAAATCATCAAACCAATGAAGGTTAAAGAATATGACTCTGAATTTTCCACGCAGCACTTTTTGGTTGCATTTTGATGACGCTTGGGAACATTCTCAGTTGGTACCACTTTGTAAAGCTTCAGGGCAGACAACAGGATTAGCTGCTGCCTGCTGAGAGTCTGGCTCATTGAGCCTTACTTTGAGAAATCAGCCTGTTTAACTGCAAGATACATCTGTGGAAAAACCATGACACCCTGTGCTCCTCAGGCCTGCAAACCCAAGTGGCACAAAGCATTTGAACCTAGCGAGAGAATGTGGTCTTCAAACTGACTTCAGTTTTTCTATGGCATGCAGGCAAACATCCACCCCCAGAAAGCGCCTGCTATCTTGCTGTTCAGTTTCTAATGATTTATAATTCCCCTAATAAGGGATTTGCATAAAAGCCCCAACTGTTTTAAAAGATGCTTTATTTTCTGCCTTAAAAGTGCACAGCAGATTTATCTTTTACAAGTACGTCAGACTACTTTAGAGCACTTGCTTCTACTTGAAAGCTACAAATCAACAACATTAAGCCTCCTTTTCCTTCACTGAAGTGGGATAAACCTTTAGGCAAATTGATAAGTGTACTGCTAAGCCCCTAAGCTTTCATGACACTGATTCTCACAGAGTAATAGTAATCCCCAGATCTGGTTGAAATTGCAGAAAAGTTCTCATGCTACATTATTTTCAGAACTAAACTTGACTGTGAACCAGAATTGCAGCCTTTGAGATACAATTCCTGGGAATGGCAAAGTTTTTGTTGATTCAGCAATACTGGGAAAAGCCCATGATTGTCCAAAGGCTGGTGATGTTATGGGAGAGAAAGAAGTAGAACATTCCCTCAAAAGGTATGGAAAATGGGTCATGTTAAGAACTTCTTCAAAAACCTGGTCTAAATGTTTAAACTACAGTAAGAGAGGCTGTTAAAGGCCTAAAAGCATCATTGGATGCCCTCGAGGAATAAACTCTCCCAGTAAGCACAATAAATTCTTATAACATTTCACTCACTTGACTGTTTATTCTGGAGCACTTGCTAACCCAACAGGAGTGAAAAAATTATCTTTCTACTTATAGACAGCTTGAGGTGAATGTTCTTGCAGACATCTCTAGGTAAGCAAGTGATTTTAAGTACTTTTTAAAAAGTGCTATGTCCTTGCATTTTCACACACTTCCATGAAAATCTACATGGCTTAGAAGTCTTTGTTTTCAAACTCCATTTAAATCCTTCCCTAAAGCAAATGAGAATACCTGTTAGCACTGGAAGAATAACAACTTTTACTGGACCTAATAAGGAAAAAAAATTTAAAAAAATACTGGAAATCCAAGCATTTCTGTACAGTACCTGAGGATCAGGATTAACAGCAGTGACACAACTGAGCAGGACAGAAGGAATTTCAGGGAGAAGTGGACACTTCTGGTTTTGGAAACAATTGACCAGTTCTGCCCTCCACCAGATAACATCTGGAAGCCATGTCAAGGCTAGAAATGAAGAAATCTTCTGGTAAAAAGTGGATGTTCCTTGTAGATCTTCTTCAGTCTGCAGAGAGTCGATGGTTAAAAAGCATTAATGGTGGCCTCAGGAACTTTCTGTAATGTACTAGGCCCCTGTAGTAGCTCTTTCTGTCCACAACCATCCCAGCCTCATGCTTTCTGCATCTGCAGTTCAGATTCTCCAAACCAAACCCCTAATGTAACACCTCCCCAACCATCACACCCTGCAATCACAGCTCTAAACTAGTCCCCTCAGCCCCAGAAAGCAGCACACTCCTCCCACCATCCTGGGATCACCCCATGAAGTCTTTACTCCCAGGCCCAAGGCGAGAATATTGACAGGGCCTGACACTGTCAGGGTTCCCAACACAGGAGGTAAGACCTGAGAGCAGATGTTGCCTGAAGCAGACAGATGTGCCCATCAGCCATGTGGAAGGGCTCACCCATGACTTGGGGATGCAGCTCCACATACACTTGACTCAAAAAGCCCTTGCACCAGGGCTCCCAACATTTTCAGGCTGCTCAGCTCTAACCCCGTCCCCCCATCCCAGATGATGACTGGCCAGTTAACAGCCATCTCTGAGATGATTACAAGACACTGGTATAAAATAATTGGCTCATGACATCCATCAGCCCACAAATATTACTCTGAGGCAGATTACATACTACACTTAGAGGAGAAGATGCCATCAACACAACCATAAACCAGCCCAATACCACAAAACATTAATTTGTGAAGAGTTTCATAGGGATAAAAATTAAAACATTTACGAATTTCAATATTTTTTAAAAGATTGATGCTAATATTAATATATTAATATTGAATGCTGCACTGCTAAATTAGAGTTTTCCCATCACTTAACCTCCCCTCTAAGCCCCTTTGTACTTCCAGGTTGCTTCTTAATTAGCAGGATTTTGAGATAATAAAACTGGTAACCTCAATGAGACACAATCAGAAATTGAACAGAATCAACAATTACACAAAGCATTTCCTCTACATCAGCTATTACTGCACCTAGAAAGTAGAGCTCAAGCAAGAAAGCTCTGCAGAAAAGCCCCAGATCTAATGCTCTTTGCGAGCTCTTCTGAGCCTCTCCAGAATAGTTAAGCAACCAAAGGTTGCAGGCAAGAAGCACATTGTTCTACTCAGTGCCTCACTGGGAATGCTCAGCGGATTCTTAGAAAGTGTTCTCTGTACAAATCTAATTCCCATCAGATGTGCTTGTAAGTGCAGCTTGTTCATCCGCATGCAAGAGGGACAAGAGGTGAGTGTATAAGCATTTGTTCTGACAAGTCAAGAAACCAAAACTATGCAGGGATGGTGAAATTTGCCTTGCTTCAATCAGCTGTTTGAAGGAGGACAGAAATAAAATAACAAAACAAAAAAACAAAAAAAAAAAACCCCAAACAAACAAAAAACCAAACAAGAACCAAAACAACACAAACAAAACAAACTGAGTCCCCCAAAAACTGACAAAAATGGGAGGAAACAGCAGAACCACTTAATATAGGAATAGCTGCCACCCTAGTTGAATAAGCCAAAAGATTTATTGAGCTGTGAAGAACAGGAGCTTTTGCCTTGAGAAGCCACTGTATGTAAAGCCATTAGACCTCAGGATGTAGAAATAAAATGTGACAAACAATAAAAGGCAGTGAGGAGGCTGGTAAATAAAAAACTGATGACTTAGAGATCTGGAATATAGTTTAGATCCAGTTATTATTAACTTGGGGAAAAAAAACCCAACAAACTAAACCAACAAAACACCCCAGCACAGCAACAACTTAGAGCAACATGAAACTAGGAGTCTGCCTTGGTCCAGTTCTCGGTGATGAACTGTAGAACATCACTAGAGCTCTAATCCTATAGCAGGCAACAAATCACAGGATGAAATACCTGCAAAGCCAACGAGACAAATGCATTCAGCATGTTAAGTCACACCAGGGTTGGGAGTTACAGGGGGGCGAACTGGGGAAAACAAAACCTTGCCCTTGCTGATATAGATTGGCCCTTAGGCTCTTAAACTAGGAATCCAATGTCTGCTGAGAAAAAAGTCATAGTCCAGTTACGGTCTGAAGAAAATCCAGGGACAACTTGCATTTTGCTGTTATTATGAGAGACAGAATCATGGAATAAGTGGGGGTTGGAAAGGACCTCTGGAGATCATCTCATCCAACCCCCCTGCTCCAGCAGGGTCACCCAGAGCAGGGGGCCCAGGATCACATTGTCCAGGCAGGTTTGGAATCTACCCAGAGAAGGAGACTCCACAACCTCTCTGGGCAGCCTGGGCCAGGCTCCAACACCCTCACAGCAAAGAATTTTCTCCTTCTGTTCAGACAGAATTTCCTGGGTTCCAGTTTGTGCACGTTGCCCCTTCTCCTGTTGTTGGGCACCAGTGACAAGAGTCTGTCCCCATCCTCTTGCCCCCATGCTTTAGCTATTGATCAGCATTTAGATAGTTATAAGCATACAAGTACAGGTAGGGAAATTCCCATCTTCCTCTGTGCTTCAGCATCAAGAAGGCACAAATCTGTGCCTAATATGTTGCATAGGTTTGTAGATATCCATCTTTGGCACTGAAAATGGACTCTAGGCTCTACACATTAAGAATGTTAAAATATCAAATAGTCAGAATGCTGCTGGCTAACATTATTTGGTATGTCTTTTTCACATAATAATAAAAAAAAAGTAACTAAGATTTCCCTACATTCTTATAGCAAATAGACACAACAAAAAAATGCCTGGAAACCCAGCTTCAGGGGTTTTGAAAGTCTCAGATTATTCATATTTTAAAGATAAACCAGGAGAATTGGGGTTTTTTGTGCCCATAGGAGAGAACTGGAACAAGAACCAGTAAGTTCCACAACAGAATTTTGCTCTCTGATTCAATTGTTAAAAAAACTGTATATTGACACTACAGCAAGAGACTGAAGACTTCAATGTGAAGAGTAAAATCTCCATTTCTCTCCAACAATAGCTGAAGCTGCTGAAGGGGAGGCCTGGGGAGGCAGGACTAGCTGCTGTTGTTTTCCTTGTCTCTGCTGCGACTGACATTTCTGAAAGACTTTTGTTGTTCCTATCAGCTGAGATCTCTGTTGGGGAAAGCAGTAGCTTTACAAATGCCTCAGGAAAGAAAAATGGACAAAAGTCATTACCACAGAGACATATGATAGAGCCTCTTAATGAGAGGCAACCTCAGTTACACGCAGCCTTGCTTTGAGGAACACCATTCACATGCCCTGTACGTTCACTGCTGTGCACACCAGCTGGACTCAACAGCAGCGTCAGTGACCGTGAGGCATCAGAATAACATTTATCATTTACAGGGGGATGGGAAACTCTGTATGACTTGTTCTACCAGCTTGTGAGATGACCCTTCCCAGCTCCAGCCAAACGGTCAGAGCAGCCTGAGCCCACAGTGTCAAAAGTTTGAGTAGCACTGGATACATATTTTGAGCATACTCAGTCCTCAATAACTTTGAGGCTTTTGCCAACCCCTTAGCTAAAATCAGCACAGGGCAACAAAGCATGAGGACAGAAGGCAGGTCAGTCTCTATTCTTACATTTAATTTGCTCCAGAGAGCAAATATCTTTAATTCTGTTGCCTTAGGCAGAAATCAAGACCAAGCCCTTGCCCAGTCTAGCAGGCTGCTCAGTCTCATCAACCAGGCTGCTTCTGCCAACCACTGCTCAAACACTAAGGAGAAGGTTGCTTATTGTTTTGGGGTTGGGGTTTTTGTGGTGGCATTTTAATCATGACATTTGTTGCCAGCATCAATCACGTACTTGCAGGAGCACTGGAGCCACTGCTGTCACACTCCAGGCTTTATGACACATCATGGGAATTTTAATCTTTCCAGCTCACAGGCAGGCAACTGCAAGTGAAGAATGGTCAGTGCAGCAGAGTAGAGGAAGCTTAATCGTGTTTTTAAAACCTGTTTACACCTCCTCTTCCATTTACCTTCACATGATGTGTCCAGCAGGTGTAACTCAGATACCTGGGGGCCCCCTAAGACCACCTGCTATTGGGTCCTAAGGGGTCTTTTCAGCATAGCAGAAGTGTCAGGAACGAGCACATCTATCATCACATTCCTGTTACCATTACTGGGGATGAAGCAGGCAAAAATTGAGTAAAAAAAAAAAAAGCACAGCTAGCTTGCTAAAGCCACAAGTGTTGCTCTGAGCCGCCTGAGAGAAACTTCCCAGCCTCAGCAGAGCTCAGAGTCTGCAACTCAGAGATTATTCCATAACAGAATAGTTATTCAAGCAAGTGGCCTGCAGGAGATCTGTGGTACACAAGGATCACTGCTCCCCAGAGAGACCTGGGTGCATTTTTCAGCAAGAGTCAGCTAGACAGCGAAGGTAGCATAGGGATTTATATCAGGCAGGAGTAGCAATCATAGATTAATAGAACGGTTTTGCTTGGAAGGGACCTTTAAAGGTAGAGTCCAAACCCACTGCCATGAGCAGGGACATCTGCAACTAGAGCAGGTTTCTCAAAGTCCCAGCCAACCTCACCTGGAATGGTCCCAGGGATGGGTTATCGATCACTTCTCTGGTCTCACCAGCCTCGGTGTAACACATTTCTTCCTTCTCTCCAGTCTGAATCTCCCTCTTTTAGTTTAAAGCCATCATCCCTTGTCCTGTCACAACAGGCCCTGCTAAAAAGCCTGTCCCCATCTTTCTTACAGGCCCCCTTCAAGTACTAATATCTAAAAAGCTGGCTCCAGAAAACAGATGCTCCCAGTAACCAGTCTGTTCATATTAACTCTGAAAAGACAACCAACAAACTGGGATCCAGAGCTGCAATTTCATAGCTCTGTTGTTTTAAGGACACAAGTCTTTACATTACACCATGCCACCTCCCTGTGCTAGATTTTCAGCCTGTGTGCAAGACCTTTCAGCCTGGCGTTTTATCACTCAGCACAGACTGTAGTCTACCAGAGCTGAGGGACTAGAGTCTCAGGTCCTGCCTCTGGGCCTCAACTCCTGGGAGCCAAATACCAAGACAACATTCCCTATTGTAGGCCACCGTCTTCAGATGGTTAAAATGGAAAAACATAGTATCTACCAAAAATGTCTCTCTGAATCCAGTGAAATTTCTGTACTGTGGGGTTACAACCACCAAAAATGCCACGACAGCTAGTGAGCATTAGAGACAAAAAAGTACGCCACAGAGAGCTGGGTTCTCATCTGCTCATAATCTAAATTCAGCATAACTGAGGACAACTTAAATTGGCAATTAGCTGTAAGCAATCTTTCAGTTCCCCTGTTCTAATTTAGAGCAGCACTTGTGCTGCTCCATCCTGGCTCAGTGAGATTTGGGCTTAAAATTGGCACATCCAAGCCTGGTACCTTAGTGAAAACCAGAGGTAACTGCCTACAGCTGCTGTGTGACTAGCAAGTGTAAATGCTGCTACTCACTTTTATCTCCTGGATCTTGGTGCTCTTCTGGGCTGCAGACTCATCTGCTGGCATCAGACAAGCATACAGGGCCAAGCCACCCTCTCGCCAGGCCTGCTGCAGCCCTACCACCTGAAATGGAGCTTTACGGTCATCTTTTCTTTCCATGGGAGGCACCTGTAATGGATATTTGAAGAGATTCATTTTCAGATGGCTGTATTTAGAAACTGAAAATAACCCTTTATCTTTCTCTGTTGCTTTTGAGTAGAGCCTCATAACGTACAACAGTCACTTGACTAGTGGATTAGCTGTGGTTTAGGCAGTGAGGGGGGAATCAATATAGGACTATAAAATAGGAATAACACGGTGGTTTTGACAAGTCATAGGATTTATGTTCTCAATGAATACTTGCAAGCTCTGACCTCCACCAGTTTCACTATGGGGAAGCAAGAACTTGCATTAGCTCCCTACTCTGGCATGAACTGAGAGCAGACCCATCAACACTGCTGCATATTCTTGTCACGGGTCACTGGTTGCTGCCTTTTTTAATGATAATGAGATCAATCCAGTCTCCATTCAAAAATCAATGCAAAGAGATTATAGCATTCCAATGAGAAGGTGCAGGGTTCCTTAATCAGCCTTTGCCTTCTGATTAGTGATTACTAATTGCCACAACTCCAGCAATACCTACTCAGTGAATACACCTTTTAGCTGCACTGAGGTGATTTCTTTGATGGATTTTTTTTTTGTTTTGTGCACATGCATGTGGGAGGCAAATATTCTATTTTCCAACATACTTATCTGCTCCAAATCAAGAAGGGTAAAAAAAAAATCTTCTACCAACCCCAAGGAGACTAGTGGACATCTTTTATCATGAATATCAGTTTAGTTGCAGAGAGGGCTTCAGTGCAATAGACCACACATTGCTGCTCAAAGCTAGGCTGAAACATGATGTGCTTCAGCATACAGAATACACGAGAAACTTCATTACCAGGGGAGAAGAGACAGGAAAGATACCTGGAACAAACTGGGAAGGCACTGTAGTGCTATAGAGCACCCTGAAACCTGGGTAGCAGGCGAAAGAGGGCAGAAGGCTGTGGGAAAGTCAGACGAGGGCAACCAGCAAAGCCAGCAAAAAGGAGTAGCACCTATGTGAGGATGCCTGAACATGCTAGATAAAGAAACAGGCAAGTTTGAGTTACAGGACTGTAATTCCTCTCCAGGGTTCTGGGGAATATAGAAACCACTAAGTCTTATTCTAATGGTTTATACCATCATGATGATCTTGCAGATGGATTAACAGCGCTGCTATTTACTGCATATATAAACCTAAACTATTTACAGCGAGATAAATGTCTTCAGAAAAATGTTCCCGACACAGGGCCTGAGTGTATTTGCAAACTGTTGCACGGGTCAGATGTAAGCCTCAAAATAACACTACCAAGTCCTTGACTGCTTTGAACACTGGTTTCACATGGGAACTTCTGGAGTAGTTCTGCCACTGGGGAATACTTGCATGTGGAGGATCATGCTCTCACCTGGTAGGAATCAGCATATCTCCAACGACATCAATAAAGATGTGCTGATTTACACAGGCCAGGAAGGCAGTGAATCAGTGGAATGACACAGATGATGACCAGAAAAGAAATTGGTCTAAAAATCCCTCAATCTTTTCACTTTTAATTAAAGAAATGTAGACTTCTTCATTGCTATCCAACAGCTATCTGAGAACCTGTGTGAAATAAATGGGTAGATTTTACCCCCTTTTCTCTTGGGCACAAAGTCCACCACAGCATTTGACCCTACAGTCTCAGTACAGTGACACCAAACCCTGGAAGCTGAGATACCCTTCCAGGCTTGGAGAGAGCTGTTAGAAGTCAGAGCTCATTTGTTAAATGGGAAGAAAGCTCATACTGCTTCTGGTCATGAGGTAACTAGTTTCTGAATGAAATCTGGCTCTGAAGCTCTTTGAGTGGCAATTTTCATTAGCCTTGAACTAACATTAAAGAATGTTAGCAATGTTTTAATGGCAATATGAACATCATTAGCAATTAATACTGTTTAAGTAATTTAAAAGCCTGGTGATGGCTGTCCTCTCTGGGTGAAATCTACCTTGAGCACACGGATTGGTATTGGTGTGCCAATGGTTTTAACCAGGGGGAAAAAAAGAGGCCAACATGCAGAGTGGAACGGAAAAACACACATAGCTTGTTTGCCCTAGGGAGAAGGGTAATATGGGACGAAGAGTGAGGAAAATGTGGCTTCTTTACAGAAGAAAAATATGTGATCCAAAGGACAACTGAGATAAAACCAAGCATCAGTTGTTTACAGCCCTCTTGACTATCAGAATGATCTATTCTTAACTAGAATAGGCAGTAAGAAATAGGCACTTGTGTCCATTCTCAGCACAGGAGAGACAGGGACCTGTTGGAGCGGGACCAGAGGAGGCCACAGCAATGATCCGAGGGTGGAACCCTCTGCTGGGAGGCCAGGCTGGGAGAGTTGGGATTGTTCAGCCTGGAGAAGAGAAGGCTCCAGGGAGACCTTCTTGTGGCCTTTCAGGACTTCAAGGGGCCTGTCAGAAAGATGGGGACAGACTTTTAAGTAGGGCCTGCTGTGACAGGACAAGGGGGGATGATTTCAAACTAAAAGAGGGAGATTCAGACCAGAGAGAAGGAAGAAATGTTTTATGCCGAGGGTGTTGAGACCCTGGCCCAGGGTGCCCAGAGAGGTGGTCGATGCCCCACCCCTAGACACATTCCAGGTGAGGTTGGCTGGGGCTCTGAGCAACCTGCTCTAGTTGCAGATGTCCTTGCTCACTGCAGGGGGGTTGGACCCGATCTTTAAAGGTCCCTTCCAAGCCAAACCAGTCCATGATTCTATGATTCATTTACTTCCTTTGCCAAGGACCAAGTATAATACCTGGAGGGTCCTCTACTTCCAGGAGTCACTTTTGACTACTGTGAGTCTGGCTGAACAAGTTTTTATTTTCTATGCTCTTTTTGTCATAAACTATAGACACAATCCAGCTCCCACTGACTGCAGCAAGACTTTTATTTACTGACTTTAAGGTCAGTTAGAACATAATTTCCCCTTTGTTCAGCCACTGTTTTGTAGCTCTTGGAAGAGGAAGATTTCAAGAATGGTTATATATTCACTGGAGGGCAAAACTCAGCCTTAATCTTTCAGAACCTTCTTCTGTGCACTGTCACTGAACATACTCACCAGAGAGAGAAGCCACGTCACAAGAGCCTGGTAGATGTTGGCTGCTCTCAGCACCATGTCAGGCACCTGCTCACCACATCCATCTGTAGCAACTTGGCCACAACTTGACAGCCAAATGGTCATAAGCAGCACCTCATTTTTCATACTGTGTGATCGAGGCAATGTGTCAATATCTGGCAAGTAAGAAGCTTCCTATCAAAAAAAAAAGTATGAAAATGGAAGTCATTTGGATTACTGGAACTGTATTCCTCATCACAAGAGAATGACATTCATTGCTACCACAGGAGGGGCAATTGATAGCTAGGAGCACCTATCAAAAAGGGAGCATGAGCCATAAAACCCAGGTCATGAAAGCAGTGACACCTGAAGCACTTCAGGTTTTCTGGAAGAGCTGTCATCCGGGTCTTCATTTAGTCAAACACTGCTCAGTGAATGGTCACAGCTGGAAACAGTGTGATCAAATTTATTCTGCCTTATTTAAGATGGAGTATTTTGACTTTTTCTTAATCAATTAAAATACCTTCAAGAGAATCCTGATAGAAGCATTGAAACTGTCAGTGTTTTATGGTTTATCTAACATACCTCATTTCATAGATGATGTCACATTTAAGTGACCTCATCTCATTTCTTTACTTTAGTATTGATACTTGGTTATTTAGGATGCTAATTCATGGAATGGTTTATGTTGGAAGGGACCTTAAAGATCATCTAGTTCCAACCCCCCTGCCATGGGGCAGGGACACCTCCCGCTAGACCAGGCTGCTCAAAGCCCCATCCAGCCTGGTCTTGAACATGTCCAGTGATGGAGCATCCACAGCTTCTATGGGCAACCTGTGCCAGTGTCTCACCACCCTCAGTGTGAGGAACTTCTTCCTAATTTCTCATGTAAAACTCCTCTCTTTCAGCTTGAGGCTATTACACCTCATCCTATCACCACAAGCCCTTGAGAAGCATCATTCTCGGGAGAATTCCCTCTCCTTTAAGAGACTCGTTCTTTAAGAAACAACCCTGAGCTTGAAACATGAAGTTAAAGTTTATGGGGTCTCTTTTGTTCCTCCAAAGATGCAGTAGTTGCAGCTGTTGCTATTTGTATCTATATTCAATTTGCTGCCCCTGACATTTCTTTTGTAAATTAAGACACTAGTTCCTAAAATCACAAAGATTGTTGTCCAGTACACATAAGAGTATGGCTCCTCAGCAGCTACAATCCTTTAATAAGGATCTGCAGGACCTCTTCATAGGCATCCTGAACGCATATATTTTACCTGCACGGACACACAGTCACTGTGCAAAGAGTTGGAGCTGTTGATGGGGTTAACTCTTCCACGCTACTTGTTCCAGCATCAGCTGAGGGCTGTGCTCCCAGCTGCAGAGTCAGCGAAGTGCAACACTGCTACACCTCCTGTACATGTCAATGCAATCAGCCAACAGACCAAACTAATTAAGGTGAGCAGAATCCATCTGAAATAACCTACTGCAGCAGGAGAATAGCAAGGACCCCTTTTCGTGAGCTGAGCTGTGGGACCCCACAGGAACATTATGGGAGCAGGAGGGTGCGGAGGAGCAGCTAAGCAGTTATATTTTCCGTTGCTCCACAGAGCCTGCAATGAGGATCTGCCCATGCCTCTACACTGAATTAACTGTAATTTGATTTACCTGAATTTACTTTGGAAACAAAGTAAGCTAAATCCAATTAAAGCCACTTTAATTCTGAATTAAAACGTCCACAAAGGTGTTTAATGACTAATCCACTTGACAAGTTAATGTAGTTTGACTTTTGTGCCTGTCTTGAAAACAGAGAATTCCTTGAAATGGTTTTCAAAAACAATGTACTATTAAAAAGCCACAAGCACTGTGTCATCCAGGGTTTTGGTGCCAAAATATCTGCCACAGTCACAGCACTGCCTACGAGTACCAAATAAAAACCTCAATTAGTAATAAAGGAAAAAAAGTCATGCACAAGTTTCTGATGCTGCAGCTCCACATTATGAACATTAGGGTGTGTAGTCCTGGGAGCTAACAGAATTCATCAGGGCTTTGACTCTACCACTGTATTTTTCCGAGGAAGAGGCCTTAAAGGAAACTTGCAGTCTTTCAGGAAAAGATGACCTTCATCTATAACCTACATTAGAGAAATAATTCTTTCTTCCTCTCTCACAAGGGCATGGGGATCAACAATACGAGGTAAATTCAAGAACTAAAGATTCAAACTACTACCAATGCTTCAACAGGAAAGTTCCAACTATTCCAGATTTGCTTGGCCCAGCAGCAGGGAAGAGCTCAATAGTTTTTCTGCCCAAGACTAAGAATTTTACTTATTATGGTTCATTTCTGAGAATGAGCGAGGTTTTGATCAATGTTGGTCTTTCCCTCTCGTGCCTCTGCCAGCCTCCTTACGCCAACAAGAATCTGGGGATATAACTTAACTAATTTCAGAAATATTAAGGCTCTAATGAACAAAAAAAAGGAGCTAATTCCATTTAATTCTGGGCAAGAACTGCTGAAGTGAGATACATTCAGTGCCTTTCGAGTATCCCTTCCCACAGCACTGCCCAGTGTACCCATGTCTACCTATGAAGAGTCCAGTTTGCGTACCTGTTACACTGGCTTTTACTTGTGACAGTATTAGATGATAAAAAGACTGAAATTACCCAAATGCTCAGCTATTTTTGGTTGCTCTGGCTAGAATTGTGCTGTCAATCACAGACAGGCTTGCAGAGTGATTGTAACCAAGTGACAACAATTACCACAGAGTAAATAAGATAACATTTCTTATTTCCAAAGTGCTTGCTATTTTGTTTTGCAATTACAATTTACAATATTGCAACTTTGAGCACTTCAGCTCAATTTTCCAACAAGCCCTCCTCTACCCCCAGTTCTGGCCATCTTTCTCCACTCTTGACATAACAGCAGCATGAGTAGAAACAGTAACCAAGCAGAAACAGTAACCTAAGCAATCTAAGCAGCCAAGGAATAACTTGTCCCCAGATCCACACCAAAAAAAGCAATGAGGAAAAAATATTGCAAGACAACTTTAGGATACCAATATATTTTGCAGTGTTGCAGTTAGACACACAGTGGCATTGCCCAAAAGGAAACTACTATTAATTTAAAAAAAAAGCCCCAACAAAAGTGTAATGTGTAGGCATCCATCCAAACAATCATTTAAAAAAAATATGACATTTTACCTCTTTTCCATTTATGATCTCAGAATCCCAGCATGGTGAGGGTTGGAAGGAACCTCTGGAGATCATCTCATCCAACCCCCCTGCTCCAGCAGGGTCACCGAGAGCAGGGGCCCAGGATCACATTGTCCAGGCAGGTTTAGAATCTCTCCAGACAAGGAGACTCCACAGCCTCTCTGGGCAGCCTGGGCCAGGCTCCAAGACTCTCACTGTAAAGAAAGGTTTCTTCCTGTTCAGATGGAACCTCCTGGGTTCCAGTTTGTACCCATTGCCCCTTGTTCTGTCACTGGCACCACTGACAAGAGTCTGGTGCTATCTTCTTGACCCCTGCCCTTTAAATATGGATAAGCACTGATCAGATCAACACTCATATGATCACAGTAAGATGAAGCTTAACAGATGCAAGTTTACAAGCCAAGATTGCCATTTTGTTTCTAATAAAATAGCTCTAACAGGCTAACTGATACTTGAGTTGAATTTTTTAAAAGAGACTAGATGGTGCTACTTTTCCTACAGCTGCTACAAGACTGGACATACGGCTCTGCTACCCTAAAACTAGGAAAAAATACCAAAACTGTTAGCAGCTGGAATGACCCAGGAGCAGCTTAGGAACCCAGAGGGCCGGGTGACAGCTTTGCTACTAGCGTCCAGCTGGGTACAAGTCTGACAGCAAGCAAAGGCAGGTGCCCTCGACTGCTGTTGGGGAACCATGTTACATCACGTGTTTGGAAAGTTCATTTCACCACACAGAAGCAGGAAAGCAGCAAGCGTTTCCCAGAAGAATCAGCTCACCCAGTCTGAGGGTTTATCCCAGTGGAAGGACAAGTCAGGTATTTTTTTAGGTAAATAAATCTTCAATAGCTCTCTTCTAGCACCTCTAACTAACTAAACCAATGCTAATACTCAACCAAGGTATCCTATTCAACCAAACACCACTCTCCACTGTGTTGAGCAGACTCTACCACAGCAAAAGATGAATCAAAACCTCCACTGCATGTCAAACAAAGATAAGTTACACACACCCAGCCTCCTCCTCCTTCACGGGAGGAGGTGAAGGAGGGGGAAGGGGAGGAATAGGAAGAATCTCACTCTCATTGGCTGGAGGCTTAATCAAAATAATTGTTTTCAGCCATGTCTAAATTTATCCTTCTATGTCATCTGCAGCCTAGCTTGGATCACAGATTTAAGAGGCAATCCCTGATGAATGGCAAATTACGGAGCACAGCAATCTTTTGCCAAATGATGCATCTGCTGTGCGTTTGTAAATGTGAGCTGATTTCTAGGTACTTTAGCAGCTCCAGCTAATTTCTCTAATGCAATTTCTATTCTCTTCTGCTGTAATAGCTCTAGCATTGCATGTTTGTGCCTCATTACAGACAGAGCTCACACTACAAAAAGCAAGCATGTTGATTATGTGGTTATACATCTATTTGCCACGCAGTGAAATGTTGCTAATGTAGGAGAGAGTTAGGATCTGTTTAACAGTTCTGTCCATCTAAGACAAAGCAGATAACACTCTTTGCTGGCTTCTAAAAATTCTTGCATTAGATGAAGACATATTGGAAATGTCAAGTGTTTGTTCATTTTCATTCTGTAGGGAAGGAAAAATGATGACAATGCCATCTGGTAGGTTATTTGAAATTCCACATTAAATTGTGGAATAAACCCTGGAACCATTCAAAGAACTGCTTTATCTTTGCAAAGTGGGAGCAATGGGTAAGAATGAGGAAAGGATCTACGTTTCCTGCATGCACCTAGCAGAACAGGCTAGAATCAGGGGGGCAACATTTAATAACCAAAAGGAGAGTACGATTGATGTTAATGGTCTGAATGGTCTTTCTCTTAATGCATTTTTGTACCAGACTCACTAGAGCACCAATGGCATTCTGAGTACCAAGTATGCTGAGGTTATGGATCCGAAAAAGATGATGGTGGCAAGATGTTATTGAAATTTTCTGATGTGAACAGAGCTTCAGATTGCTAAAGTGGAGGAGTTACGAGTCTCCAAAGCAGATAACTTTGACAAAGTAGGATTGCAGGAATTCAAAGAGCTGTGTTATGGAAGCATTATTTGCTATGATCTCTGTAGTTCTCCACTTAAGTTGGGACATAAAAAAAGAAAGCAAGAAAAAGACAATTTCTTTACTGAGAATGATCTTCTTGCTCTGGACAGTTAGTGTTAGTCTTGGGCATGAAGAGTATAAGCTCTCCCGGTTCAGAAGAAACCCCTTTTCCATCTCTGGCAGCCTGAGTGTGCTAAAGCCAGACAGCACCTCTACTGGAACATCAAGAGAGCAAGTGTCAAAGAGAAATGTCAGCTTGTCCCCAGAAATCACTGAGTACAGGAGTGCAGTTCAGATGTGACGCATAGAGAGGAACTGAGCTCTGCTCAGCACAGGAGCCAAGGGCAGCAAATTCACTTTGTATACCTCTTCATGTTGCTGCCAGCTGAGCACAGTCAACCCCAAGTACAATTTAAAGCAGCTTTACAGCCACCACAACCCTGGCAGACAGCTAATGATAGCTATGATCAGTTACATTTCTGTCTCAGAAATGCCTCCCGACACAAATCAGTATTTAAAGCCAGGTAGGAGCATATGTCAAATACCAGCCTAGTTTTCAGATGACCAAGGACCAATTCTAACAGAATTCTAATATTCATTAGGACACAGAACATGCAGTTTTGAAGCACATTAACTAACCAAAAGTGTTTGAAAGTGGGGTTTTTCAACCAAATCTGTTCAAGAAAAACTGTAAATTGAGTCCATTTAACAAGTCAGAGTGTGGCTAAAAGCCTTTCAAGTAAGTGGCAAAAATAACTGGTAAGAAGCAGCTGTTTCCCACACAGTTTCTCCTTTATTTCATATAACCATAGAATACGTCAAGTTGGAAGGGACACACCCTGGCAAAGGATTGTCTCCTCAGGTAAAAAAAGAACTGCTCTGAAAATGGCACTGAAATTTAAAGCAAAATAACACTGAATCCTGTTTGATTTTGTTTACTTTCTGAGACATAATCATTAAAAATGAGAAGTGCCTTTCCCATGATTGGTGTTTACACTACAGTAATGCTTGGAGAGGCTTACAGGGATTCATAGCCTCATTGTGCTGGTGTTCTGAGCACCCGTAACAAAAAGTTCCTCCTCTAATGAGTTGATACTCCTGGTTAATGAGGAACAGCTGAAATGAGTAAAAGAAGTTTAATTACTTATACATTTCATGTGAGCACAGGACTGAGAATCAGAAACTTGTGCCTCAGTCCTGGCAGGGAGTATTTCTCTGTGAAACTGTAAAGTGAAGAGAATATTTCCTTATCGTAGTCTCTGTCTAGCTGGATTAATTATCAAAAGCCTATAAAATACTCTGAAGTGTATAAGATTATCAAAAAACTTTCAAAATTCACCTCTGTTCTCTTTCTTAACACTCTGAAAACAGTATTGTGGCCTCTAAATCCCAAACAGCAGTATCCGAATCTTCCACAACACTGTTCTTAAATAATTTTCAAACTGCCTCAAAAATAACATGTGCCATGATTTGCAGCCCCACAGCAGGGCAGGAAATTGTACACGGTCCCTTTGAAATGCTGTGATAGGGCATGGAATTGGTGCTCTCAGCCATCTGAAATCCAGGCTGGTATTTGGCACATGCTCCCAGCTGGCTTTTAATGCTGTTGAAATGGCTCTAGTTCAATACTTCAGGAGATTCACTATATACTTAGCAACTTGGGTAAAAACTTTTTTTTTCTAGTCTTTAATCTGTTTATCTTCTCATGAATTTCCCCTGATACTCTATGAAAATTCCCCTAGAACAACAACAAAAGGGGGAGGGGGGGGGGGGAGTGAACTATGCTCAGCTGCTTTATCAGCAAGTTTAAGCAGAGCTCAAGTGGCTTGCTTTCCAAACTATCAGCATTCAGTTTAGGAATGGATTGTGCCCAGTTTGTCTCACAGGCTCTGCAGTCCTGCATCCAGCTGCAATACACTATGTGGATAACTCTTCGGACCTGCAAATTCTCCAAGGCAATAAATATGGGGGGGTTTGTGATTTTGAGAACTGTTAAGTGCTGATGGTGTTCACTGAAGCTTGAGGGAACTCCAGGTGCTTGCCCCACTGCTGGACAGAGCTCTATGTTTTTAAAATAAAAATAACTGCATGATGTCTTCACTCTGTGATCTCAGATAAAGCCTTGAATTCCACCCCCTGCTGCTACAAACAACACTTACATAATTATTATTTGTGTAATAATGAGTTTACAAGTTGTGACCAAGCTTATCCCCACGGTGTGTTAAGATTTGGAACTGTAGTCCAAGCTAAGTCACAATACTAAATGAGAAGGCATGACAAAAACTAGGCTTTCAGTTTAAACCACAGAGCTTCTTTAACAGCAGTGTCAGACAAGGCTGTGCTTCCCCTGAAAAAAACAGGGGGCAGATTCAGCTTCCTTGCATCTCCCTATAGCATCGCTGATCGCAGCCCTGAGGTGAGGCCAGAAGTTGTGAATTCTAGCTTGATTCCAAGGAAGAGATTCACAACAGAAAGTATTTCTCTGCATAACACGACTGGCATTTGTTCATACACGTTGCAAACTTAGAGTGGCTACTCCTGCAGACAGCAAATACTTGTCAAAGAACAAGACCCAAAGAGGTACAGAAATGGCTTTCTGCCCTCCAGCATCTTCTAAATGAGAAATATAATTTAGCCATGGACATTTTATGTCATTGCCTTCTCTTCAAGTTTAGTCTGAACCAATCAAAGGGCAACGAAGCCAGAGAAGAGTCTAGAGGAGTATCTGAGGCACCTGGCATGGTTCATTCTGGAGAAAAGGATGTTCAGGGAAGACCTTCTTACTCTCAATGAGTTCCTGACAGGGGGTTGGAGACAGGTGGGGCCAGTCTCTTTTCCCAAGGAAGAAGTGACAAGACAAGAGGAAACAGCTCTCAAGTTGCACCAGAGGAGGTTTAGTTTGGACCTGGGGAACAAATTTCTTCACCACAAGGGTTGTCAAGGCCTGGCCCAGGCTGCCCAGGGCAGTGGTGGAGTCCCCATCCCTGGACAGGTTTCAAAGCTGTGGAGATGTGGTGCTGAGGGACATGGTTTAGTGGTGCCCTGGCAATGCTGGGTTAACAGTTGAACTTGATGATATTAAAGGTCTCTTCCAACCAGAATGATTCTCTGATCCTGTTAATGTGAATGGAGGAGTATTTAGGACCTCTACTGGCAGCAAGTTCATGCATGCAATTCTGGAAACTATGTTCTTTTTACTTTTATTAACCTTTCCCTTGAGCAACAGCAACAAATGTTCCCATCTGTCAAGTTCATGCATAAGTTTATTCAAGAATAAGCCTAAACTCATTTTAATCACTTCCAAGATATGCCAAGGAATATAAAGGATTAAATATTTCACCTTTTCCTGGGGCTATTTCAAACTCCAATCAGATACAGCACTGAAAGATCTCATTTCTTTGTAAAGACCTCACTGTTCCATTTTTTTCCACATCTGGAAAGTTCAGTGGAGAAAGGTGGGAGCCCCTGTGAAACCATCACACTGGGTCTCTATATGAAGTTGAAATGGAAGGTTCTCTCTGGCTTTTTGGTGGTCCTGTTGCACTCACGTGAGATTCCTGGTTCTGAGCATATATGAAGCAATCCAGCTGAGAAACCTACTGAAGCAGACAAGAGCCTATGAAGTTCCTGACTTGCTTTAACTTATTTTAATTTTTTGCCCTAGAAGCACCAAAGCACACACTTCCATAACATCTCTTCCTGAGAGAAGAGGAAGGGCAAGCAAGCAGCCCCTGCCATAAAGAATGCTGTGTATGACAAAGACATTTAAGGCCCAGATTCTCTGCTTTGCCTATTAAGGCAAATCCTTAGGCTAGACCTGAGCCATCCTGAGCTGTGGCAGAGGTGGCGGCAGCAGCAGCCCCAGCTCCTCTGCCTTGTCGACTACAGCCAAGGAGAATGTAAACCAGCTAAACTCAACCTAAGCATAAAGGACTGTGCCAGCACCCACCCCACAGACGTGCCTGGAGGAAGAGGAAGAGGAGGCCAGAAATGCAGGCTCTGTGCCAGTTCAGTTGCCTATGCTAGAAAAACAGTTCCTTGGGAACTTCCATGCTATTCCGAATCCTCTGTGCTGGACGGGTGGTACAAACATGAATCTCAGCCTTCTGTTTTTGTGTGCTAAATTTAACCACATCTAATTGCCTTAGTTGATTTCTAAGCCTTTCTTGAGTTGAGCCAGCAGGTTCATTAAGTACCAGAGATTTTAATCTTGTTTCAGGAACTCATTAAATACCTCCCTGTATATAAAAAAAAGGGAGGAATTCAGGGGCCATCTGCTGGTTGTTTGGCACATCACTGCTGGCCACAACCCCACAGAGTCAGTCCAAGAGAGCCAGAAGACTGGAGCAAAGCACAAGCCAAATTCACATCTAACACCAGAATAAAATTAAAATATTTGGTGCAGGAAATATTTTGCCATTTTTACAATTAATGTTTTTTTGGGGTTTTTTTTAAGCTACAGTGAAATAATAGTAAGAGATAAATGCTGGATTCAATTGCATTCATACAGCTGCAAATGTAGCAGTTGCTTGGGCTTAGTGTAAATGAAAATATTTGGTCACAAAGTGATTTATACTTATGAGATCAGTTTAGGGTAACACAGATTAGAAAAATTCAGTTACAATGTCACAAGATCATTATAATTGAAATAAGTTTACAGTTTTCCTCAACTTCTCCCAAATATATACTGCACCACTTTGTTGGAGGGAAATTGGCATTTCTGTACAGAACTACCACAAAACCCATTTCTTTCATAACTGGTACATCAGACCTTTGTACATTCTTCCTACCAAGACATTAATTTCACTTTCTTACAGTTCTCTTCCTTTGTGCAATTTCCACACAGCAATAAAAATGGAGATTTTTTTTGAATACTGCTTAGGACATCACCTAAGTGCATTCATGTAAGCAGCTCTATAAGAAAGTTGGGAGGACATCCAAGTAGTAGAATCCAGCTGCTTCACTGCTGGTTGGGATCCTCAGACCCAGAGACAACTTCCTTGAGCAACCCTTTGTGCTCAGATAAGAAAAGGCAACTTCCAATGCCGGTGCCAGCACTACTGCCTTAAGATTGAGATATCCATACAGTAGTACTGGAAATCACAAGCACCTATTTTAGTAAGGCAGGTGAAGAATCTGAAGCATTTCACTTACAACTGTGCAGATTAAGGCACCCACTACAGGAAAAAAACAAAACAAAAATAAAACCAAAACAAAAAACCAACAACCACCACCAACCAATCAAAAAGCACAAAACACGCAACACAGGACCAGTAATTGAACAAGTTATTTCTACAAGTTTTGGAAATCAGTCTCTGCTTTCACTGATACTGAAGATACAGGGTAACTGTCACAGCACCTGCCCACAAAACACTTCAGTGAAACTCTTGATGGTAAATACAACCAAGGAACTTTGTCAGGGATTCTCCTACAGAAGTGATATCAGATTTACAGTTTCAGTCTCCCTTTGAAGGGCAAAGAAGATTTTGACCATAGTATATTGTTAATTTTTGCTTTGTGGGAATGCCAGCAGAAAAATCTTTTCGTTGAGAATTTTACCTGACATCAGTAAGATGAGTCAGTGTAGTAATATAAAACCCCACCAGTTTTGACAGAAAGGTATAGAGTCCATGTTTACAAGATGGAAAAGAAAGTATCTACATAATCTATTTATTAAGCTAGAAAGACTCTGTTGCATGCCTGAATGTTTTTGTTTTGTAAGGCAGCTGTAAGGCTAAGCCGCAGTAAGATGACGATCACGATAATATAATTACTAATACAAGGTTAGGCAAAGGGATTTCACAGCCAAGAAAAATTAGATACCTCAGTATGAGTCAACACATTCATTTTCCAAACAGTTTGGCTGTAGGAGGTACATAGAACAGTGTTTATAAGGCACTGGTAACAAGGTGGTTCCTAATAGCTTTCAAACTGCATTATCTTGTTCTGCCATATCACAGTAAAGCAAAAGAGGATCAAGCCGAAGCTCTGCTGAAAACACCTATTTTGCCCCAATACTAAAAGAGCTTAAAAGTTAAATACTAGTTGCTGTGTGTTGAATTCATTCCATAGCTGGATGTAAAGTATCAGGGCCATGCGCACCACCCTCGGCAGTGGTTTGGCCGCTTGTGTTCAAGGCCAGCTCCAACATAAGTTCCGGTGTGTAGCTTCAGATCAGGCTGCTGTGAAAAGCTCTGCATGAAGCCTCTGCTGGGCCTTTCCCCCTTTGCTTGGGAGCTGAGACCCCTGTCCTTGACTGCAGCTCTATCCCTGCCTGGCCTCACCTCGCCCCTCTGAACCTTGTGGCTTCATCTCAGACCTGCTTCATCACTACAGCCATCCTGGGCGCTCACTGAGCTGCTGGCTGACCACGTGTACTGCCACCGGACCCAGCTTTGTCCCTGACTTTACTTCCTGGCCTTGATCTTGGACCTACCTCATTACCACAGATTTGCCAACCAGTTACCCTCAATGGACCTGTTCTGCTTTCCCTGTTTGGATGCTGGGGGACTATACTCCTCATGGGTGAGCTTTCTGCCCCTGACCTCATTGCTCTCACCTGCAGCTCCTACCTTTGCTTCCCTTACAGAATAACCTGCTTGTGCTGCTCCCTGACATAGAACTCAGATATAAGCCTAGCAAAAGTAACAACTATTATCTGGATCTCATTGAATGGGAATGTATTATGGAAATCAACATCAGTACTAAGTTACTCTTTCATAATAAAGAAGATTAATGAGATGACAGAACAAAGCCATCTAGATTCATAGACTTGTTTGGGTTGGAAGGGACCTTTAATGGCCATCAAGTCCAACCCCCCAGCAGTGTGCAGGGACATCTGCAACTCGAGCAGGTTGCTCAGAGCCCCAGCTAACCTCACCTGGAATCTTGCCAGGGATGGGGCATCAACCACCTCTCAGGCAACTTGGGCCTGTGTCCCCTGTTCCATTTCATTTTACATCCTCCATTTAACTGTTCTACACCTTGTGTATTGTTCCTTTCCTGTCTCCTTTGTCAATATCATTTACTCTGCTCAAATACTGAAACAAACCCTATGCACATTGCTCTAGCTATTAATTCAACCTGACCTTACCATGCAGATCACATCACCACTCTGCTGGCTTTCAGCAGAAGACCACATGCTTGAGTCTGTTCGGAATTCCATCCAAAGGTCAAAATGTGGTTAAGGGACCCATTTTCAGAAGAGATCAGCTCATGGCAGTCTTAGGTTTCACCAAAAGTTTGGCTGGTGGAGGGGAGCATGGGAAAGGGGAAGAAAAAAAATCATGAAGTCAGGTTCTTCCATGCATTTTTAAGGTGAGAGGGGGGCCAGATTGCAAGAGTATTCAGACACCTAAAGACACAGATCTAACAGGCAGGATTCCTAGAATAAACCCAATGATCTCCAGGCGAACTTGATACTTGTGTGCCTTGAAAATACCACTGGATATCACCCCTTTCTTTGGATGCTCAAGTATCTCTGGAAGTTAGCTCTTCATCTCCTAAGTCACCTGCACTGTTCTGAAAGTGTTCTTCCCGAACCCAAGTCTCATTTATATTGGTGCTTCCCAGAGAGAAGCCAAGTACAGAGTCTGACTCAACTAGGTTAAGGGCGGGGGGGGGGGGGGAAGAAGATAGCAGCATTAAATCTGAATTTCACTGCTTCTACATTTTATACAAGAACTGTAATGTAACCCTAACGCAACTTTTTTCATTTCCTTTGCATTTCTTTCCAGGACCTCAGCTACAGTAATTGCAGAGTTTCTAACCTTTCCCTCTGATTATTATTCAATTATTTATGTATATTATAAATGGTCAGAGGAATTCTGGAAGCTATGACAAGTGTTCCAGCTCTCAACATCTATCATTGCCAAAATAAAGGACTTAAGAAACAAATCTGAAAGTGAGCTACTCTGTCAAACACTGTGGCTTGTTCTTTGAATATACATGTTTATATATAGATATTAGATATTTTCACCGAGACACGGCTGCCAAATTACAGCTTCTTTGGTTTTAAGTGTCAAAACATTCAAGTTTTTCTGTCTTCCTATGTGCAGCAAAGGAAAAAGAAAAAAAGAGAAAGAACAGAAAACCCTGCTCTAATTCAAAGAAAAAATGCTGCTGCCAAGATGAATTTCAAGTAAGCTTATAAACGACTGTTGTATTTGATAGATGATGCTGATACATTTTTCATTCTTCATTTTAATAATGAATATCTCTGAAGAATAGCTCAGAGCAAAGTTGCCCACAGAACAGTTATTAGGTGTTGTGCTGATTTGGTTTCTACCAACAGTGCATTGTACACTGTGGCAGGTTTCTCTCCAGCAGGATGTTGGTTAGTTGAGGTCCCAGTTAGCTGCTCCTCCAGGCATCAGCAGCTGAGTAAATCCGGCACTGCTTAGCCTATGCCAATGTCTGTGCTGCCATGACGAGCTGGCAGTAACGTCATTTCATCTGTTACAGGCTTATTTACACAGCAAGGCTAGAGCATAAATATACCCTGAGCCATACTTGAGAGAAGCCACATTACCAAGCCCTTATCTTCATTTATTGGCTTCGGCACAGCAAAGATGGGAAGTGATCAAGACACACAATTCAGCAATCACTCGCTGCCAGGAATGAGTTAGCAAGTGAGTGCCTGCATCTTCAGGGCTAACTGGAATTTGATGGCGCCTTCCAGCAGACTGAGAAAGGGAGTAAGCCTGAAGACTAGATTCTGTGCAGTGCACTGGCCTTGCCAGAGGAGCTTCAGCTGTTAGTTTTAGTCCTTTACTTCCTGGTTAAGCCAGTGTTTAAAAAAAAAAAAAAAAGCTTTCAACTTGCAGAAACGCAGTAGTCAACTGCTTACAGAACAAACAAATCACAAAATCATAGAACCATCTCGGTTGGAAAACACCTTGAAGACCGAGTCCAACCATTAACCCTACTCTACCAAGTGCACCACTAAGCCACATTCCCAAGCACCACATCTATACAGCTTTTAGACACACCAGGGATGACGACTCAACCACCTCTCTGGGCAGCCCTTTCCAATGCCCGATAGCCCTATCAGAGAAAGAAAATCTCCCTGATGTCCAGTTTAAACCTGTGGTGCAGCTTGAGGTCATTCCCTCTTGTTCTCTCAGTTACTTGTGATAAGAGATCAGCACCTACCTCTCTAGGTCCTTTCAGGTAGTGGCAGGGAGTGACACTGTCTCCCCTCAGCCTCCTTTTCTTCAGACTAAATAGACCCAGTTCCCTCAGCCTCCCCTCACAGGACTTGTTCTCCAGGCCCTCCACCAGCTTAGTTGTTCTCTGGACCTGCTTAAGCACCTCTCTTTCTTGTATTGAGGTGACCAAAACTGAACACAGTACTCTGTTCAGGGTTTTAAGGTCCTTTAACTTTTACAGAATCATGGAATTGTTTTGGTTGGAAAAGACCTTTAAGATCATTAAAATCTAAAAGCCATTCTGTACTGACAGGAGAGCTTTGTTATTGCTATTAGCCCAAATAAATCATGATGGTGGACTTGGACAAATTCTGGAGTTTCTCATCTCCTCTTACCTTCTCATCGGGCCTCATGTCCAGTGAAATCAGTGCAAGGATGAAGTAGGGCTACATATACAAATCTTCTCAGAATGAAAACCAGCCCTGTCCTTTGAGACATATTTTCAGCTCTGGGAAAAATCATGACAATTTCATACTCCCTCAATCAGTCAAAAGCAAAACCTATTCCTAAAACCACAGTCCTCAAAACCTACCCTCAAAACTGCAATATAAAGCTGCTAGGGGGAGAAAGCAGACTCGACATAGGCTTTGCTTTACATGTGACAGTAAAAACATTTCGCTTTTTCAAAAAAGTTATGCAAAATCATGCATGAAAGCCTGGCTCCTGTGAAGGAGATGACACTGAGCCCACTGACGTCAGCAAGCCAGGACTTAGGCCATACCCCACCACTTCAAACCTGGTGGGCAGCCATACAGGGAGCACTCCCCACACAGGAAAGGTGATAAAAATATGATTAGTGTAACTGAAGAGCTGTGGGACTGCTTGTCTCATCAGGCAACAGTGCTCCATAACAAACAGATTTTAAATAATGCAGTGAAAATTACATTTTGCTCTAGAAGCACACTTGGATTTGACGAGGGAGCCATTCCAAAAGGGACAGTCCTACCCTGACTACTAACCATGTGGAACAAAACAGGGGTTTTCTCTGCCATGGGCTGCTTCCCAGTAACTGACTGCTGAGGCTGTAATCTCTCCAGCTGCTCCTGGAAGCTGTGTCTCCTGTGTCTCTCTTTCATCTGTTCTTCCTTTTGGGATAGCTTGTTTTTACTTTCTTCTGTCCTGAAAAATATACAGATTCTGCTTCGCTCAAGCTTTACACTTGGGAGAATAAAACATCACCCTTGTTCACCTGTTTGCATTTCTTTTTTTCTTATATTTATACCACACACTTGAGGGTGAATCATGACATGAAAGGCTAAAATAGACTTAGCAAGTGTTTATGGTGTTTGTGGGGAGGGACACAAGAACTTGTCATTGGATGAAATCATCTCTCAAAGGAAGAGAAAAGATGGACAAGAGGTAGACTTCAAGCCTCTGACACAGGTGACAGCCTGCTTGGAGACCACAACACCATTAAGCAGAGGCATATGTGATGTTTCACTCCCCATTTCCACACCAAAATTCTCAGCCTAAATCCCTTCCCTATCTGTTATAATACATTTACCCCTGAACCAAGGCCTTCCCTCCTTCTGTACTTCGATGGCTGCAAAAAGATATCATCTGCCCCTTCCCTGGCAAATATCAAGTTCAATGTCTTCTGAATTCTTCAAGCCCCAAGTGCCCCAAATAATTAGAATAGCAAGAAAGAAAATTGACAACTCCTTAAAAATCATTGTGAGTTACTATTCAGCAACACTAAACCCAGATTCTTGCCAAGCCATGCTCTGCCATCTATGTGGCAGGCTAACAGGTTCACGAAATGGAGTTTTATAGAGCTGATGGAAGCAATGAGCTTTAATGTCAAGAACCCCATAGAGGAAAAAACCTTCAGCCAACCATCTGCCATTTAAACCAAGTACACAGTAGCTGGATTGTCTCAGTGGCATGGTAGCCAACTGTTTAACACTGGCAAAGAAATAGTCTCTAGAGCAGGCAGATTCTAATTCTTTCAAGTGTTCATATGTCAAAGTCAAAATGTTAAGTTTCACTCTGAAAATAGCAAGCAGAATATAACCTTTGAAAAGCCAGTATAATGGAGCTCTCCCAGAGAGCTGGGCAGGTGCATGAGGCAACCACTCAATTTCACTTTAAAAATCAGACCTTATGCAGAATACACCACATTAAACTAAGCCTAAGGAGGCATAGGCCCAAATAACTGCTGTTTCCTCAATTGATATCATTCCTATTTATCTCTAAAAAAAACCCACTGAAAACACACACACAACTTTCCAAGACATTCCTCAAGGGCATGTCTTTGTCCCTCTAAGCTCTTAAACTTTTCTTGATGTCAAAGTGTCAGAATTGCTTTGTTTGAGAAAAGTTACAAGGAGAGACATCATACATCTTCCAGTCTGTAAATGTCTTTTTATGTTGAGAAACAGCATAAACCATTTTCCATACCTACTGGTAATACAAGAAAAAAAGCTTAAATTGAAGATGGGATCATTTAAATTAGACTTAAGAAAAAGCTTTACAATTTTAAGTAAGCAGCAAAATGTAGTATCTGGGGAGTCAGGGAATCCTCACCATTGAGGGTTTCAAGACCAATTTATCTACAGATCTGCCAGGAAAGGATTAGATTTTTACCTCCCTAAATCAGTTCAGGGATACAGACCTTTCCAGATCCATCCTCTATAATGTTATGCTTAGTAGTAAACCTCAGTACTATTCTTCATAAAGATGATAAATACCACATTATCCTCTCCTCTTCATATGAAAACCAAAGAAAATGGCTAAATTCACTGTGTCAGAAGTGCCACTGTGTGTCTAATCTCAGGCCAGTTCACTGATCTACTGACTGCCTCTAAACCTCTCAGCAATAGCTTCTGGGATTGGCTGTCCTTCCAGGTATCCTTTTGCTCCAACATCCTTTGCTTCCAGACATCCTTTTGCTCCAACTTACAGACCATAGAAGTAAAGTTCTTTAATCTTAGACAGTTACATAAGCCATAATCAAAACCACTGACAGCTTTTCTTGTGTGATACCTTGGCAATTCTGTTGCAGTTAAAGGAGACTCTGGAGCATTTTCTGCACTTTGAATCTTCTCAGCTTCCATTTTGTTTTCTACATCAGCTCCATTGTCCCCACAGCTTGAAGAAGGGATCTCTCTTTTCTCTGGTTTCAATCTTGACAGTTTCCTGGGAATCGCTTTATTTGTCTCTTGCCTCACTTTGAGAGATTTATTTTGATTTATTTTAGGGGAACTTATCTCTTCCAGACTTCCTGGGTCCTGTTTTATGCCTTCAAGTTTTTCAGGCAGAGTAGGCATTTTACAAAGAAGCTCTTCTTTCTGGGCTCTACGGAGCTGTTGCAGTAACAGGCTTTTCCCTGAGCAACTCCTCCTGCAAAGAAAATAAAAACTTGATTTAATCAAGATAAAGCATTATATGGATTAATTCAAACTGAGGAGCTTCTCATCTGAGTGACAGCTCAAAATAAGGACTGCAGATTTACATGATAAATAGTTATTGGTAATATCAGCAGAAGATGCTACAGTGACAGAACATGAAACATCTTACTGGCATTTTATTTACCTCTTGTGCATTTCAGGCACAATGCACACCTGCTAGAAGAGCTCTGAACAAACAATGCTTAAATGGAAATCAGAGTCTACAGATTTTTGTCCCCTTTGGATACAGGAGATGAAAAAACCCAGACTGGGCGCACTGTTTCTCCTTCAGGACCTCAAATCTCCTGCCGTCACAAGCAGAACCATCAAGACATTTAACACCAATGGCTGGACTACTAAGGAGTACCCCCAAAGTAGTGGTAATTTTAGGAGTGTGTCATGTACTGGAAAGCAGCCTTATTGTATAGTGCTAGAGGTGGCACCTATTACCTGAGTGCTCAAGGGTAAACCAACAGCATATTTTCAAGACAACTAACCCTCCAAGGCCCCAGCATGTAGGTATATTGTACTACAGAATACATAGCCCTGCTTAATAATCCCAGGTAGAGCGAAACTGGCATTGACTCCTTGTGAATGAGATCAGAACCTTGCCCTGCTGAGACCATGAGACTTTCTTATCTAGAAACACAACCAAATGACATTTGCCAGGCATTTAATTTGTGTATGTCCTTCAACATTAAACCGAATCAAAATCCAGTCAGCTAAGCTCTGCTCTCCACTACTCCAGATTTACACTGATGCAACTTCAGCATTTGCCTCAGCGTCTATGAGAGTTCTCCAAGTATTATCTTGTCCCTGCTTTATGCTGTCTTTGGATTAGGTAGTCTAAATTATATTGAGTGTTTAGACTCTGGTCTTTGTCAAATTATTTATTCTTTCAAACCATTAGAAAAGAGCAATAGGCTGGTACATTACAAGTGTTCCGCTTGTCCTCTGCACTGATGTGATCTGAACTTGCATGCATCAGACTTCTAAATGTGATCCAGAGCATAAATGCAAGATGCTTAAAGCTTGACATATCTGCTTCACATTAAACAAACAACAGTGTGAATCAATCCCTGAGTTTAGCAACAGGAAGAGGCTGGCATCTGTGCCTGATGAAGAATTTACAGTTTAGGATTCCATCCATCACACTATCCCCTTTACCCTCTTCCTCTCCCCTCCAATTAAGGAGAATGGAGAGCATCCCTGCCCACACAATGTATTCCATATTCTCTTTAAATCAGCATCTATTCTAGTGTATTTTATTATTTCTAAAAATAAGGGTTTGTCTGAGTCAAGTCTCTACAATATTTTCAAAGTTGAGCTCTGAGTCATTTGAAAACCAGTTCTGCTGTCACTCAAACTAGTCTGCAGAAAGAGACAGTTTTTCCCCAGCCACCCAGCTCCACTCTGTCTTTGAAGCCGTTTCCACACAGCTGTACAGGAGCAAGGTGCTACACTGCCTCAAGGAGCAACAACTATTTTCTAGCTTCTGTATCTTTATCATGCAACAGAAAACAGTGAACTCCTGGGGACACACTGAAGCACTTTCATTACTGGGCTTCTTTGCTGTGAAGACCAGGAATGGAGAAGTTTCAGTATGTGAGCTCACTCTAATCACCATTAGGGCAATTATTTTAGTTAGAGAAAAAAATTAATATCATATCATTTGAACTAGGGTCCTGGTAAAGAATCTTACATTGTCCTTTCTGCTTGGTCCTCAATTGTCATGGTCTCCTTTTCTTCAGGGGAGCTGTCGCTTGCACTACGAAACAAATTAGAAGTTAGACCACATAAGTTAATTCTGTTCCCACTGGGTGCTGGCTTTTCATCATTTCTAGGATGCAAATTTAGAACCATTAGGAAAAAGGGAGAGTTACTTTCAGGGAAAAATCACTAGGTATTATGAATAATTCTCCACATTGTAACAAAAAAATAATCAAGCAACTACATCAAAATGTGTTAGCTGTTTATTAACTACAAGGTTTCTTCTGGTGACTCTTCAGCTCCCTGCTGCAGCAAATATACACCCTGAGAACAGAGCAAACAGCTGCCTCAGACACCATTAGATCCCAGGGAAAGGGCACGTTTGCCAGAATCTGCTGCAGATCAAGAAGAACTTGGGCTTCCAAAACTAACTACAAGGCCCCTCTTATCACCCAAGAGACAGAAATCAGCACCTCCAGTTGCTTGCCAGGGGTGTAGTGAAGGATGCCCATTTTGTCCACAGTGCTGTCAGAATGCCAGCCCAACTCAGACAGCTGCAGGCATTGCTTTGTGGGCACTGCCTACTCCTTCAGAGACAGAAACTTTCAAGATGTTATTTCCCTGGATGATTTGCACATCCTTTCTGTGCTGCCACATCCCCACACATTTACTTGTTCTGAGACTGAGTTATGCTCTCCTGAGACTATGTCTGTGCCCAGACAGGGGCTGTGCCTTCCTACTACGGTTGCAGAGGTGTGGAAGAATAGAACACTTCAAAAGCTACATTTCACTAATATGAGATGCAGAGAAAGGTTTCAGATTCCCACTTTTTGTTACTTCGCTCTAACAATAAAGCCAGAGCTTACCTTTGATCCTCATCATGGAATGTTACTGACTTCTGTGGTTTGGCATCTCTTAAGTCTATGTACACAGTTACAGGCTCCAGCAGGCATTGTAATCTCATCGTGTCCGTCCTCAGAGAACTTTGTGAGGATGATAGCAAGGCAACATCCCTAAGTAGATAAAAACACTGTTTCAGCATGTCCTCTGCCTTATCCAGACAAGAAGTCCTGCAGGGTGTGGATTAGGATCAAAATCGGATTGTGAAAGGAGCTTTGTGCTTAGCTATTGTACAGATTTAAACTCAGCTTTTGCCTACTATCCACCACCTTTCAAAGCTGGACTCAAAGACTCAGCTTCCCCCAGGAATACAGACCACAGGCAAGCACAATGAGGGACATTTAGTTCCCAAAAACTGACAATGTCAACTCATTCTGTAGTAAAGAGGCAGGCAGTTATGGTAGCAAAGAGCTTACAAGCTTTAAGAACCCAGTGCCAATCGGTAAAAAAGATCCCTTTTCCCGCTCTGCCTCCTCTGACAATTCTATTTTATCCTTCAGGGCATACAAACTAAAAATCATCTTCATGGCTCTCCCAGCTCTGCCTAAAAGGATACTTTTAATTTTCCATTCAAAGCCTTGTTTCACTATTGTTTCCTCTGATGGTTGACAGAGAATGCCAAGGTGGCAGGATACTGACTATTTATCATTAAATGTACATGACTGACTTAGTCTTTTCCTTTAAAATCCCTGTAGCATATTCCAACTACAATATCACCTTTCTGCAGGGACTACAGAGAAAAGCACCTACAAAACACCATCAGTTTCCAGGTACCCCTACTGACAGTCATCATTACCTAGTGTGTAGGACAGAAAGAGACCTACTTATTCTCTTGATGTTCTTGAGAGGAGGAGAGCTTGGTTGATGGCCACTTGCAGGATGGAGACACTGTCCTGGACTGCCTGGCACAAAGCTCTTCCAGTTTTTCCATGAGCTCCTTCTCAGACCTACTCCTGAAGGCCTCTATGGAAAAGCAACAGAAAGTGTCACCAGCTGTGGTTTTCTGCCATGGAATCACCCAGTATACCTATTTTCACATTGTCCCTTTCTCTACAGCCTTTCAGAAGAGCAAGGATAAAGATTTGATTGTCATCGGGCTCTAACTCACCTCAAACTTTCATCCGTCTTGGATGATTCACTCTTAGGCCATGACAGGCCACAAAGAACTACTTTCCAGCTATGAAAGCAAGATGAAATCTTGAAGGAAGCTAATTAAAAATGTTTGAGGCATTAAAAAACCCACTATGATTTCAGCATCCAAGGTGATGCTACAGGCAATGATTTAAACACAGGAACTTGAGTTTTATTTATTTTTTTACACTTTCAGCAAAGCTGGTGTTAAATTAGCAATGTTACCATAATCTGATGAGGAGAAAGCAACTTCTGCATGAATGTTATCTTTCTGCTGCTCCATGTCTTCCAGAACCTTGTCTAGATCCCATTTCTCAATATTCTGAAAGAAGACAGCCAAAGTGTGATGGAAAATTCACTCCCAAGCCCCTGCTACAAAATAAAAGTCTTTGACTCACATCCTTTGTAGTAACTCCATCAGATTCTCCTGGCACATATACATACAAAAAGGGCATGGAAGTTCACCCGAATATGTTTTTAGAATGACCTGAACTGACAGCTCCTTAGAAGGAGAAACACAAATCCATCCTAAATATCCATCTGACCCATCTCACCATAATCTGGGACATAACTCATGTTATGTCCTCCACATGGCTCAGTCTTCCACATGGCTCAGTCTTCCACATGGCTCAGTCTTCCACATGCATTCACGAGGTGGAATCTTTCCCATGGCTAGTGCTCCTCAAACCCACCAATAGTAACAGATCCCCATGTATTTTATTTCCCTCTGCCCATCCCTCCAAGCACCTTTCCACACCCTTTCACCATCTCCAAAAGATAATGTCCCAAACTACAGTGCCGGAGGAATGCATTCACCGTGTCTCCTTGGTCCACACATCTATCCAGCTGCTTCATCTACTGATGCCAAGGATTTTTCTCCTAGAATCATCAACCCTTCTAATATACGCTACAGAAAACCACTGGAGACAGTACAACAGATTAAAATACAGCCTGAATCAGGAGCAAGCATACATATTCTGATTCTGAATAAAGCTGAGAACTTTTCACTGCCACTAACACGAGAAGGACTTTTGACTTTTCAGTTCTTTGGGATACAGCCCACAACCTTTTCCTCTTTCTCCAACTCCCAACCACAGCCAATTCCCATTCCTCTAGGTACAGTCAGCATCAGATGCTATCTCACAGCTGCTTACGCCACACTGAAGATAGGATCAGCAATTTTGTTGCCAGAAATCACAGATACACTGGCTGAGGGTATGCTCACACTGCTAACTTAGGTACAAGAACCAGTCTGCCATGACATGCATTTAAAGCGTTGATTGCTTTCCCCTCGGAATATTACTTGAGATGAAAGTTTTAATTAAAAATATCCACATCCATCGGAATTATCACCAAAACTTAGAAGCACTCGTGATTTGTTTTAAAAGGAAGCTGGCCGTCAATTATGACAATTATGTCACAGCTACAACTGACATGCATGTCATGACTACTTGAGGGCTTTAGAAAAGCAGCAGCAGCCTCCAAAACAAGTACTTTCACCTTGTAAAATCCTGTCAACTGCCCCTCCCATTTCAGAGAAGACTCCTTCCTGAGCAATAAACCTTCACACATACCTGAACCCCATTACATCTACTCTAATATTACATGTTGCAGCTGATGAAAGGTAAAAGCCTGACAAGAGTCACAAGCTGAAATCTCTCACACCAACATAAAACTAATACTGGTTGAGACATGTCGTTGAGATGAATCAGTCTGGAAGAGTGAAGAATGACTGACACCTGAGCTCACTAAAATGAGAACCATATCACAGGTCAGTACAGGGGCTGTCTTATCAAACAGTCCAAAGAGAAAGACAACATAGGCATCTAATTATAATGCAATTAGTACTAAACTTCTTTTTCAATAATAGTACTTAAATAGAAACCATGATGATAAAGAGATCAAACTACCACCTAACCTGCTTTGTTAAGGCTTTATCCTCCTAACCTTTTACAGGAGTGCTGTTCCTGTTAAGTACTATATAGGGTCCAGAAGAAAAAGAAATGAAGATTAGCATGATTTCTACTACAGAAAGGGACTTAAGGAAAAAAACCAAAATCCATTTTCAAATTAGCTGATAGGATTAGAATCAAGAAGAAACTGTGCAATAGTTTTAACAACTTAACATAAACTGAGGTGTCTTGCTGAGCTGGGAACCAACAGTCACCTCTGAAACCTAACCATAGAAGTCAGTGGTATCAAACAGGTTCTGAAAGGAAAATCATGCCTCTGGAACTAATAAAGCAACCAGCTTATACAAGGTGAGATAGGAATTAAACCTAGAACCACTTGTTAAAGTTCCCCTCCAATAATGGCATGGTTAAATGATGTAGCACGATGTAAGAGACAGGCAAGCAGCTGCATTGCCCAGACTAGAACAGCTCTAACACCAAAAAGTTTATTTTTGTGAGTGTAGACAAAGGGGGAATTTCTGTACTGTAATTCTATAAAAAGCTTGGAACAGAAATATCAGGTTCACGTTTTGTGCCAATTAAGTCCTTCTGACCTTAAAAGTCAATTGAGGAGGTGGAGATCTGTAACTGTAGTACTGAAGGCAGTAACCTCTTCACACTGAGGCCACACAGCAGTTAAGCCCACATGAGCTGGTCATCCCATAGACCTGTTTGGGCCACTTACCTGCAATGACAAATGGGGCATTTCTTGAGCATCTGAGGAGGCTTCCTCCTTATCAGTTCTTTCTAGACTGTTGCTAATGCTATGCGAGGGAGGCTTGACAGCGAGGTCTGGGTGGCCTGGTGATGGCTCCAGAATTAGTTTGGAGAGTATCTTTGTCTCTATCAGCTTTCTTCTCTCTTTTGGACTGCCCAGCTCTTCCACAGACCATGTTGTATTAAGCCAAGAGTTCCCTCTTTCTCTGGCCTGTTCCCTGCCCAGTTCTTTCTCTTCAAGGTGATCTGTGGAATCTGCAAGAGACTCTTCAAGAACTCTTGACTCTTCCTTTTGTCTTGGAATTTCTTCAGTAGGGCTGTCAAGATTGGAAGGCTCATCTTTGACCATTTGTACATCTTCTTTTGCAATGACTTGGGCCTCATCAGTTTTTTTCTGAAAGCCAAAACTTCCCAGATCTCCATTACAGATCTCCCATGGGTGTCCTTCTGTTTTCTGGGTTTGCTACAGACAGAGAAAATACATCCATGGAGAAAGCCATATCTCCCTGAGCTTTAGAAGCTGACAATCAACCAAAACAAAGCAATTGGAAGATAGCAGCTCCAACTCAGACACCAGCTGGAAACAGCACCCATCATATCCATCATGCAAAACAGCAAGACTGTTTCCTTTCCAGAAACTTTAACTCTCAAGAAGTGCTAAAGAATTTAACTTCCCTTACATGTGCTCATGATCTGACATTTCTTACATCAAGAGAAACAACTGAAAGAAAACTGCACAATGTTAGTCTTCCCATGATGGAACAGCAGGGTCAGCTGTCTCCTCTGACAGCTTCCTATGGCTGCTGATCTTCATTACTGCAGAAGCAATACAATATTTTTACCTCAGAAAAGCTATTCAAGAGATAAAATTCATATCTGTCCTCCTTACAACACTGTCCTAACCAATTCTTCTTTTTCTAAATACGAAAAATGGTGTCTGAAATTATTTCAAACCCTGAAAAATTTATCACACAGTAAAAAAAAAAAGCCAAGAGCAAAATGACAACAATAAAATCTGCAAGGAGATGGGACAAAAAAAGGTCTAAAAATCTCAAGAAAAACAAACACTTCAAAGGGTCACCGTATAAAGAGAAAAAAGATTTAGTCTCTAGTGGGAGAAAGTACTAGGGATTATGCTCTCCTGTCATCCAATACAAGGAAATAGGTCAGACAACAGCAGCTATCCACTTTGGAAACAACTAGAAGAGTGGGGTTACAGTAGTACAGCCTGCACCCAACAGTCAACAACCTGCATGTTTGAATCTTCCAGGAAAAACTCCATCAGTTCTTCTGACAGGTCAGGAATTAAGTTTGGCTGTTCCCGCTGGAAGATGAAAAGCTCCCCATCACTCTCACAGTCAGACTGCAAACAGAAAAAAAAAAAAAAAAGAGACTGTAATACTCACCTGAATATCTGCTACGTAGTGCCAAACCCCATGTTGTCACCACTTAAGTGAAGCTCAAAGACAAGACTTTTCACTGCAGTCACATTTTCACTAGAGAGTCTGATAGCCCAACACTCAGCAACCCAGGCTGTCTTACAGCAGCCCAACTTTTGAGCAAGCTACAATTTAAAACCATGTAAAATATTGCATTACCATAGAGGCTGATGACTAACTTCCCTCTGAGCAAAGCTATGACAGGACAAATTCTCTAACCCTCAAGTAATTCATCAGCTTTTGAAAGTCAACTCACTAGTGAGAATCTGGACAAGACACAAGTGCAGCTGGAAACCAGTGCTGCTCCAGCATAGCTCACACAAAACACAAGGGCCCAGAGCTGAGCTTAAATAGAGCTGCCCGGGCATATGAGTGGGGGCCCCAGCTGAGGCTGGGCAGGGCCATGAAGGCTTATTAATGCAATCAGGGCCCTGCCATTGACTCTTAAGAACGCAAAGCAATATCTAGATTTAGTTAGACACAGTTTAAATAGCTTTGCAAATCTCTCTTCTAAACATAAAGTATTCATTTGAGATGACTCCTGCTGTATGGACACCACAGTGAGATTAAGCACCTCCTCGGCAGTCAGGGCATACATTTCCTGCTTGTCCCTTTGGTTTGCAAATGTCCATTTTCAGTAACTCACACTGGAGAGAATTCTCTCTGCCTGCTATAGTTAATTTTTCTTAACATGAAGCAAGCTACAACAGTACTTTTTTCCTCCTAATAAATTGCATATCAGTGTGATGAAAGACCTTCAGGATGTAAAGCACGTTTGTCAGTGCCCTTTGTGAAAGCAAGAGCTCTGCTGATGGAGGTTATGGATCTCAGATGCATAGATGTCCCTCCACACCAGTGGAAACTGCTTGGACCAAGGAGCCACACTGAAACCACGGGCTCAGCAGGTCATGGGTTCACATTAAGCAGGAGAGGGATTATACAACCAGATCTTTTGAATGCAAATGAAGGGGATGCCTCAGCTCCTTCAGCAGGAAATGTTTCCCTCGTGTAATAGAAACAGAGAATTTGGAGACTGTTTTTAAGGACAAAATGTTCACAATGATTTAGAGTTATAGAATGGTATTTGGCACCACAGTACAAAGCTTGCTCTGTCTTAACCATAGTGCACACTTACAAAACAAGAATCCCTAAAAATAACTCCTGAGTGTGGGGCCTTAATCTCTATGATACAAACACATATTAAAAAGCAATGGTTCTTCTAAATGACCAAGCCAGAATCAACTGAGAAAACAGTGAGGCAATGTAACTGGTCCAACATGGTAGCAATAGAGCCCGGTGCATAAAACAAGTCATGGAATCTGTATCAGTGCTTTATCCACCAGATCAGACTGCTTCTGATGATTGATTCACAAATAATAAGTAATAAACACCCCATGGAGGTATTTCTGCCTCCTTCACTGCTCACAAGACTCCCTTTGTAGCATTACAGGCCATACTAAGTTAGAACAAAATATATCCTTTTACTGTTCAAAAATATTTTATAATAACATTTTTATTCCTGTTTGCAAATTAACAAAATATTCTCATTTGGACAGAAGGCCACAAATAATTGAGTCTTGAGGCACATTATCACCTGGAGAAGTCAACATCAGACCTAGCACCTCAGACTAGAAAGGCAGGCATGTCTGCTATTTCCACCAGATCGCTGCTAACCAGAGATCTTCAGCAGCCATGAGGCAGCCTGTCCCGGACACTAAGATGCAGCAAGTAAAAAAATCTGTAATGCTGAAGAATACTGCACGCTATCAATCGGTCTAATGCTTTATGAAAAGGTTAGTGAGTCTGTTTCTTTGCAGGTAGAACTGAAGTACAAAAAGGCAATATGACTTGTAGCGAATTACAGGCAGGGAAGAAAAGCAGCTGACAAATGCTTTTTCCAGTGGACCACAAAGTCATCGGGAATATCACTTTCCTGTGATCCTCATACACAGAAAAAAAAACCTAAAAGGCCTACTGTCTGGCAAGTAATTGGAATGAAGAGCACAATAAAACCTTATTTCATTTTAAATCTGCGGTATGCTGCTTTCATACTCGATTTTTGACTAAACTAAGAAGAAATGTGGGCTCATTCTGCAAGATGCTCACTACCTTCCTCTTCCCAACCTAGAAATACTTATTGTCTGGAAAAATCAGTCCCATTTTTGGGTTCCAAAGAGAACAGCGAGAGGAGATGGCAATTATACTTTGACAAAGAGAGATGATCCAAAAGGCTGTGGATTAATGTGCAGTGTTGCAATAGCCAGAGCAGGTAGTCCATCAAGGGTACCATCCCAGATACTCAGAAATCCCTGGCTAAGGTGACCTCTCATTTTTAAGAGATTTTTCTAACAGACAAAGAGAAAGAAAGACAGGTTCCAGTGCTTACTGTGGAGGCATCAGACTCCAGAGAAGGGAGCTGATCTTTCACCGCAGAAAGTATGGCTCCCCATTGCCATGTTCCGGTGCTCTGAACAGGAGCTGCAGCAGGCTCAGATGGATGATCTGTATCCTCACACTGCCCTTTTGAAGCCATCTGAATGGTTTCCCTTCAGTCAAATGAAAGATGAGATTAAGTACACCTCATGAAAGAACACAATGGGTAACATCAGGACAAAATGAGAACAAAGCCAGTGCATTCAGGGTCAGCATAGTTCTCAGCACTCCCAGGGTTTTCACTGTCAGCAAGGAACAATAAAATCCGTAGTTTTGGAGTTGTTCCTTCCCACCCAAGTTCAGAAGGCTGAGAGTTTTCTGCCCTGTTCACCATAATCCGGGCTATATGTGGGTAGTTTAGCCACTCTATAATTTATAAAGTATTTTTGGGGATTCTTAGGCAGCCTGATTTGCAACTGTGTTCTCAGAAAAGCCTGTTCACACTGCCTGCACAGAGAGGGAAGAAACGCAGGGAAGGCAAGGCTGACAGCTCTGCTTTCACCTGGGTTTTACTCCTTTTCCCTGTTTCTCTCATGCTCCTCTCTTCACTGCTCAAATATACATAAATTGGTTTTTTCATTGGATTTGTATGAAAATAGTTGAGAGTGGGCAGGCCTTTGGATTTTGAGCTCTCACAGTGTTTATAAAGTAGACTCTTTCCTCATGTGTTCCTTGGTGCGTATGAGGAATTGAGACACCACAGTAGGGACCATCGCTGCACTAACATGTCAGATAGTCCTCAGGGAAAACCTTTCCTTTTTAAATTTGATGCTACAATTGTGTGGTTTCCTGAGGGATCAAACATGAGAGGAAACGATTTCTGTTTGGCAAGGAAGGTTAAGAGTTTTGTGACCGTACATTGTTCGGTACTGAAATAACTGTTCACATGATCACACTGTCACTATCATTTGCATCCTCAGGGACCAACAACACTCCTTGAAACATGAAGTGAAACTCATCTCGTGTCCTGGGAAGTTTACAACTTGGAAAGCGCCTTTGCCAGTGCTTCCTATGCCATAACCATAGCGTGGGGGCTTGGTTTGCAGGAGATAGCCCCTGACTGTGACTGAAGTGAAGCGGAGGGAAATCCCCACGGCTGGAGGACTACGCTCTGACAGTGAGCAGAGGTTGCTGAGGGCACGATGAGTCCCATGGGGATAAAACCAAGCTGCCCACTGCAGCTCCCTCTGCCAGCTCGAGAGATGGGCAGTCCCCAGGATGTTACACTGGACCTGACTTGTCAGCCTTTTAAGCCAGCATCTACTCTGGGAGCAACTCGCGTATTTAAAGCAAACTAAGGAACTTCTTAAACTGCCATAACACAGCAGGCACTTTCTGGAGAGCTCGGGGCAACTGAGGTGGGAAATCCTGTGCTTCTCCTTGCAACCAGGGCTAGTATTTGCAGTCACGGCCATCTCGGGAGCCTCGCCGTCTTAGGTGCGACTGGCCCCGAGGGAGAAGCCCAGAAGATGCAGCCGACGGCAGGAACAACTCCCCTCCCTTCGCTTCGGGACGAGCTAACCCCTGCCCTCGGCACTTGTCACACCCCCCGACAGCTCTCGGGACCGGCGGTTCCGGAGGGACACCCCGGCGAGAGCCCGCTCGGGCAACTCCCCCCGCCCCTCACAACCACCAAAATGGCGGCCGCCGGCCGCGCACGCGCACCCCGTCGCCGTGGCAACGCGGCCAGCCGCTGCCCGCGCTCCCGGCCCGCCTAGGGGTCCCCGCCGTCCCCCGTCTCCCGGTCCCCTCCGCCGCCCCTTCCCCTCGCTCCCAGCACCCACTCAGGCGCCTCCGAGCCCTCCACACCCCCCGCCACCCCCAGCCTCAGCCCCTGGCAGCGGGTAACTCGAACCGAGTTGACTTATAAGATGAAGGGAAAAAACCAGCAGGGGGCCTTCAGCACCAGAGCAGCGCTGAGGCCTCCGCGATCGTCGCGATCGTCGCGATCTCCGCGACACGCCGCCCACCTGTTCCTTGATCCCCACCCACCTCCCCCTACCGCAGCCACTGGTGCAGGTCCACCCGCTTGCTAGAACCACCCGCCCTCCGGCGGGCCTCAAATCCCATTGGCTACCTCTCGCCCCGCCCCCACGCAGCGACACCTTTTATTGGCTCGGCGCAATAAAGGGGGGGAGCCTCGTGTTCCGCCGCGGAGGCTTTTGGGCTTTGTAGTCTGGTAAGGGCGGCGGGTTCCCAGCGTGCCTTGCGCGGACGGGGCGGCTTCCGGTTAGCGGCGCTCACCGGGTGTGCAGGTGAGGGGGGTGGCGGGGACTTAGGTCGGGGGGGTTGTTCTCTGGTGATGGCTGGCTTGGGCGTCAGCTGCTTATAGGGTCATCCCCGAGCTGT
>JANVCC010000039.1:6414113-6440946 GCA_025345505.1 Todiramphus chloris collaris | reverse complement strand
GGGGCACCACAGCGGCGCGGCCGCGCCGCTGTGGTGCCCCGGCCTACCCCTCCGCGGCATCGGTAGACCGAGTTCTTAAGGCTTGCTCCTCTTCAAGCAACTGCAGCCTGCCCGCCAACCGAGCCCCGGGGACTGTAGTGTCCGGCTGCCTCGGAATATTGTGCCTTGTCTGGCCTAGTTCCTGCCTTGGGCATCGCACTCCTGAGTGTAGCTGTTGGGAGGGGGTTTGTGTCTCTTCTCTTCTCTTTTTGAGAGCCTATTGCGTGCTTTGACAAGCCTCAGAGTGGCAGGCTTGTGGTGTGGATGTGGAGCTTGGTGTTGCTTCAGCAGGCCTGAAACTTGGTGGTGTGGGTCCTGAGCTGGAGCTTGTGCTGCAGGGATGTTTTCTCTCCTGTGAGACCTGATGTGGTTCGCACAGCTGTAATGAGTGTGCATATCTCTGGTCAATCAACAGACAATGGTAGAGCGAAGATGAAACATTCTGGCTCTTGGAGTGCTAGTGAATGAGCTGGTAGCACCTATTTGTACCTATACAAGGATGTAAGAAGGCTTCTTACTTCCTCCGGTATGTTGTCTTTAATTTTAGTGGTAGTAGGACTAAGTAAGGAGCAAAAGTGAAATGTTATCTGTTTAATGGCTCAGGTGAAAACTCCAACAACCTCCACACTTGTGTTCTTTTGGGCATCTTGTGCCTTTTAGGACAGAAGGGCCCATGTAGATGATACCTGTGCTTGTGGAATAGGGTGTGAGAGAATGAATTTAGCAGAGCCAGTGCAGCTTAATGGCGTGTGATGAGTGGTGATTGATGAGCTGTGTTGGATTTGCTCTATGTTATAGACTAATTGCCTCCCGTTTATTTCAGTGTGGCTCTCCTGCCCCTCTTTCATCTACTGTCATTTGTTCCTTAGCCTTATCCTTCAAAAAGCTATACTCGGGTGCTCTTTGCTGCAGTTTTCATAATTTTTTTATCGTATATTTTTTGTCTGCTTATCAGCTCAGACAGAAAAATCTGAATCTAGGACAGTGTGGTGTTTACCACTTGCTCTAAGTCTCTGCACTGCAGAATTTTGAGCCCGATAGATAGCTGGGTGTTGATGTAGGGAATGTAATTAATAAAAGCCTCATGGGGCTGAGGATTGTCCCTAACAAATATTAATTTAATTCTCTGTCCCAAAGCAGGAGAACAGACTGTAAATGATCATGATAAGTTTTTCTAACTTACTCTATCAACCAAATCTCTGCTGGTAAGCCATCACGGTACTTTTGGTTTTTTACTTTCACAAGGGCTTTTTTGGGTCTTTAACCAAAATCTTCCATTCTACAACTGAAGCCTGTTCTGTCTTGTCACATTCACCATGGCCATAACGAACAGGTTATTTCTCATCCTCTCTGCAGCAATTGTTTATGTATTTGAGGGCTGGTAGCACATGTTCCCCCCAAGCATCTGAGCTTCAGACCAGGCAACTGTGATTTTATTTCACCCAGTCTTTTCATTTCAGTCCTTAGGGCTCTAATCACTTTTATTTTTCTCCTCTGGATTCTGTTCACTTGTGCTCTGTGTTTTTTCAGGTGCTTGCACACTGTGCTCCAGTTCAGGCTGGGCTGAAATCTCAAGAGTAAACAAAAACCCCAAGAAGTTGGCAGTTGGAGCACAGTGCAGGTTGTAGGAATGAGGCCGAGTGTCTTGAATCTTCTGGAGTCAAGCGTACCCTTGCCATGTCAGTATTGCCCCGTTGGCTGGATCATTTGTGTTTGTAAGGAGTACCTGATGTGGGGCTGATTCTGGTGAAGCCCGGACTTCTGTGGGGTTTTATAGTTAATGGATCCAGTTAACAGTGAGGTCTGCAAAGAGAACAGTGAGCTTTGCTGTCATCTGAACGTACTTCTACAAACTGTCCTGAATTTCACCTCTTAGCTCTTAACACGCCTTTCTGCCTTCCAGGGGCACCTTTAATCTGTTGTAGTGAGAGAAACTCTTACTTTTCCCCCTTAGGATCACCTTGCATCCACTTATATCTCCTTGTATTTTCATTTTGAAGTCTTTCCTTTGTGTTCTGCCCTGTACGTTCTTGCCTGAGGCCTCTGCATTGCCAGTGTATTGCAAATTGCTACTCTTGGGTGAAATAGGTGCTTTTGCAGATAAGAAAGCAATAATTTCTTACCGGCACACACTTATTAGGTAGAATGGCTGGTGGCTTTGTAGTAATAACAGATTGAAGGAGTGGGGGGAAAAAAAGCAAGGTGTGGGAGAAAGCGTGTGGAGGGGGAGTGAAGAGGTAGGAATTGAAGATGTTTTGCTTATCTTATAAGAAAGGGGGCTGGTGCTTGTGAGACAAAGACTCCTGGTTCCTTAGAAAATATAAGTATGGTTTTGAAATGTTACAGCTGAGGTGATCTAAAGAGTAACTGCTGCTGAAGAGAATGTTCCTTCTCTCTTCTATCCTTCACCAGTGCCAAACTTGGCATTTGCATGACCCAGTCCAAGGAATTAAACAGGCAAGAAACGATCAGGAAAAAAGGAAGAATACTTGATGTTGGCTTAGCTGCCCAATATAAGTGGGACCAGGCAAACCCCAAAAGTGCTGTTTGGTGGGTGGGGAGGGGAAAGCGCTTCCCTTCAGCTTGCCTTGGTTGTAGCCTGGAACTGCTGCTGAAGCCTCTGGGTGATAGATGCAGCTCTGTCGAATGGCTTTTTATGAAGGGCCAAACAAGAGTGCTCTCCTGTGAGTGATTAAAATGATTAATATGTAATTGGTCCCTGAAGCTAGAGATGGGAAATAAACCTTTCAGACTGGCAGGAAATGGCATGGGGTTTGTAATTAAGTTACTGCCCGCAGGACCACAGGCGTGCTCGGGTAATGAATGGGCAGGTGAGCTGCTGCTGCTCAAAGGGATTCTGCAGTTTCCAGGATTCACAGGCAGGCCTGAGCGCCTTCTGGAGTGCTGAAACAATCTACTTACAACCTGGTGACATAATGAAATGTGCACCCTAATCATGTGCTAGGAACTACTTTTTAAGAGCAGCAGATAGTTTATGTTATTAATGACCATGTCTTATTTTAAGCAGGGCCATCCTTTAATAAAAGACAGATGGAGAAAGACCAGGAACATCTGACACATGAATTCTTAATTCTCTCTCTGAATTATAAATCATGCAGACCAAGAATTACATCCTTTCATATAACTCTAAGCATGCCATCAGCACTTACATAGGCATTTGGTCTACTCCTGATGAGATATCCAAAGCTGCCTTAGGCATATTTTGATTAGAAGGAGGAAATAGTGCCAGAGCTTCTGAACCCTTAAAATGACATCTGAAAGATGGTATTTTAGCATCATTGGTTTTTATTTTTCCAGTGTGTTCAAATCCCAGAGTCCCCAGCAGCAAGAAAGAACTTCCAGGAAAAGCTCCTCAGCAAGTCTTTTGTTGCTTCAGGCTAAGGAGGCGATCAAAGTAGAGGTAGGAATTTGAAATGCTTTACCCCTGAGATGCCCTCACCTTCCAAGCCCACGGCACCTCAGAGCTCTAGCACCAATGAGTGATGCTGTGATCTGTAGAAACAAGATCAGCAGCTAAAAGTTCTGCTTTGCTTTGGTTACTCAGGGTGGGATGTCGGAGCTGAGCGATGAAGCCAGCGAGTCAGAGCTGCTGAGCCGCAGCCTTTCCATGTGGCATGGGGTTGGTCAGATGATCTGTCCGGAAGAGCTGGACATTCCCCTGGACTTGCATACAGCCTCCTCTGTCGGCCAGTATGAAGTGGTGCAGGAGTGCATTCAGCGGTAAGGAGGGGCTGGGGTGGGCACAAGCTGCCAGTTACAGATTTTCACTGGCTGCCGTACAGGCCGGTGTAACAGCGCAATGGTGGCACATCGCTGCGGCTCCCAAAGGGTTCTTAGGCACAAAGTTTCAGGGGGACGTCTGCTGCTAAAAACTATCCTCAGCGATTTGGTGGAAGAAGTGCTAGAGCTGGTAGGAATTCCCATGCAGGCTTCAGTGCTATGTCTTCCAGCCTTCTTTCAGTACAGTGATGGTAGCAAGAGGCTACAGGAGCCTACTGTGGTCTACAGCTCAGACGGGTAGTTCAGCTGAATTCTTTTCTCTGTTTAGTGGAGATCTGGATTTAAATAAGAGGAATTGTGGTGGCTGGACTCCACTCATGTATGCCTCCTACATTGGCCACGACACAATAGTGCATCTGCTGCTGGAAGCAGGAGTGAATGTGAACATCCCGACACCAGAAGGGCAGACGCCGCTCATGCTGGCCTCCAGCTGTGGAAATGAAAGTGTCGCTTACTTTCTTCTACAGGTGGGTATCCCAGAATAAATGGGTAAAGCCACCAGACATTGTTTAAACGCACAGAGTAGGATTATCCAGCGGTTGCAAACAAAGTGTATCACTAGTGTTGTGAGTTCAGCTTCTTGACTGGGATTTAAACTCTTTTGGTGTCACAGTGTAGAAGAGCAGTGGCTAAGAGCCCATCAGAGGGGGTGCAGTAAAGAGTGTTCTATGTTCTCTTGAAGCAAGGTGCAGAGCTGGAGATGAAGGATATTCATGGTTGGACTGCCTTGTTCCACTGCACCAGTGCCGGACATCAGCAGATGGTCAAGTTCTTACTGGACAATGGGGCAAATGCCAACTGCAAGTAAGGAGGAATCTGTCTTAATATTTCAGTTATCTCATTTTGCATATGCAAGCAGCAGTTGGCACCTGAATACACTCCAACACAGACAGGGAGAAGACGTCTGCTTTAGCTTTCCTTCTGTGCCCTAGAAAGCATGGCACACTCTGATAGCTAATCTCAGGACAGGTAACCCACAGTGAAGCCTGCCCATGTTGGCATGGTTTATTTACCTAAGGTCAAGAGAAATTAGCTTTACTGTTAGTTCAATTAGGAGCTAAACTCTGAAAATAAACAAATTAAACACCTTCTGAACTCAAGTGAACTTTACAAGTCTTTCTATTGAATTTTCTGTGCACTTGGACTTCATCTTGTTGTTTTGAAGTGCTCAGTGCATTCCCGTGCCTTGGGAACTGCCTCTACAGTTCTGTCTATTGAATTGCCTGAGGTCAGCAAGAGGTTCTTGCTTTGTTAGCTCCTGCAAAACTGATTTTGCTACTAAAAGACACATCTGCAACTGGAAGCGTAATCTGCTGCTGTGCAGCCAGTAGAGTAACACTTACTAAATCTCCTCAGGGAGTCTTACCAAGATAAACCACAGTGCAGTAAAGCAGCCAATATGTGTCAGAGTTTGTGATCAGCTGAGGGTAGAGGCTGGAGATTCTGTGTTAGGGTCTGGCAAAGCCTGTGGCATATCTCAGCTTTGATTATCTTAGTGATGTGTGTGTTTGTTCCCTCTCTAGGGAACCAGTGTATGGATACACACCGCTGATGGAAGCAGCCGCTTCTGGCCATGAGATAATTGTTCAGTACCTTCTCAATCACGTAAGTCTTGAGGCAGTTCTCCAAAAAGCTGAAATGCTGTGGTTCCAGCCCTCAGGAAGAGCCACAGGTTTGACAGCAGACTTTTTACAGTGTTATGTTTGATCCTGGATGTCGGTCACCTCTGAACACCCAGACTTCCAGGTCTGCTCTCAAAGTATCTGCTTTCTGAAGGCTAGGACACTTTTACTTTTTACATGAATAGGAGTGAGGACCATTTAACTGGTCCTCTTTCCTTCCAGAAGGAGGCAGCAATGCCAAAACATTTTTCAGATGAAACAAACTAGTTCCCCATGGCAGTGCACACAAGCTGTATACCTGGGCTGCTTGGTGTTCCATGACTGGGGAGACTCTGGATAAGTAGAAGGGCAATAAAATAGCGGAGCCTGAATTGTATCACAGTTGAACCTGTATTTCTGTGGAACTAGACAATTCTTTGGCTTTTTTGAGTTTTCACATATAGTGCCCTGTACTATGTGCATTTTAAACATGTATTTTGTTCTGTAGGGAGTGAAGACAGATGTCAGGGATAACACTGGAGCCACAGCACGGACCCTGGCCATGAAGTATGGACACACAAAGATTGTGGGGCTGATAGATTTGCATGCAGCCCCGGTGCCCAAAGTCTTCTGCAGGGGTCCAGGTAACACAGGGATTTTTAGCTTGTTCATTTTAAGATAGAATCTGAAGAGAAGTGTTTGTTTTGAAAGTATGTTTCTGTGTGTATAGGGTAGTACTAGCTGGTCTGTCCTGGAAATTTCAGCACTTCTGAGGGTGGGAGAGGTGTGGATCCAACAATTTTTCTAACCTAGTTAAACTGTTTCATCCTACCTCTTTTCTGTCCACTGCATTTATAGGACCAGTAGCAACTACATTAGGTAAATGAATTACTGTGCTGCTAATGGCCTGTGTTTGAACTACAGGTAAATACGAAGAGCTGAGTTCCTCGGATGAATCGTGCTCTGCTGCCCAGAGACAGAGGCCAGTTCGTAGGACCAAGGGTCCCAGCATCCATGATGGGCCCCAGGCTTTGGCTAAGATAACAGCAGTTGGAATTGGGGGAAAGAAGCAGTCTTGCTATGGTGAGCACAGAAGCCTAACAGAGTCCTTTGAGGTCTCGAATGCATTGCAGCTCTTCCTGTGCCAACAGTTGTTTTTTCTCTTCATTTGGGGTTCGTATGTGGCTTGTATAGAAGTGAACACCATCATACAAGGCTATCCAATCTCTGGTTTAAAATGAAACCCCCTTGAACTGTTGTTATCAGGGTTGGATATTGATGAGTGGAACACTTGTATGGAGCAAGCACTGCTCTTACCTCAGTTACTCTTCCCCTGGCTCCTAAGAACAGTCCAGCTTCCTTTTTTTAGGTAGGCTTAAAAGTTTGAGAACCCTCAATCTGATGACGAAGGAAGTGGTAACGTGGGCCAAGAAATCATGAAAGTGAGCTTGCTGCTCCTAGACCTGTCAGTTTTGTTGTCTCTGATGTTTAAAATACTACTAAAAATGAGATTACAAAACCTTTGCAGTAGGTCAGGAGAAAGCTGATCGCAGTTAAGGCATCAATCCCTGGATGCGGTGGTAGGAGATTTGTTGTCTTGTGTGTCATAGCCATAGGTATTTCTTAGTCTGACTACCTAGTTTTCTAGAATAACCAAGAATATTTGTCTTAAAAGCATCTTTGAAGATCACTTATCTTAATACAGATCCATGTTATCTCGGGGGCAGTGGCTGTATTGAAATTATACCCTCAGCTTCCTAAATGATAGCGAGATGCTGCTAGTGTTTGAACACAGATGCAGAGGGGTTGGTTTTACAGCATGTGCGTGGCTGGGGGAGGGATGTAGCTGGCACCTTGCTCTTTTAAGCAGATGGTTTTTCCCTTTTGATGATTTGGGTATGAAGAGGAGAGGAAATGCTGAAAGCTGCTATTTAAGGTGCTTCTTTGCTCTGAGGCTGTTTCCTGTGACTTTTTTCAATGCAGTCATCTAAATCAAATCCAGCAGATGTGTGTTGGTGTGAGGAAGGCTGTAGGCATATGCATTCCTCAGGTTTTTTTTGTGCTTTTTAGAATGATACCTCCTTATTGAGAAGACAGTTTTTTAATTATTAAAATCCCCAAGTGCTTGCTTCTCCTGCTGGAGCCTCCCTGGCAACGTGTGTCCTAATCTTTGTTTGTTCTTCCTTTCTCTTGCACACAGAGCAGATACCTCCTCAGGGCTACGTTACCTTCAATGATGATGGCAGCTGTGAAGCAGAGGATATCCGGAACCGGGATGTTACATCTCCAATTAACGAGCAGGATGTGGAGAGCAGCAGCAGCAGAGGTAAGTCCCTGTCTCAGAAAATAGTCTGACTTGCAGTGCACACCTGGGTGTGAGACCAACCCCTTGGCTGCATGTTCCTTCTCCCCTTAAGATGTTGAGGATTGGAGTATCTCTCATGAGGAAAAGCTGAGAGCTGTGCTGGTTTAGCTTACAGAAGAAAGCTCAGTGGGGAATCTCAACCTAAAGGGAAGGTGTAAAGAAGATGGAGCAAGACTGTCAGCAGTGTCCTGTGACAGGGCAAGAGGCAGTGGGTATAAGTGGAAAGACTGGAGGCTCCCTTTGAATACAAAGAAATGCTTGTTTTGGTGTTGTGTTTTTTACTGTGAGGGTGACTGCACAACAGAGCAGGGTGCCAGAGTTTGTGGAGTTTCCATCCTTGGACGTGGTCCTGGGCAGCCTGCTGTGGGTGACCCTGCTTGAGTAGGGATTTGGACAAGATGACCTCCAGAGTCAACCTCACCATTCTTTGAAGCAGCACAAAGGAGAGATCCATGGGCAATTCCTAAATGAGTGAAGGCTCTTGTGGCTGTGCATTGGCTCTAGGCTCAAGGAAAGGCTTTTGCTGAACTTTACTAATGGGAGTGCAGACTTGGTAATAACCCACTCTTCCATCCCATAACTCAGAGGCTCACAAACATTCTCAGCCTTCTTGTTCTCTGGGGTACTAAGCAGACTTGGAGAAAGATGAATGCCTGGAATCTGATGTGTGTTTCTGTCTCAGTCACCTTGTGTCCTGAGTGCTGCCTATGAAGCCTTGCTCTGGGTTTCTCTTTCCTTCACACCTCCAGCAGGTTTTGCTGGTACTCATTTAGCAAAACCAGCACAGAATGTAAGGAAGTTGAACCTCAAACTTTTTTTCATATTCCTTTCCAGAAGATAACACTTTCTTCACCAACAACTTAGGAACTGTTAGGAGCAGCAGCAGCAGCAGTGAATGCCTGACCAAAGCCCTGGGGGTCAGCAGTGAAGGCTCCTTGGAAAGCAATGAGGTGGGGTCTTCCATTTGCCTTTCTCTAACTTCAGCTTGGCCAGCGCTGTCACCCTTCCACAGCCTGCTGTAACTTGAGGCGGTAGTACCAGGCTGGGAGAAGAACAGCAAGTTGTTTTCTTGTCCCTGTAATACCACCATGTTTGAGAATTATGGATTGGCTTGTTTGACCTCCAGCTAGTAGCCAACTCTCAGAGCATGCTCCCTCTAGAACAGGTGGTTGATGACTAGTCAGTAACCTTTAAGTTCCCTCCAGCTTCTGAACTTTTGCAGACTTTTCGCTGGGTGGTGGTCAAGAATGGACGAGACTTGCTAGAGCTGGGTCAGTCCTTGAGCTTGGTGAGATAGCAGGTGGTGTAGTATGATTCAGAGAAGCACAGAGGCACTGTATTGGCATTTTTGAAGTACAGAAAGGAGAAGAGCTTGGAGGGCTCCATGGTTCAGGACAGCTCTGAGGCTGATGTTCAGAAGGGTGCTAGTTCTGAACATGAGCACAAGTCCTCTGCACCTGTGAGAAGTTCCTCAGCACATTGTGATGTTTCAGGGAGTATTCAGCATTGTTCTTTGCTCTGGTGTGTTGCTTTCTAAGCTGGGTTTGATAAAGCCTGGTAAAATTCCATGGTACCAAGCTGCTGTTTTGTGAGTGACTTGATTCAGCCCTTCCTAAGAGCCTTGTTAGTCTTTGTTGCCTGTGTTTGTGGTGTGCTGCCAGGATTTAGAGCTCGGGACTTGGAGTCTACACTTATTAGCTGTAGGTATCCTGACAGCTTTGCACGATCATCCTTGACCTTTACATTTTGTGGGGATTTTTTGCCTTTTCAGGATTCTGACCATGCAAACAGTCCCCCTAGTCGGAAACAAGCCAAGAGCTTTAAGATCAAGAACCGCTACAGCAACAGTGACAGCCAGTGGGCCCACTGCCCAGGGAAAGCTGGGGGATCTAGTCAGCACCTAATCCTTCCTGAGCCCCCTGCCTACACTGGACCCCAGGTAACTACTCACAGAAAGGTGTCTGAACTACTTCAGACTGTGTCACTGTATCACATGGGAGGCTTGCCTGAGGTTGCCTAAGTTGCTTTCTTGGCCTTCTTGGATAAAAGGGAAATGGTCACCAAAATACCTTTGATTCCAAACTTAAATGCTTGTAAAAAAGCAGTTTCTTATACAAAGAATTGCTTCTTGAAGTGTTGCTGTTTCTTGGAGGGGTATTCCCAGAGCCTTTGAGCCTATGGGTGTGCTCCCAAACATGGCTGTAGTGTGGGCTGGGGTCAGTGTTGGTGAGTCTGTCTTCTCTGCATTTGTTAGAAGAGCCAATGGCTGTGGCAGACAGGCCATTCTTGATGTGTGATTGTGGAGAAGGTCAGGTGACCAGGGAAGTCACAGCTGCTGCTAGAACCCAGGAAGGCACAACAGCAACATGAGGAAGCAGATGTTTATGGTTAAGAGGAATAGTCATGGTATAAATAAGGTTGTTTTGGATGGGCTGCAGGACCTGGCAACATTCCTTGAGCAGATTGGGTGCCTGAAGTATCTGCAAGTGTTTGAGGAGCAAGATGTTGACCTCCGGATTTTCCTGACCCTCACAGAGAGTGATCTGAAGGAAATAGGCATCACGTGAGTGTCTGTAATGTAGTTCACATCTTTCCTTTTTTACAACCCTCACACACTATCTGGTCAGGAAAGTCCATCTAGCAAGTGCTTTTCTGTTCTGGCCATCTCCCACACAACTTTGACATACCCTAGTTCTTGGCTGTAACAGGCTTCTGGTTTTGGAGGTGCCTTGGGAACAATGAAGGCTCTCATGGCATCCCCTTGGGCCTAGGGACAGATGGTGCGGTGTTTGGTCACTGAGTTTGCCATTCTCCCATCAGTCTGTTTGGACCAAAGAGGAAAATGACTTCTGCCATTGCCCGATGGCACAGCAATGCTCGGCCACCCAGTGATGCCCTGGAGCTGGCCTATGCTGACCGGCTGGAGGCTGAGATGCAGGAATTGGCCATTCAGCTGCACAAGGTAAGAAGTCTGCTGTGAGCTGCTCCATGCCTTATCACACCACTGTAAGTGATTGGTAGCATATTTTTATGTTGTGCCTCTGATGGAGGAACTACTGGAGAGAGTCCAGCAGAGGCTACAAAGATGCTGAGGGGACTGGAGCATCTCTCTGCTGAGGAAAGGCTGAGAGCCCTGGGGCTGTTTAGCCTGGAGAAAACTGAGGGGTTCTGATGAATATCTAAAGGGCCCACAGGGGGCAAGAGGATGGGGAGAGACTTTCAGTAGTGACCAGCAACAGGAAAAGGCAATGGGCACAAACTGGAACCCAGGAGACTGTCTGAACAGGAGGAGAAACTTCATTGCTGTGAGGGTGGCAGAGCCTGGCCCAGGCTGCCTGGAGAGGTTGTGGAGTCTCCTTCTCTGGGGAGATTCCAGACCCACCTGGACAATGCGATCCTGGGCCCCCTGCTCTGGGTGACCCTGCTGGAGCAGCAGGGCTGGCTGAGATGATCTCCAGAGGTCCTTGCCAACCTGCACTATGCTGGGATTCTGTGATAGCCTGGGGTAAAGGAAAAGATAGGGTTTTCAGTGGACACACTGGGTGTATATCAGGTAACACTAAGAGCAGCTTCTCTACTTCTGTGTTCTGTGCTTGTGTAGTTATTCTGTCTCCATTTCCCATCCACCTGAACTCAAAGGGTGAGTGGGAGGAATACTCTTTTCAGTAGTGTCACTTTTATGATGAAGTTGTGCAGCCATTAGTGAACAGGCATCTACTGATTTGGGAAACATGGCCTGCTGAGTAACTTTGCAAATAGAGAGGGAATTGTAACTGTGGAGCAGGTCTTGTTGTGGAGAGAAGCTCTATTCAGTGTACAAGCCTTATCTAGCTTCCTTTCCCACTGGGTTGGGTGCACTGTTGCAGGAACCCTCTGTCTGCCTCAGCCATTAAAACATTAGGGACTCCATGGCTGTCAGAGCAGGCCTACAAGTGCTGTGCAGTACTCTCAGCCTAATCCTCCCTTCTGCTCTGCTGTAGAGGTGTGAAGAGGTGGAGGTGATGAAGGGCCAGGTGTGCCAGGAGCAGAAGCTGCGTGCTGTGGCTGAGAGCTGTTTGATGGAGCGGGATGAGACCTGGAACGCCATCCAGTGCCAGATTAGAGAGGCTCAGGCCATCACCAAGGATGCTGGAGTCCTGCTGGATCAGATCAAGTAAGTCATTCCCAGGAAATGGCAAGAGGCTGCTGGGAATCAGGATTTGGTACATAAAGAGATCGGAGGTCTTTCTGGCAGTCTTGAAGGTGATGCTTAGAGTAAGGCAGGAGAATTCACCAGGCATCTGAATCTGTTTTGGATCCTTCCTGACTGGTGGAAAGCCACAGCCATGTGAGCAGATGTGAAGCCTTGATGCATGAGCTATAAATGGCCTGACTTTCGGAGGTGCTGGGTGCTCCTGCTTCAACTAGAAGGAACCAAAAGACAAAGTGCTTTGAGACCTGGTGACCAGGTGAATGCAGGCAAGAGTTTCTAACTTCCAAGGAACTGCAATTTCTTGCCCTGGCTAGTGAAGAATAAGTTTCTCAACTCTGATACCTAGCAGGAAACTCTGCCTTGTTCAGTCACACCACTGCCCTTGAGTTCTGTCTTCCCATACTTTCTAATACACCTCTTGTTGCCTTTGTGGTGCATTTCTCCCTGCCCCAGTTGGACTCCTGTCATAGGCCCTGTTCTGTCTACTGATAGAGCAGATGTGGTCTAGAAGGTGGCATTAATCCTACTGCTTATAGATCCTAGCCCAACAGAGAATGGTGTTGGCTCACTTCTGAACTACGATTGGCTTCCAGGACAGCAAGGCAGTATTCCCACCTGCAAGGGGCACAGCACTTATCTTTTCCCTGTAACAGGAGCTGAGGCTGCCTGGCTGAAGGGCCAGGCCATGCTCTGTTGGAACTGGTGGAATGATGATGTTACCCAGAGAACTTGGTGTGTCTCTCATGCTTTAACCTGATGCCTCTGAGGTAGCTTCATTTGCCCATTAGAAACCTTGCATCAGGCTGGATTCTTGTACAAACGAGACACAGCCCCTGGCTTGGGCTTTCTCCTGCTCACCCTGCCCCCTCCTTCTCTTCTCCCCCCGTAGCTCCTCTGTGGACAGGGGCAGAGATTGCTGTGGAGATGGGGACAGTGGAGAGCTCCCTCAGCTTTGTCTGGGGCACGTCTTCCTCTTCCTGGGAAGGAACAAGAAGCAGTTTGTAACCCAGGGCGTTAGATGCGGTCCCTCGGCACCCCAAGCAGGTACTTGCAGGATGTAGGAGTGCACAACAGCCTGGCATGTTGTTCCAAGAGGTGTCCCTGTGCACTTCTGATGGTCTTTGTTTTGTTTGGCAGATCCTGTCAAGCAGAGCTGTCCTCCCGGCTAACTCAAGAGCAGGCTGTTGGCAGAGTGCTGGACACCAAGGTGCAGTTGGGAACTGGTGAGAGCAGGCGGCCTGGTGAGTATCTGGGTGAGGAGAAGCTTGTCCAACTGCAGAAACAGGCGCAAGGGGTGTGTAAAGAGAAGGACATCCCTGAGCAAGTCACATGCTCGGTTTTTATTGCTGAAAGGATGAAGAAGGAAGTGATTTGGAAACAAATGAGCGGCTAAGCCCTTAAATTTAAACATACAAGTCCTTGCTCTGGGAAAGTGTTTAAAACACTTGGGGCATTTGGACTTGAATTGCACCAGTTTCTCAGCAACTCTTAATACTTAGCAAGTGGGAAGTTTGGGGGTCTGGCAGCTGATAGCAGACAAACACAAAGTTGTAGCACAGGTACCCAGTGGCAGCCCTGCTTGGTAGGCCTTCCTCTCCATGTACTGCAGTGTGGGGCTCCCTGGGTGTGTGACTGCACTGTGTGCTAGAGCAAAGGCTGAATTGCAGCCATGGCTGGTTCCCTCTCCCTGTCTGGGTGGATTGTGCTCTTCAGACTCTGGGACAAACATGGCTGGGTAGGCTTGGTCCACCAGCTCTTTATCCTGAGGAGTTGGCAAATGACGCTGTCTCTGATGCTTCTGGAGGCATGCCCTTTGCTGCTTTTGTTTTAAAAGTAGGATGAGTAAGAGATCCTGTTGATTTGTCAGCTATGCTTAATCTCCTTTTGATTCTTATGACCCATCCAGGATGAAAAGAAAACCTAAATTTCTTCAGTGGTAGAATTGAGAACCCCCCTCAGTTTGCCACAGGCAATTCCAGCTGCCTTTCCATGTGATTCAGAGCCCCTAACTGGAGGTGCTTTGAGTGTGGATGCTTCACAGCTGCACCAAACCCTTGTATCCCCTCTGTCACAGAGAGCATGCAGATTGAAAGTATGGTTCCTCTTCCTTGCAGTGCTGGAAGGATGGCCACCTTCCCTGAAGTCTTTGAGCTTGCCTGAGCTGTCAGCTGTCCTAGAGGAGTGTGTGGGAGAAATGGGTAAGGTTGGGGAGGACTCTAGGCACATGAAGTGACTGCTGCGCTGGAGGGGAGGCAGGGCTGGGAAGACTTTCATGAGTTGGCAGTGGCAGGTTGGAGGGACCCACCAATCCCCCCTTCCTCCAGGGAAGGCTCCAGGCTCTGAAGCTGCTACTGATGTGGTGTTCTCAGTGCAGATCTTGGGCTCTGCCTTGCCCTCTGCTGCCAGGTCCAGGCTCAGAAGGAGTATGTGGCTCCCTGCATCTCTCCTGTTCTGTGCTCAGAGCTGCTTGTGGAGTGGCTCCCAAAGCCTGTGTCCTGTTCTCATGATGATTGTCCCAGCAACAAGCAGTCAGAGGAAACACACCCCTGGATTTGGGGCACTGGATGATGCAGGGGGGAAGGTAGCACAGAGGCAGGATAACAGTGGCTGAATGCAGACTGCAGCCTGTTTTCTGCTTGCTGACCTGTTGATAACACTTTTCCCATTTGGTTTGTTCGCAGGAAAAGCTCTGCACACTGTGACTCAAAACCTCCAAAGGCTTCAAGGCCCAGGGCAGAGCGGGCAGAGCTGGCTAGAGCCGTAACAAAGCAGGAGGGTGAGTGGAAGCTAATGACAGGCACAGGGGGTTGTGGTGTGGAGGGGGACACTGCTCCTTGCAGCATGTCACAGCCATCTGCTGCATCTGCCCAGGGCTCACACCCTGCACGCTGAGGCCCTATTCTAGTCCTTATGCACTCTCAGGATGGTTTTCCCTTTGGAAAATCCTTAGTCCCCTTGTCTGCCCTGTTAAGAGTGACTGTCCTTTAATTCATTTTTTTCCTGGTGGCTGCAGGAATACTGACGTCGGGTGACTGTTCCACCCGGAAGCTGAGTGTGCCTGGGAGAATGAGCGCAAGGGCCGTGCTGGCAGCACCGCAGCTCTGCAGAGGGCCACAGCAGCTGGCGGATGCGTGGAAGAAGGTCTCAGCCATTGGAGAACATGCCTGGGAGATTGAGAGACAGCGGAAGGCAACACCCCAGCTGCTCTTTGGGCCTGACTGTTGTCTGGGTTCCCAGGATCACTGTTGTTCATACCAAAAGGTTAGGTTAAGAGAAGCACTGAGCCCAGAGGCTTTATCTGCCTTAAGCTTCCTTCAGCCCTCATCATTTAGGGCTGTGTGATGTTAGAAAGATGACACTTATCCAGAGTAATCAATTATCCTTTTCTGCACCCCATTGTGACAAAGGTCTCTGACCTTTGTCCTGGTTCTTTCTATGCCATGTGGATTGACACGAAGTGGTTCTTGGCACAGACCCAGAAAACATACCTGAGGTGGCAGTAAGGAGGGCAGGTTTGTTGCTGGGGGGTAAAGTGAGTAGAATTTAATGTTTGGCTCGTTGAGCTGCAGTGAGGCTTGTGCAGCCCCAATCTCTAGCTGGAATGTCTGCTCCTCTGCCACCCCAAACCTCCCCCGCAACAGCCCACCCTGCTTTGTTCACATTCTCACCCTCCTTAGCAGTTGTTTGTGAGCATGTTACTCAGTCCAAAGAACTTGTTTTTGTCAGAAATGCTTCATGGCAGAGACTGTTGGTCTGTTTTGTCAGTGCCAAGATCCCAACACCGATGGTGGTTGCAAGGCAGATCTTCCTTGGAAGGACATGAGAGAGAGTGTGAAGGGCTTGGGATTTCAGCCTCCTGTGCCTCTGGCAAGCAGCAGAGGGCCAGGGCAGGCGGCACAAGAACTGAGGGATAACTCTGTCCCGCATGGGAGCTGGGCAGCAGAAATAGCATCCCAGATGGAGCTGCAGTGCAAAGCTTTGGTTCTCAACCACTGCCTGCCTTTGATTTCCAGGCTTTAGTCTTTGGAAATAGTTCTGCCAAGACAGTCTTGCAGCTGTGGTGTGGGTTTTCTCAAAGGGTACAGGGAAAGGCTGTTTCCCCAGAGAGCCTGCTCTGGCTCTTGGAGCTGGGCAAGCAGCCACAAGGGTGCTGGTGTTAGTTATGTTGGTGTAAAATAGTTCCCTGTAACTCTCTGTTCCTGTGTATTGTAAGTTGTGGGACGGTGGGGGAATGGGGTGGAAACAACAACACAACCCAGAGCATTTGAGTCTGATGGCCCTGAGTCTGGAAAAGTCTTTGGGAAGTGGGGGGTGGGGTGGGGAATGTCTTTCAGTTCGGTTTTTTTGAACCTTGATCATAGATGTCAAAATGCAAAAATCCATTATGGCTCCATCCTTGGAGCTGGTTCCCCCTTCTCCTTGGCTGCCCAAGATCAGTTAGGCAGGCTTGTAAGCCTGTCTGCATCTGATAAAGGTGTCCTGCTGAACTGGTGCATCTGTGGGACAGCTGTGTAAAGTGGTACATCTCAGATTGTAATGCCTGGGGACTGGGAAAAGGAATAGATGACATGCAGTGGTGTATGCATGGAGTAAAAGGAGAGTCCCACCAAAAAGGTGCTGCAGGATCACAGATAGAAAGGCCTAAGAGTAGCCTAAGGGGGACATCAGGGTGAAGATTTTATGTATTAGTGTTTCCTTGGGGAGACAGTCTCTGAAGGGGCAGAGTTTAAATGGTTCATTGCTGAGGGTGGCTGTGCAGGCAGCAGAGCCTGGTGCCTACCCTGAGCAAACAGTCTGAATAAAGAACTGTTTGCTGACTTGAAGAAACTAATAAAAACCTGAAAAGCTGACTTTGGTGTGTGGGTTTCTCTGGGGTTGTAGGCTCCTGAATCACCTTGCAGATTTATTTTGGGCTAATTTGGAAAACAGGCAGTGCTGTCCAGCTGCTTCTCCCAGGTGGGTGCATGCTGAGGGCTCTGGGGCTTCCCAGGCCCTGCCTGGCTCCTGTCAGAGCAGCAGCACTAGCTGGGTAAGTGATGTGGGAACTTAGGTGGTCAGAGCTGCAGAACATAGGTAACCAAGCATGTCCTCCTCTGAGGGCTTGGCTTTTTCCTGCCTGCCTGGGCACAGCCACTTAGCCCCCAAACGGTCCCAGCTGCATGACAAAATTTGTCTCTGCACTAATTCATAAATGAGTTTAGGGCTTGTTGAGGTGTGTGCCAGGGATTTCCCCTCAGGATGAAGTACTGTGTAAGTCTGGGGGACCTGATGAGATTCATCCCGGAGTCCTGAAAGAATTGGCTGATGTAGTTGCCAAGCCCCTTGCCATGATATTTGAAAAGTCCTGGCAGTCAGGTGGAGTCCCTGGGGACGGGAAGAAGGGACACATTTCTACCCTTTTTGAAAATGGGTGTAAGGAGGACTCTGGGAACTACAGACCTGTCAGCCTCACCTCTGTGCCTGGGAAGATCATGGAGGAGATTTTCCTAGGGGGTCTAATAAGGCAAACAGAGGACAGTGGGCTGACGAAAGACAGCCAGTGTGGCTTCATCAAAGGCAAATCCTGCCTGACAAATGTGGTGGTGTTCTATCAAGGTGACTACCTCTGTGGACAAGGGACAGTCTCTAGATGTAATCTATCTGGACTTCTGCGAGGCTTTTGACACGGTACCCCACAACATCCTACTCGCCAAGTTGGAGAGAGATGGATTTGGTGGGTGGACTGTTCAGTGGATAAGGAACTGGCTGGATGGTTGCATCCAGAGGGTAGTGGTCAATCTCCAGATGGAGATCAGTGACAAGTGGCATCCCTCAGGGGTCTGTATGGGGACCAATGCTGTTTAATATTTTCATCAATGACATAGCCAGTGGGATTGAGTGCACCATCAGCAACTTCACAGATGACACCAAGCTGTGTGGTGCTGTTGACAGACTGGAGGGACGGAATGTCATCCAGAGGGATCTGGATAAGCTGGGGAGGTGGGCCCAGGTGAACCCTATAAGGTTCAACAAGACTAAGGGCCGGGTCCTGCACTGGGGTCAAAACAACCCTCACTATCAATACAGGCTGGGAGATGAGGTGCTACAAAGGAGCTCTGTGGAAAAGGACTCGGGGGTGTTGGTGGATGAGAAGCTGGACATGAGCCAACAGTGTGCGCTTGCAGCCAAGAAGGCCAATCACATCCTGGGCTGCATCAAGAGAAGTGTGACCAGCAGATTGAAGGAGATGATTCTGTCCCTCTACTCTGCTCTGGTAAGACCTCACCTGGAGTACTGTGTCCAGCTCTGCAGCCCTCAACACAGGAAAGACATGGACCTGAGGGAGCAGGTCCAGAGGAGGGCCATGAAAAGGATCAGAGGGCTGAACACCTCTCCTACGAGGACAGGCTCAGGGAGCTGGGGTTGTTCAGCCTGGAGAAGAGAAGACTCCAGGGAGAGCTACTAGTGACCTTCCAGTACCTGAAGGGGGCCTACAGGAAGGCTGGAGAGGGGCTGGTTACTAGGCCTGTAGTGAAAGGACGAGGGGTAATGGGTTTAAATTAGAGAAGAGTAGATTTAGACTGGATATCAGGAAGAAGTTCTTTACATGGAGGGTGGTAGAGCAGTGGAATAGGCTACCCAGGGAGGTGGTTGAGGCCTCATCCCTGGAGATATTCAAGGTGAGGTTGGACAAGGCTCTGAGCAGCCTGGTCTAGTTGAGGGTATCCCTGCTCACTGCAGGGGGGCTGGACTAGATGACCTTTGGTGGTCCCTTCCAGCCCTAGCCATTCTATGATTCTACTGATCATGTGCCCAGCTCTTGTGTGAGCTGTTGGTAGGACGGTGCTCTTGCAAACCTTCAGCCACCCTGATCTATCACTAGAGATGGATGGTCAGCATGGCATCATCCAGCAGCAATCACCAAAAGTTTTAAATAGGACAGCATAATCTCTAAACATGGGCTCAGGTTGCCCAGAGAGGTGGTCGATGCCCCATCCCTGGAACCATTCCAGGTGAGGTTGGCTGGGGGTCTGAGCAACCTTCTCTAGTTGCAGGTGTCCCTGCTCACTGCAGAGGGGTGGCACTAGATGACCTTCAAACAACCCTTCCAATCCAAACCAGTCCATGATTCTATGATTCTCTTGGTGTATCTCAACACAAATTAAGCTGAGTTGGTGTTTGGACAGATGAGAGTAGAGCAGGGTCACTCCTCAGTCCCTGCTACCTCCTACAGCAGCCTGGCTGTGGGCCTGGGGGTACTGCCAGGGCTTTTCATCTCCATACCCAGTTCTGCCATGAGAGAACTGGAACTGGCTCCCATGCCGTGATTTGAGGTCCTTGATGTTGAGAACTTGTTTTGTTTGGAAGAGAATTAAGTCCAACTGTTAGTTGTCTCATCTCAGCTCCACCTTGGATGCAGCAGCTCCTTAGAGGGTACCTGGAAACAGGGGCAAGCACTTATGAGGGAGACCAGCTTGCAGCTGGAGAGGGGACCCATCTTTCTCTTCCAAAGACAATGTGGCTTCTATCAGCTTGGGCACCAGCTCCTCTAGCAGCACTCAGTGCACACGGATGCTGGGCTGCTGGAGCAAAGAGTAAAGCAGAATCCAGACCAACCCCCCTCCTGCCCAGGAGGTTCCGCCCACTCCCTTAGTCTGCAGGTGGTGGCTTGGTTGACACCAGAGCTGGCATATGGTTTGGGTCACTGTTGGGGTTATTTATCACCATGTGAAGTGCTTTACTTCCCTGCTTTCCTCTATAATGCTGGGGAGGGGACACATCTAGCCAGGGGTGCTGGGCACCTCTTTAATACCCCTGTAGCTGGGAGTGTGTGTGCTCAAGTGCAAACCAGGGCCCTTGTGTAAGCAGCCCGAGAGCTGTTTCCCTCCCTCAGAACAGATAGAGGCCCCATGCTGCACTTGCTGAAAAATAAACATTTATTTACATCTGAAAAGAGACTTAATGTGCAAAATGGTCTTACGGGGTAACATCAATCCAGGAAAACCCTGTGACTTCTCTAGCCTTGGCCCCAGCTGAGCCTGGCATAGCCTCTTCCCTTTCTGTGCTCAGTGACCCTCCTTGACATGCTGCATCTGCCAGAAGCTTCCCCCAGCCTGAGAGTGAGGGGAGCTGGGGAACCACCTCTGTCCGCCTGCATGTAGGGGAGAGCAAGAGCTGCTTTCCTCTTCCTGGAGTGGCCTTTATTGTAAGGTAAAGCCACGCACCATAGGAGTAACAGAGGTGGCAGTGTGTCTGTCCTGCTGCTGAAGGTGAGAGTGAGGAAGCTGGGCTGGTGGTGGCATCTGCTGCTGCTCCTCTTGGCTCTTACAGGAGAGCACCAGGGCCAGTCCCAGGGGGGAAGCCATGAACCAGGCAAGTGAGCTGCCTGAACAGCAAACCTCACAGCCTTGGATGCTTCCTTCCACAGGCAGAGGTGTGGGTGCTCCTGGGCTTGCTGGGGTTCACCAGCCTGTGCAGCTACTGCTTTGGCACGCTGCTGGTCAGCAAACATCTGGAACCCCAGCTGTTGTACAGCTGCCCCAGAAACCCCCAGCCTTTCACCAGCAAAACGGTTCCCGAGCCAAGCGTGGCTCCTTCCCTTGGGCTTCACAGCTCTCCCTGCTGGGAGGGGGAGGTGACTGGGCCAAATGCTGGGCCTGGGACGTGGTCAGGCTCAGCACCCAGCCAGCTCCTGCTCTCCTGTCCTTTGCCCTCCCTGTGCGTTCCCCCAGTGTGTAGGGTCACCAGGAGAGGGGCAGTGCTGGGTGCTGGGGGAAGTGCCAGGTGTGCCTGGCTGGGCTCTGCTCAGGAGGCTCAGGCAGGAGGAAACCTGGAGCTGTGCAGCTGGAGGGAGGCTGAGGGGGGAGAGGGGTGCTGAGCCCGTGTTCTGTAGCGGCGAGGAGAAGGGTGAGGGGAGCAGAAGCAGCACGTCGCTGTGAAGAGAAGCTGTACAAGATGACTCTAGAATGGATGTCTAGGAGCTCTCAGGGTGGTGGTGAGATGGTCCCTGTGAGCATGGAGGCAATGACCTGGCCCACAGCAGTGCTGGCATGACCTGAGGTGCAGCAGAAGGCGTTTGTCCACCTCTGCAGTGGGGCAGCAGATCTGCATGACAGTGCTGGGCTGAGCAGCATCTCCCATTCCCAGCTGCTTACCCTCAGCTGAGGGCCGGGACCCCTTTCCAGCCACCACAATGTCCAGGTTGGCGTGGACAGGAAGGGGCATTTCTATGAGCACACCTGGTGGATGCCAACAGAGGTAGCCGATGGTGTTCAGGCAGTGGTAGAAAGCAGCAGACACATCTCCCCATGCAGCTCACCAAGCCCGAGTGAGGTGGGGCTCTTCTGAGCGTGCAGCAATGGCCAGTGAGAGCCAAGGATTCCTGCCACCCCTTTGGCCTACAGCAGAAAACATCCCCTCCAGCAGTTCTAGTGCTCTCAGGTGCAACACAGCTGAGACACTGGTCCCAGTCCAGCTGTCCCAGGTGGATGCTGCCACAGCATGGCTTCCCCATGGTCCCCTGCCCTCCAGCCAGGCCCCTGTGCCCCTCATGGCCAGCAGCCCCTCACACCTGGCTCTGCAAGGTCAGGTCCCACAGTCACTGGGTGCAGCAGAGCGCTGGGTGGTCGAGCTTCCAGAGCTGCCACCTCTTCTTCATCTCTGATTTCACCTGCCATGGTGGGGGAGAGAGTGGAGGCTTTTCCCTGGCCATGCCCTTGCCACAGATAGAGCAGGCAAGTGGGGGCTGGCAAAGCCACTGGCCAAGGCAGGGATAAGCCTCAGTGCTGGGCAGGAGAAGCTGCAGCAGGTACATACCTCCTTGTTGGCAAAGCAGTAGAGTACGGCCACCAGGAAGCCCTGGAGGGAAAGCAGAGAAGTGAGCCTGCACCATCACCCTTTCTGCCAGGGCTGGGGCGGGCTTAGTGTCCCCAGGCCATTTCTGGGCACTTTTGTGGTGAAGTCCCTCTGCCACCACTGCCTCAGAGAGCACAGGAAGCATCATCACACGCACAACAGGGCTGGGGGTGGGAGAGCTAGTGTCCCCCTCCCCAAGCCCAGGCACAGACAGGCACCATGGGGAGAAGACTGAGTTGGAAGAGGCAACCTCCCAAGTTCTTGCTCCGTGGTGTTCCCACGGCAGAGCAAGGACATGTCATGGTCCCACCTCACCTGGAAGGAGTTGAGGAAGAGGGTGAAGAAGACCTTGATGTAGCGCAGGATGCCCGTGGTTTGCTCATCAGTGGCAAAGATGAAGATGACCTCGTGGATCCCAAAGAGGGGGACGAGCGTGAGAGTGGCTTTAGCCAGCCTGAAAGAGGGTAAGAGAACCCCTAAAGGGCTGGGGCAGAGGTGCAGGCAGGGATGAGATCTGAGATAATCTCAGGGTGTTTTTTTAATGAGGTGGAGGTGGATGTGGTGTGTAGCCACACGACCAGGGAGGACCATGACCAGCCCCTTCTGCCAGCTCACCGCAGCTTATAGTCTGCGTAGCCCTTCTGGTTAGCACGGAGCTTGGCCAGGATCACCTTGAGGATCCGCATGAAGATCAGCAGGTTGATCTGGGAGGGAGAGACAGGACCAGTGCACACACAGCCCAGCACCCCCACCCCTCACCCTGCCCATGATTCACATCCTTGGGGACCACTGGAGATGACACCCTGCTGTACTACCAATGGTGCTGGGTCTCCACAGCTGCCCTTCCTGCCCTCCCACCATCACAAAATCCTGGCTCGGAAGCAGCACCCCCAGCCCTATTCTGTGGGGCTCTGCACAGCCTCTTCTGCATAGACCCCAAGAGCTTGGAGGTTAGAGGTGGTGTGAAAAAAACACCCCATGTGCACTGAGCATGATGCTGTAGAGCCAACCCTTTCCTCCTGACCCCTGCTGGGAGCTGTCCCAGGGGCCGGGAGCCAGGGCTTGAGATGCTGTTCTCCAAAAAGGTGTGGGGCTGGTGGGTGCCCACCTACCAGGGAGGCAAGCAGGATGGGGATGCGGATGATCCACCAGTAAGCCATGTTCTCATTCAGCGCCCAGCACCTGACCAGAGAGACAGAGAGCAGCACCATCACACAGTGCCAGAGGGTGCAGGATGAGGCCAGGAGTGTGCCAGCCCCAATGAGGTGGGTCAGGGACCCACCACAGTCTCTGTCACACTCCCCAGATGACCCTGAACCCCAGCCTGGGGTTGAGCATCCTGGCAGGACACCCCACCACCCCACCCCTCGTCCCTCCCAACTCACTCTGCATTCTCCTTCAGGTACTTGGCAGCCATCCAGGGCACCACAAACACCACGGGGGTCCCTGCAAGTCACACAGCAAACCCTGTAAAACCAAGCACCCACCTGAGCTGAGAGACCGGCCCTGGGGCAGAGGACAACACTGTGGGGACACTCAGAGTCAACAGAACCTCCACCCTGCATCCTCCCCAGGCCCCCCAGTCCCCCCATATGCCCGGGTGGCCCCTACCCCAGCCCAGGTAGAGGTAGAGCCTGTAGTAATTCTTCTCAGAGAAGACAGCCCCGATAAGCAGCTTGTAGAGGTAGACGGCTTCCACCAGGAACCAGTAGTGGTTGGCCAGGATGCAGTACTGCATCAGCACCTGTGCTGCCCGACAGCCCAGTGCTGCCTGCGAGAGGAGAGCCACAGGGGGCTGGCAGCATGCCCACAGGGCAGGGGTACCCTGAGAGCTTGCCCAGAGGGGGTACAGGCACCCCAGGAGCTTGTCTACTGGGTGCACGGTGCTGCACAGGCACCCCAAGAGCTCACCCGCAGGGGCATCCTGAGAGCTTGCCCAGAGGGTGCACCAGCAGCATAGGCACCCTAAGACCTCATCCACCAGCTGTACAGGCAGCACGGGCACCCCGAGAGCTTGTGCACTGGGTGCAGAGGCACCCCAAGAGCTTGTCCGCATGGGCGTCCCAGGGGCTTGTCTCTCGGGTGTATGGTGCTGCACAAGGACCCCAAGAACTCGCCCACTGGGCTCACGCTGCTGCATAGGCACCACAAGAGCTCACCCACAGGGGCATGGGCACCCAAAAGGCTTGCACTGGCACCTGGCTGCACATCTCTCCCCAGGGTGAGGGTGCCCACCCTGATGGCAGCCCAGCATGGAGCAGGGCCCTGCCATGGGGCAGCACTTGCCTCGTGGCTCAGCAGGGCCTCCCAGTCGGCCACCTGTACCACTTCCATGCCCCAGCGCTTCTCCAGCAGCGCGTCCTTCACCATCACCGAGGTCGCCCGCAGCCCAAAGGAGGCAAAGAGGTTGGCGTGGATGTAGTTCCTGGTGCAGCGGAGCTTTCTGCCGAGAGCGAGGGTGTCAGAGGGCCGGGCGGGTGGCAGGTGCACCCCTCAGCTCGGCCTCCACTGTCTGAGAAGGTTGGGGGGAAGGACCATACACCCCAGGCTCTCCCACCTGAAGACAGTGAGGATGAGCAGGGCAGAAATGAGGGTCAGGAGCGACAGCGAGTACCCCACAGTGTAGAGCACCTTGAAGCTGACCATCAGCCGGCGTGCACCCTCCTGCAGGCGAGCACCGCTGGTGAGCCTGGGCGGGCAGCACCCACCCACCCACGCAGTCAGGGTGCCCCTGCCTGTCCCTGCTCAGCAGCCAGGCCGGGGCATCCCACCTCCTCAACGGTGGACTCCATCTCCTCCTCACACTGCGAGTAGTCCCGCCAGGGCTGGCTGCCGTTCACCATCACCCACTGCCCGTCGATGCCGCACCTGCGGCTCACCAGCCCGTGTTTCACTGCAGACACAAAACACTGCCCTGTTCTCCTTGGGCTCCCCCAAACCCCTCTCCTGGGATAATGGGTAGGACCCTGCTCAGCCTCAAAGATCCTCTTCCAGGGTGATAATGAGAGGGGCACAAGGTGGCTCTATCCCATGCCCTACGTGTCCCCTTACCCTCAGCTCTGCTTGCGCATCTCTCCCCCCTGCCCCTGGCAATGGGCAGGAGGGGAAACCTCAGAGCTTCTCACCCCACCCTAGCATGGCTCAGCCCTAGCTTCCAGCTCCAGGGTGGCAGATGGTCATCACCTTTCTCAAACCAGGGCAGGTAGAAGGGACAGGAAACGTTGACGGCGGTGCCAGGGCTCCCGTCAGGCCAGCAGGCATACATGTCGAATGTCCGATTGCAGAACACCCCTTCCAACAGCACCAGGGATGAGGGAAAGCCAATGGTCAGATGCTGGCAGTATGGCCATATCCATCCCTGCCATCCCTACCACTCTGAGGGGGCTGGTATCACCCTGAATGGGACCCTGGTTCCCCCCAGGGCATCCCAGACATGGGTATCCCATATGAGATGTGGAGACACTCATCAGACCCCTGGCTTATCCCTCTGTAAGTGACCCAGCATAGAGAATGCTGGAGGGGGGATAAAACCCAGTCCCATCCCCAGCCATCACCCAGCTCCATGTGCCCCCTGAGCTGGGCCTCAGCCAGGTACCTGGTGGGAAGGGCTCACTCGCCATCCTCCTCAAGCACTCATCACGGTACCGCATCCACTCCTCAAAGGTCTTCTCCAGCACCTTGGCCTCACCATGCTGCAAGCCCAGAGTCAGGTCAGAGCCTCTGGCCAGATGCCACACACCAGGGCATGGAGCCCACGCTGGCCTGCCCACCTCATCATGGCACCTGGCATTCCCCAGGCAAGCTGCCAGCATTCCCCCCACAATCTTTTGTATGCCAGCATCCTTGAGATGGGCAGGTTCATGTGACAAAGCCGGGATGTAGCCTGTTTGCAATGGGTCAAAGCCTGGTTGTGCCAACACTGTTGCCCCATGGGCTAGACCCAGCTTGCTCCTTACCGTCACAAAGGAGAAGAGGCACATCCAGGCAAGATGGATGAAGCTCCCAGACCCAAGCTCATCCCTCATGGCTGCTCACACCAGCCCACAGTCAGTGCTTCCAGTGCCAGGGTATGTCTCAGGCTGAGATGAGGACCCAGATCCTGGGTGAGAGGCAGAAGACAGCTTTGCCCACCTGGCGTGGATGAGATGTGCTCCCCAAGGCAGCAGAGGAGCACCAGGGTGTGAATACCAGCCACAGGCACATCCTGGACTGCCACAGCCCCAGGTCACCTCCCTGACAGCCAAAACTTCAGGGAGCATCAGGCAGAGCAGCCAGGGCAGAACAGGATCCCACCTCTTGGCCAAGCCCTGCCAGCTTCCATGCCACTGCTGCCAGTCCCTGGGCAGCTAGCAAGCGAGGGGACAGTGATCCTGAAGTCAAAGGGGAGCAAAACCATCCCAGTAACCAATGTGACATCCCCCATGCCACTGCTGCTAGCTCCATGTGGTCAGAACCCCATGGGTGATCTGTGGCCACCAAGCTCCGAGGAGGGGCCAGGGCTGCAGGGACAACCCCAGGGGAAGGCAAGGAGACCTCTCCGGGGGCTCCCCCCACCCCGCTGCATGCCAGCCAGGGTAGGATCCACACACACGCCAAATCAGATGCGACCCATCACCTCCCGATCCCCGATCTGCAGAGATCACCTCGCAGCCCCCCCGCCCCGCACAGCCCCGCCGGGGGCTCCGGAGGGAGAAGCAGCCCGAGCGCCTCGGGGCTCCCTGGCCAGCACTGGCGGCCCCAGCCCGAGACCCCCCCGGGGAACCCCGTCGCCCCAGGCTGGACGGCGCCAGGCGGGACCCCCCTTGCAGCACGGGCACCCCCCGGGCTGTGCCCAGCCGTGCTCCCCGGCCAGCACGGATGGGATGCTCCCCGCCCGGTCCCGTTCGGTGCCCGCGGGGGTCCCGCTCCGCCCGGGCTGCGCCGCCGCCCCCGCCCTCCAGCTTACCCTGCGCGGCGGCAGCCCTCCAGCCCCGGCAGCCCTCCAGCCCCGGCAGCCCTCCA
>JANVCC010000039.1:6240370-6414103 GCA_025345505.1 Todiramphus chloris collaris | reverse complement strand
CGGCAGCCCTCCAGCCCCGGCAGCCCTCCAGCCCCGGCAGCCCTCCAGCCCCGGCAGCCCTCCAGCCCCGGCAGCTCCGCTATTACCGGCAGCCCCGGCTCTGTTCCGTGAGCGCGGCGGCGCTTGAGCGTTGTCTGCGGCAGGGCCGCCTCCCACCAGCGCCGTGCCCCGACGGGGATAGGAGGGGACGGGGCCGGTTTGGGGGGCGGCACCGCCTCCTGGGGCTCCCGCCCCTGCCGAGCCCGGCACGCCCCCCACGGGACCCCCGCTGCATCACACGGGGTTGGAATTCCAGTCCTGCCGGGGGTCTGCAGCTGCATCGCATGGGGACAGGAATGAGGGTGCAGCCTCACTAGGGGTCCCCAGTTGCATCCCACGGGGATAGGGTTTGGGGTCCAGCCCTGCCTGGGGTCCCTGCTCACATCACACGGGAACATGGATTAGGGTCCAGCCAAACTGAGGGTCCCTGGTCACATCACACGGGAACATGGATTAGGGTCCAGCCAAACTGAGGGTCCCTGCTCACATCACACGGGAACATGGATTAGGGTCCAGCCAAACTGAGGGTCCCTGGTCACATCACACGGGAACATGGATTAGGGTCCAGCCAAACTGAGGGTCCCTGGTTGCATCACATGGGGACAGGGCTGGGGGTCCAGCTCTCAAACTGTGGGTCACAGGGGGTCACAGGGATGGGAACATGAGTCCAGACTCCCTTGGTGTCTCCCAGAGCCCCACCACCCCATGCAGCCCCAGACAGAGTCTTTCACCTCCAGGTTTGACATCCTGATGGCTGTCCCTTGGGCTGGGCACTGTGGGGTGCTGGCATGGCGACAGCCCCTCACCATGCAGAGCCTTGCCAGGGTCCACCCTCCCCTGGGGACAAGGAGCAGGTGGCCCTGGGGATGACACTAGATCAAACAGAGGGACACAGGCTGTGACACAGGACCCATCACGCAGTCCCAACAGGAGGGAAAACGCAAGGACAAGCTGTGGGTCCAGACCAGATCATGGCCCTGGTCATGCTGTATGCTATCTGCCCCAAGTCCTCGCAGTGAGGAGGGAGAGGGTCTGATCTGACCCATGGTCCCAGAACAGGGTGGGGTGGGCAGGGTTCCTATCTAGCCCAGCAAGCAGCAGGTGAAGGTGCTTTTCCTATCAGTGAAGCTGGCACAGGAGATGTAAAGGATGGCTGAGCCTTCCCTGAACCCCTTCAGATCCCATTTCTCTTCTAGCATAGTCTGGATTTATACCCTAAAACTGCTGCTGGCCGTTCACATCTGAAAATGTATTTCTTTTACAAAACTATGTTTGCCCTGAAACTGGGCTCAAAGCAGATGTGCTAATTCAGAAGGATGAGGAGCTGAAGTTGCTGCTGTGGAAAAGTGAGCAGTGTCCAGGCACTCTGAGTGAAAACTAGCTGGTCAACAGAGCAGCCCCTGGTAAGGTGGCACTGGTTTGGGGTAAGCTGAGCCCTTGGGTGCCTTCCTCAGCATGAGCTGCCACTGGGCTCTGTCTGGGGTCTCTCCACCCTGAGTGTTGGCTTACAGATTATAGCACTTCTGTGCGGCTGCTCAAGGTGTACAGGTGAAAAGATAAAAACATGGCATTGAGATTTAAACAGGGAAGCGTGGGGTGAGTTTTGGCCACTCTGAGACTCCCTGATGATGGAGGGTCACCAGGTGAAGTCTGGGTCTATCTACGGGGCTCCAAAGCCCCACTAAGGAAGGGAAGGTGAGCGGGGGGGAGGGTGTTTGAGGCCCCTTGCACCCCTCTGAACATCACAGTGGTGTGAGGGCTCCAGCCTCGTGCATGGGGAGCAGGTCCTTCCACCCCCACAGCCTGGGAATCTGAGTTGAAGAGCAGCCCTGAGATCCTGCTGTTAACCCACCCTTGGGGGCTCTCCTGAGTGTACTGGAGAGGTGAGGGTGGCTGCACCCCATCTTGGCACTGATGTGGTCACAGCAATGCTGGTTCATACTGGGAAGCAGGTGCTGGGGTGATGCCAGGCTCCATCTCCCCTGCAAACCCACCACTAAGCACAGTACCTGCTGCCCCCCAGTGCCATAGTGTCAGGGGTTGAAACTCAGCCACCAACCTGCTGCCACACCAGGCAAGGGGTGGGCATTGGGAAGCTGATAGCGGTGGGTGCAGGCGGGGAAGTCACCTCTCAGGCGTTTCTAAGGGGACTGGGAGAATAAATCAGTTTTCTGGCAGGATTTGAGCAGCCTCTGTGTGAGAACAGCACATAACACACAAGATCCAGGAGTCAGCTCTGCAGGAGCTCACCCACATCCCCGGCCATGCAGTGGCCATGACCTTGGCTGTGACACTAGCTGAAAGCTGTCCTGCTGCTCCTGGGGTGATGTTCCCAGCCCTGGGGAGCCCCTGGGGTGCCTCTGGGTGCTGGAGACCCCTCTAATATCCTCTCAGGGTGGGCAGGGCTCATGCTGGGAGGAGCATGAGCTATGAGCTAAGCTCAGTTAAAATTAAATCTAGCCAGGGAGATTAAGGGAAATGCCAAAAATTTCTATAAGTATATTAATGGCAAGAAAAAGACTAGGGAAGGTGTGGGCCCCCTCAGAAAGGAAACGGGAGAACTGGTGGCAAGTGATACTGAGAAGGCTGAGGTCCTCAATGACTTCTTTTCCTCAGTCTTCATTGGCAAGGGCTCCAGCCGCACCCTCAGAGTCTCAGAAGACAACGGCAAGGGTTGGATGAAAGAACTGCCCATTGCAAGTGAAGATCAGGTTTGTGACCATCTGATGAACCTGAAAGTGCACAAGTCCATGGGACCCGACAGGATACACCCACGGGTGCTCAGAGAACTGGTGGATGAGGTTGCTAAACCACTATCTATTATATTCCAAAAGTCATGGCAGTCCAGTGAAGTCCCCACCGACTGGAAAAGGGGAAATATAACCCCCATATTCAAAAAGGGGAAGGTGGATGAACCCGGGAACTATAGACCAGTCAGCCTCACTTCTGTGCCAGGTACTATCATGGAGCAGATCCTCCTGGAAGCCCTGCTGAGGCAGATGAATAACAATGAATTGATTGTCTGTAACCAACATGGCTTCATCAAGGGCAAATCATGTCTGACTAACCTGCTGGCATTCTATGAGAAGGTCACAACATCAATAGATGGGGGAAGAGCAACCAATGTCATTCACCTGGACTTGAGCAAAGCCATCGACACTGTCCTGCGTGACATTCTGGTCTCCAAGCTGGTGAAATACGGATTTGATGGATGGACAATTCAGTAGAATTCAGAACCTAAGAAACTGGACTGGGAGGGAGGGCTTTGGAGAAAAATGGGTGCCAGAGAGATACCAGGGGTGGAAATGTTGCCATCAGCAACTATTGATATGGTTCCTATAGGGTGAGGCTGCAACCACAAGTCTGGTGTGACACACCCCCCACCCCCACCCCACCCCCTGGTTATGGAAATACCTGAGCAGAAGGTGGCACAGCTCTGGGCCACCAGCAGCAGCTCCTGGTGAGCTAGCTAGGCTGATTAATGCTCCAGAACTGGCAACTCCTAATGAAAAGCCCTAGGCACCATGTGTTAACCCTTTGCAGGATGTTTCTAGATGGACCCATACAGTTGGGTTACTCCTCATGGGCTTGAGGCAGGCAGGCTGGTGGATGAGGAGCCCCATCCAGGTAATGGGGATGAGAAGATGCTGGCAGAGCTTGCAGGAAGGTGTTTGTGCTGAAGGACAGGGACATGGGAAGGTCTGGATGGCCCAAGCATCAGTGTAAGGTGAGGAAATAATGGCAGGAGGCAGCTGTATCACACAGGAGTGATGCCACTGAGATTAAGACAGAGCAACAGCACCAGAGATGGGAACGATGGGAACAATGGGATCATAGGTTAATCCTGTCTATCAGGCACCTTGGGAAGTTTCTAGTCCAACTCTGGTCACAGCAGGAGTCACCTGTGAGGTCAGGACTGGCTCAGGGTTTTACCCAGCCTGGTCTTGACAACCCCCAAGGGTGGAGATGGAAGCTGGACCATGATTGAAAGCTCTAAAGCCTCCAGACAGCAGATAACCTGAAAGAAGAGGGTTTCCTCTGGGATTTCTCTGCATGAGCATCACCAGGCATGTGGGATGGGACACAGACCAGTTCCATGGCTGGATACCAAGCAAAACCATAAGCCAGAAAGGGTGATGAGAAATAAGCAGCTGTGCCTGCAGACAGCTTTATCTGGTGTGGACAGAGATGCTCTCCCCCCTTTAATAGCCTTGCTGGAAGAAGACGTAACAACTATTAACACAGAGAATGGTTGGTATCACTCAGTATCCCGTTGGTGTCTGAGCAGCAGAGAAGGATGGGGACCAACAGGAGGTGTCACCCCAGCCATGCTGCTGAAGCATGTTTTTTCCAGAGATTTCGTGGTTTTCCTCCTTGGTGGACAGTTAACTTTTCCTCAGGGTGACACATGCATTCTGCATAAGGGTCTAATGCCCAGACACCCATTGAAAAACAACTTTGTGGGAAGACTTTGAATGTCCCACAGCACCTGTGGAACCAAAGAAATATGAGGACCTGAGCCCTGCCTGGCCTGGACTGCCCCTTACAGATGGTGACACTTAAACTTTGCTTTTTTTGCTGTGATTTCTTTTTCTCACCATTATTGTCGGAAGCAGAATGTGACTCACCGGAGCTCAGCAGCTCACTTTGCAGTCTGAACTCCAGATGGTCTCCCCTGGCTTGCCCTGCCCTGGGTACCTGCTGTCTCCCTGCTGTCTGCAGCCTGGCTGCTCTCCTCCCAGCTACATGTCACTCCAGGTCAAGAACCAATTCTCCTCCTTCTCCTACCTGTTCACTCACTGGCCTGAGGTGGCTGTGTCCTGCCTTTGCCCCCTCTCTCTATGGGCTGGCATTGCCATGTCGTGGCTTTATCATGGATGGGGAAAGTGGGGACACAGCATCTTGTCTGCTGTGCGCTGGCCTCTGCAAAAAGATGTGGAGCAAGGAGGATGCTTAGAGGATCAGAAAGCTCCTGTATAAGGTTTCCTGGAGGGATAAGGAATCCTGTCTCAAGGGGGAATTGTGTGAGGGGCTCCTCCGCTGCTCCCATATGTCATCATGCCACAGGGCTGGAGCCAATGCTGGCTGTCCCAGGGTCACATCCTGCCCCATGCAGACATAAAATGGTCCTGGGACACCTATGGAGGATACAATCATAGAATTGTTTAGGTTACAAAAGACCTTTAAGATCATTGAGTCCAACCGTTAACCCAGCACTGCCAAGTCACTGCTAAACCATGTCCCTCAGCACCACATTTTGGAAACCCCTCCAGGAATCATGGGGACTCCACCACTGCCCTGGGCAGCCTGGGCCAGGCCTTGACAACCCTTGCAGGGAAGAAATTGTTCCTCCAATCCAGCCTAAACCTCCCCTGGCACAACTTGAGGCTGCTTCTTCTTGTCCTGTCAATGCTTCCAGACACATCTACAGTCCCAGGTGCCCTGTGGCATTGCCACTCTGCCCTGCAGATCTCCTTGTGTGAACCCATGGACTCATCCCACTGTGATGCTTTGGGGGACAGCTCAGGACTCCAGCATGCAGGTGCATGAACCAGAGCTGCAGTTCCCCTGAAAGGGACCACAAAGGTCTCAGCATCATTGCCCAGTGAAGTGCCCACCAACCTTGCAGAGACTGTGCCAGGGCAGAGGATCCATCTGGAAGGGATTTACTCACTGGCCCTTTGAATGGGGATGTGAGGAACAAGTTGTTCCTCTCCGTATTGATGCAACTCAGGCAGGGTCTCCATAGTGACTGCAGCACTTATGCCTCAGTCAGGGCCAGATCCTGACCCATGGGTCAGAGTGAGTTGTGGGCATGGAAGGGTGGCTAGGACAGCATCCATGTCCAAGCATCACTGGAATGGGTCGCTGTGGTCTTGCAGCCCAGTGCTCCATCCCCCCAGGACTGAGCTGCTCACCCCTAGGAGAGCCATGTCTCTCTGTGACCCACCCCCCAGGGACAACCTCCTGTTGCTATCCTGCATTTGGGGGAGATTCACGGCCATTTCCCCCTGACAGTTTTGCAGCCAGACCTTGTGCAACCTCATCCTCCTCTTGTCTGTGATCCTGGCAGCCCATCAGCACATGATGGCAATTTTATCACCTCCATCTGTGTTCAGACAGGCCCCAGCAGCTACACAGGAGATACAACTGCTTGAAACACATTTCCACCTCCTGGTGCAATGGGTAAGACTCTGTGAGAACACCACCACCCTGCTCTCCAACAGCTTCTGTCCTGCTGGGGGGTGGTTTTGGCTTGCTGGCTGTGCTGCATGGCTCTAACCAAGGAGATACAGTTGATAAATTCATATGTTATAGGCAGGGTTTGCTGTTAGAGATGGGAAAATTGCCCCTGAATGGTCTCATGCACTGAAGGTATTGCTGCCTCTTGGGCAACCTGAGAGTTGAAGGGGAGCTCAGGAAGAGGAGGGTGTCCTCCATTGTCCTCCATCAGTGGCACCATGGGCCAGATGCCAAACCAGCCAAAACACAGGGCTAAGTTCCTTTCTCCAAGCGCTGTGACCAGGTTTATCAGCAGAAGCTCGTCCAGAAAGCAGGTTTCATTTCATCTACCCATTGAGGGGGAAATTCATATGTACATGTCATTGTAGACCTTGCCAGTCATGCTGATTTGCCTCCCATGCAGAAGTAATTCGTGGAACAGAAATGCTAATCAGCACATCCTGACTTATAATTATTCAGTGGACTTCTCAGAAAAGCTTGCCTGGACATTACCAGGTAGAGAAATTCATCAGCATGTGAATGCCCATGAACCCACAGGAGGAGGGATGTTCTGCACCACAGCTGATCAGTTCTGAACCTCTTGCTGCCAGATTCGGGCGGCTGCTCCAAGCTCAGGTGCATAAGAGGCTTTTGTATATACTAAAAAGCAAAGTATTTTTAATAGCAGCAGATGGTGCAATTAAAGAAAGCTGCAAAAATGCAGCCTGATGAGCCACGAGACAAGCCTACGTGAGCACTGAGCCTCTCACCTTGGGGTTTGCTCTTTTCAGAAGCTGCTGCCTGCATCTGAGAAAAAGTCCTTCCTTGCTTGACCCTCTCTGAGGCAGGAGAGAAATGACCCTGAGCTTTGCCTGGCCACAGAGTGCTTCCTCTTTCTGCAGGGCAGTGGTTTGGGGTGTGTCTGACCTCTCTGATAAACAGCAACAGCTTAATTACCTTCTGGGTGACATTGAGGTGCTACAGCCAGCTAGGGCATCACCATGGGGCTGGCCCATCACACCTTATTTCTGGGAGATCTGCTGCTTCGGGGCTTATTCCTGAAAAGACCATGAGAAATGTGGCATTTAATACCATATTATACACTTGAGTATTTGACATCTACCGTCTTTGTCACAATATGATTATAAAGAGACTGATAATGTCACTTTTCCATAGCCAGAAATCAGCCAAGCACTGCTCCATACCACCTATTTGTGATCAGTTAGGGAATTTTGTAAAGAATCATCTGCTTGGGCAGTTTTTTCTGACAAATGTTTCTGACAAAATGGTTTCAAGAGATAGTGGAGGACAGAAGAGATGTTCTTCTGAGTAGAGAAGGAAGAAGTTGCAAGTAACGTCCTAAGAGATGCCTTGGAGGGTGCCCAAATCTAGCACATTGCAAGGGTCATATGGGACCTGGAGCTCTGACCCTGGGGTTTTGTACTGCATTTCCACCCCATTTCCATGCTGTTTCCCAGTGACAGCTCAGGGAGCCCACTCCATCCACAGTGTTTCACAGCAAAGGTCATTTTGGAGCTGGTGCTTCAGCACTGCATTGCCACATGCTTGTGATAAATGACTGTTCCCAGCTCATAAAGGCACTATTGAATTTGGCACTTACTCAGAGGAACCCTCAGCAGATGCCATCCTTCTAGAAGAGCCCCTGGGCATGTAGGTTGCTGGGGCTGTGTTCAAAGCTGACCAAGTCTCTTTAGTTTGTTGTGTTTCTCGCCTTATTCAACCAGGAAGGCTTGAATGATAAGATCAAGAACTTCTCCGAAAATCATCTATATTCACACCCTGCCCTGGAGCTGGACTCTTTGTACCTGTCCTCTGCTGAAGGGCATGGCTTGCCCTCTTCCATATGCAGAGCCCTGGCAGGCAGTGCAGCATCCATCCATCCATCCATATTCCACACTGGGGTCACTGTACCCCCAGCATCAGACATTCCAGAAGCAGATAAGAGGCTACATTATTTTTCTTCCTGCCTACTAGGAGCCTGAGCACCCCATCTTCTCTTACCACCTATTTAAGCAGAATTGTGTCTGATCTATCACTTGCCTGTCTTCAATTCCTGTAGCCACATCCACGTCTCCTTTTCATAGAAATAAGGGCAGTTGACACCTTCCTATGTAGGTTGGATGAGATGATCTACAGAGGACCATTGCAAACCCTACTGTGTTTTGATTCTGTGACCTGTGTCTTCAACTTCCATTCCTACTGACCCTACACCAGGTGAAACAACTGCTAAATGTCATTAAGCTGGGTAGGGTCTGGTATAACCCCAGATGTTATCTCTCAAGGGCATCTTCAGCAGAGCCTCCCACCACCTACTTATGTATTCCACAGAGGTAAGGTAATGTTTTGCCAGACCAGGGCAGGAGCTGGGAAGAGGTAGGTTACTCTCCAAAATGTTCATGGGGAAGCTGGGCAGCCTGTAAGGTCTCCTTCACCACTTGCCCAAACATGTTTGCTGTCACTGAGAAGAGGAGCTGAGGAGGTGCTGAATAAGTCTTGCCTGCGAAGATACGTGGGCTGCTACTGCCTGATTCTCCCAATTCTTCAGAGTAGCAGCTCTGAAGCCCCCCTGTGCAGGTAGAGGACTAAAGGTGGGCACGCTACATGGCTGCTGTGGCAGGGTCACCTGGGCATACCCCAAAAGTGGTGCTGACTCTTAGCTGTGTGGAGGACAGGGGTGTTTTCCACAGCATTGGTGTCCTGCTCTGCAAAGCAGGGATGAATAACTAGGGGTTAAGATGCTGCCTTTTCTTTCAAGGTGTTCTGGGTCCTGCTCAGCCTTCCAGCTGTCCCAAATATTGGATATTTGCCACCTTCTGGCATTGTGTGATGGAAGAAAATGGATTTTTACTCAGGACTGTAACCTGCATGACTGTTATGCTCAGAAAATCATTCAAGTCTCTCGGACCTGCATCATGAGGCATGCTTTGCATTTCCTGCCTCCCAGCAGATCTGAAGGGGCTGTAAAAAAAAGCATAAAAAGCTGACAACCCCACTTGTGATGTGTAAGAGGAGCTTACAGATGACGAAATTGAGGCATAGAGCCTGTAGAGGCTGTATTGTGTCATAGGGTAGGTCAAGGTGGGACTGATGGACCATGGAAACCTAGACAGTGGTTGAGATGTCAGGAAGTATTTCCTCCAGCATCCTGCCCAAAGCCTCTAGGTTTGGGAGGCTGCAGCCTGCTGGGCATGGTGCTGTGTATCAGCATGCCTGGATCTTTGACTTCAGCTTGCTCAAAAAATTCCCTCCTTCTCCTCACTTTGGAGAAAATAAAGTGACTTGATGGTTTCTTAGCAATTCTTTCTGTGTCTTACTGCATGGGCTCCCCAGTTAGCTGGTGGAGCAGGCAGAGCTGAGACGGGGCTGCACGCTGGGCTTAGCAGAGCAGCTGCTGCTTGCTTTGCTCCTCTTGCTGTTCACAGGGAGACAGCCCTGCCCAAACACAACTCTCCTTTGAGGCTCCAACACAGAGAGTCTGGGCAGCTTGGCATGTGCTGCTGCTCTGGGCTCTTTCTGACATTGGATTTCTGCGTGTGTACAAAATCTTGGTAAAGTTGTGGGGTTTGGGCTTGTGTGTATCTAAAGGTATCAATATAGATGCAGTGAGCTGGGCTGAAAACAGCCCCTTAGATTTTTGTGATAGCCAGGGTTGCTTGTGCATGTTACTTTCCCTCTGATGATAGAAGGGCTAATTAAGACAAAAAGTCAAGGCCCCATAATCCCCCAGTTATTGCCCCTTCCCCACTCGCTCACAATTTTTCTGTTGCAGGGAAGCTTTCTGGAAGCAGCAGTAATGGACTAACACCATCTGCCTTGGCAATTTCTGCCTTCAAGGAGCTTTACTTCCCCATACAGGACCAGAAAAGATTTTTAGCTTGGATACTGTCTGGGCTCCTTTCTGCTGGGCAGCATCAGGGGCTTGCACAACTCACTCAGAGGGTAGACACGTGGCAGAGAGCCCCCATGGAGTGATGGCACATTAGCAAACCCGTGTACGATGCAGTGGAGGCAGGCATGACCCTGGGCTTCTGCTCCACAGCTCTCCCACCCTGGAGGCATCCTCCTGTGATTCAGTAGGTTCTGGACTTGGTTTTGAGGGGCATTCCTGTGTCTTTTAATTAATAAAACCTGAAGCCAGGTCCTGGGTTCACTGGCAATGCGATATATTTTCCGCAAATCCATTAAAGAGAGATTTCTGGGTGTACACATCACCTCTGCTCATAAAGAGGCACAGACATCCTCATCATGAGCTTTTTTTCTGATCTGACGATCTTCCAACAGCTTAAAGGATGATGAAGGCACCCAACCTGCAGAGAAAACAATCTGTCTCTTGCCCAGGAAGCCAGAGATCCTCATTACCTCACTGAAAGGGGATAAAATTCCCCAAATCCCATAATATCTGTAGAGCAATAGCTTTTTCTTCAACAAAAGGTTATAAGGTTACACCAGCCGTACATTCCAGCCAGAGGCAGGTGGCACAGCCACGGCACTGAGCTCATCGAGGAGCAATAGCTTCCTCCAGGCTCAATTTCACAGTTGAGTGTATTTTGGCAATAGGAAAAGGCAGTTACAAGAAAGGAGTGATTTCCAGATGAGGCATGTCCCTGCTGTCACTCCTCTTCTCCTTGAGACTGTGCCTGGCTTGGTCTGGCTGAGGATCCTGCTGGGTGGTGAAGCTGGATGCTGGGACCACTCTGGCTTTGTGGAGAGACGGGGTCCCGTGAGAGGACTGAGCAGTGTCAGCCCCTCCCTGGGCACTGTTACCCACACATCTGCAAGTTATGAGGTTACTTGGTTCATAAAATCTTCTGCCACCTCAGTGATCTTCTGCTTCTTCTTGCCCCACTCTGGCAGCACCCCATGCCCTGCCTGAAGCCCCTCTATTGCCTCCACTCCAAACATTTACTTGTCACAAAGCTATTTTTAGACATATTGAACGTAAACCAGATGCCCTCATCTTTTAACACTTAATTCTGCTGCTGAGATCACAGGTTTCTGCCAGCACAGGGACACAAAATTGCCAGATTGGCTCAGTCCCAAGGTTTATTTATGCCAGACCCTGACTTCTCCTGTGAGCTGGGGCCCATGGAGAGGCTGTTTCAGCTGCAGATAGCCTAACAGAGCTGGGAACAGGAGACAAACCCAACTCCCAGCACTTCAGGACTTTCACTGCAGTTTGGTAAGTCCAAAAGGATTTTAAGCAAGCTGGTTTTTCTCCTGGCAGGATGAAAGGTGGTGTGCTGAAGCAGCTGCTTGCTGTTTAAATGCTAATATTACTCTGTGTTTCCCTTTGAGCTTTTCCTCTCCCTTTTTCAGAAGACAGGGCTCCATTGTCATCCCACAGTGGCCATCAGCAGGGCTCCTGCTGCCTCATTCCTGGCTGAGCATCTACTGAGGTGTCCATTTTCTGATTTCCCTGGCCACAGTCATCCCCATGCCCACCTGAGACTGTGTGGTGGGATCTGAGGACACAGATCTCCACGATCTCACCAGCTGCTGCTGGAAAGCAGCACCCTGATGGCAACAGGGGAGGATGGAAAGCCATGCTTGGGGTAAAAACTGAGCAAAGGTGACACCTCCACAGGTAAGCAATATTTGGGATAATCCTGGCAGAGCTCTCTTTTTCCATTTATTTGTGTCCTTCATTTTGATGGTGGTGCCTAAATGATGACCATAATTAAATAACATAGCTGTGCCACAACCAGAGCCTGCAGAAGAGGACCTTGCCTGGGAGGACTTCCTTCACCCTTGGGCTGTGCAGGGCTTGTGCACCTCACCTTTGAGAGCAATGTTTTGCTTGGTGATCCTCATCAAAAAGGGCAAACTGGTTAATGTGAGAGTGTCTTTCCAAGCCTACTTTGACCCTTTCTCCTTGGCTGGTTGTTCTCCATACCCTTCCCTCAAGGTAGGTCAAGACCCAGAATGTTGGTGTTGCAGAAGAACACACCAAAATTTTTGGATGCCTCCAGATTAGGCAGATTATGGGAAATCAACATTTAGCACTGGCTTCAGGCGGGCCAAATGGCACTCTCTTTTGGAGGGAGCTAATGGAGGGTGGAAATATAATCTTGTTTTTCACTGCATATAAATGAGAACCCAGCCTCTCCCCTCCTGACCTGTGTCAGGAGCGTCTGAGATAGATCTGGAAATCTACTTGCTCAGGGATGTTTTTCCATCTTAAGTAGCTTCTCTTGCTTATCTGCTGAGTGATAAAACGGAGGCTGTTGATTTATTACCCCTTCTGCTTGATACATGGGCTGCTGCTTATCCTGGGTATCACTCTCAGAGCTCTTCTCTAATGCCAGCACATTAACAGGGAGGGAGCTGCTCTGCAATGTAATTACCAGGAACGTGACATTCCTGGATATTTTCCTTCCCTGGACACAAAAGCTTCAGATGTCCCAGAGTTCCTCGGCACAAATAGCACTTCATCTTCCATGAGCGATCCCCAGCCATTTGCTGTCCTCCTGGTAGTGGTTATCTTCCCTTCCTTGCTTCCAGAGTGATGAGGCTAATGTTAAATAAAATGGGAAGGAAGAGGTCTGCTCATTAAACTCTCTTCCATGCCAACACCAAGGAGTCTGCAAGTGCAGCCAGCCCTTGGCAGCAAACGCAAACCCTGGATTGTGTGTCTGGGGGGCAGCAAATGTTGCAGCTCAGGGCTGAAAACAGCCTTTAAGTGAAAATCAATCTGTCCCAGCTGGGTAATGGGGGAGGCTCTGATCAGAAGAGCAAAATCTGATGCTCAGCTTGCAAGTGAAAGCAGAAAGTGCCTGGAAAAAACTAAACAAGAAGTGTCTGTATGACATCTCCATATACCAGCCAAATGAAACTCTCATTTCCTACTCTTCCTGGATGTGTTGGTTGTTTTTGTGGGTTTTCTGTGTTTTTTTGTTTGGTGGGTTTTTTTGTGGAGTTTTGTTGTTGTTGTTGGGTTTTTTTGTTTTTTTTTTCACGAGCTCCTCTCTGAGCACACTGCTCTGACAGATTCCCTTCCCAATACGAAGCTATAAAGGGTCTATTTGTAAAGCTAATACCCTTCTGTGGCATTTATCTAATGGGCACCTGGAGAAGCAACTTAGCAGAAACAGGTTTTATTTTCTCTACCATCAAGCTGACCACATTCTCAGGTTTTTTCACAGTGAGTGAAAGGTGACTTAGAGTATATTGAAGTGTACAGTGACTTTCACACAAGGGTCTCCCGGGATGTAAAAGAAGCTTGAGGCCTCTCTTTGTCCCCAACAAGGAGGTCACAAATTAGTTTTTTTTATTTTGTGTTTGAGGAATCTGAAGAATGCCTGACTATCTCAATTTTTTTAATTTGTGTTTTAAAATGCATTAGAGAAATCAGAGATAAAATGACTTGCTTTCTCACTTGATCATATTTTCAATAGTACGTTACGTCCTAGCCCTGTCAAGAGCTGCAGTCCTGCCATCCCTGGGACCAAAGACTGAATTTGTTCTGTGAGAATAGGAAGGTAAGACAACATCAGAAGAAGAGCAGGAAAATCCTGAAGCTCTTTATCTCTGCTTTGCACTTCATTTTGCAGAAGGACACCGGGAAATGAGGGGACTTGCATGCTGCTGTAAGGAGATTTGGCCACACTGGGAAGCAGACCTTGCTCCAGCACAGGGTTCCTCAGCCCTGGGGCAGTGCTGCTGGGGGTTGCACTTGGGCTACCAGAAGATTTTTTTAAGTAGAAAAAGCATTGTGGGTTCCCCCCACCCCCATTTTAGACATGTGGATTTCTGGACACCAGAGTGCAATTTTGACTGAAACAGGGGTACAGGCTGCTGCCCATCAAGAATGACAGTGCAGCCTGATTCAGGAGAGATGGGAAGCCTTGTGTCTGGGACACTGGACAAACTGGAAAAGTAGGCCCAAGTGAAATTCCTGAAGTTCAACACAAGTCAAGGGCAAGGTCCTGCCCCTGGGTCGAGGCAACCCCCGGTACCAGCCCAGGCTGGGGGTGAAGGGATCGAGAGCAGCCCTGCAGAGAAGGACTTGGGGGTGCTGGGGGTGCAAAGCTGGACAGGAGCCGGCACCGTGCGCTCGCAGCCCAGAAGCCAACGGCAGCCTGGGCTGCATCCCCAGCAGCGTGGGCAGCAGGTGGAGGGAGGGGATCCTGCCCCTCTGCTCCCAGTGCTCTGGGGAGAGAGACCCCCCTGCAGTGCTGGGGCCAGCTCTGGAGTCCTCAGCACAGGAGAGACAGGGACCTGTTGGAGCGGGGCCAGAGGAGGCCACAGCAATGATCCGAGGGTGGAACCCTCTGCTGGGAGGCCAGGCTGGGAGAGTTGGGGTTGTTCAGCCTGGAGAAGAGAAGGCTCCAGGGAGACCTTCTTGTGGCCTTTCAGGACTTCGAGGGGCCTGTCAGAAAGATGGGGAGGGACTTTTTAGAAGGTCCTGTTGTGACAGGACAAGAGGTGATGATTTCAAACTAAAAGAGGGTAGATTCAGATTAGATGTTAGGAAGAAATTTTTTCTTTACTGTGAGAGTGGTGAAATGCTGGCCCAGGGTGCCCAGAGAGGTGGTCGATGCCCCATCCCAGGAACCATTCCAGGTGAGGTTGGCTGGGGCTCTGAGCAACCTGCTCTAGTTGTAGATGTCCCTGCTCACTGCAGGGGCATTGCACTAGTTGAGCTTTAAAGGTCCCTTTCAACTCAAACCAGTCTGTGATTTTATGACTCTGGCTTGGGGACAAATCCCAGTCTCAGAAAAACCTGGTTATCTGGCCTGTTAGAAACTGGGTGATTCTGCATCTTTGAGGACAAAAATCAAACATAGCTGCTCTCCTAAAACCAACTGGTGAGACAGGGGGAAGAAGAGCAATTGATTTGTGACATGACTATCACAGAACTGTTGCTGGAGGCATGCAGCAGTAGCAGGGACACAGCTGACTGAGCACACGCCATGGATGTGGTTTTCCTCCTGCTTCTGTCATTCAGGCTGGCCCAGGGAAGGTGTCTGTGGCCACAGTGTTGATGCCTTTACCTGCTCTTGTACTCCCTCTTCCCAATCTCGCCACCAGCACAGCTTGCCCAGCTACTGCACACACTTCCTGTCTGAAATTTAAGGCATGAAAATAAATCACCAAGTAGGTGGCAGAGGCATCACAACTGCTTCTTGGGGCTGTCTATGAGGTGGGACAAGTTCCATCTTCACAACGGGCTTGTGGCACTCATCTCCAAGCAGAGCTTGCTGAGTGTGGTCCAGGTGAGCCTGACCCCATGTCACAGTTTTCCCCATGGGAGTATCATGAAATAATAGAAACAAAATTCCTTGTTATTGGAGCAGGGTGTGTGTGTGTGTGTGTGTGGAAGTGGTTTAGGTCATCCTGTCAGGTACAGTAATGTAAGGATGTGAGAATTTGATGTAAAAGCATGTGATAGCAACTTTAATGCCAAGCTTCACCATAAAAACCCCAAACCCCACCTGGGGAAAGAACAGTAGAATACTAAAAATAAAAATACATATATTACCAAAAAACCTCCCTGTTGTCTGCAGCAAGATGACAGCAAGAGTTCAGATGACTGAAAGGACTGACACAGGGAAAGACTAATAGAGGTAATTATTTATGTGTTGACAACTGGACAGATACTGGGGGAGGGTGATGTCCTGAGGGGATGGGGTCACATGCAGCCTGAGATGGGGAGTAGTGGCTCAAGGGTGCAACCAGCACTGCTGAGGTGAGATGGGGAGAAATGAAGAACTTCTGGCTGATGGCCAGGAGACTGTGACTGTGAGATTGATAATGTTAGTTTAGGTGTAAAGTGCGTTTGAGCACAGCGAGGAAAGGGCCCTCAACCAGCACATCATTAAGTTTATTTTGCTGAGCCTAAAATGACAATAATGGGGTTGAAACAGCAGAATACATGGAGGTTCTATGTTTGAGCTCCATACATGGAGGGGTAATCCTGCATGGGCAGGTGTGGCCAAATTGTTCTTTCTCACCCAAAAGAGAGAAGTTTGTCTTACAGGCAGAGACTGGTGAGGAGCTGGAAGCTCTGGACGCCCCTGCAGTGAGCTGGTTTCACTTTCCCATGTGTCTTGGATCTCAGCACTTGTCTCCTGCCATGGTGCAGGCACCAAGGTTCTGCCAGTGTCCAGCGGGGCTGTGCATGGCAAATGTGGGCACTATTTCTGCTAAACTAGGAGCTGCCACTGAGATATCAGGCTATCTGAGGGGATATTTGCATGATGGACTATTTCAAGGTGCACTGTTCTAGCCACACTCACAGCAGCCAAAAGGGACCCAGTGGCACGTAGCCCTGATCAATGATGTTCAGCTGCTCAGGTTAATGGTTTTTCAGTGACATCTTTGATTAATGGATGCTTGTGAGACAAAGAATGACTCTACTGCAGTGGTGTGTTTAGGGATGGGCAGGAGCCAGAGACAGGAGCTGAAAGGGGTAGTCCTGAGATCAGAATGGAGGCAGTGACTAGGATGAGATGATGCTAACAATCTGGGGGGTTGGAGGGTTTGCCTGGCCCCTCTTGAAGCACCTCTTGTCACCCTGAAGTGATTTGGGGACCCCCAAAATTCACATGTGCAGCCTGAGTGAAACAGGCAGAGGAGGATATTTTTTCCATGTGGTGCTAAATAATAGTAGTATTGGGTTTGTGTGGCAAGGTTTTGGTAGAGGGGGGGCTATGGGGTGGTTTCTGTGAGAAGCTGCCATGAGGTTCCCCCGTGTGTGATAGAGCCAGTGCCAAACATCTTCAAGATGGACTTGCCACTGGCCAAGGCTAAGCCCATCAGCAATGGTGGTAGCACCTCTGTGATAACATATTTATGAAGGAGGGGGGTGGGGAACCTGCACAACTGCAGATGACTAGAGAATTGAGAATATGTAAGAGAAACAGCCCTGCAAACACCAAAGTCAGTGAAAGAGGAGAGGGAGAAGGTACTCCGGGTGCTTGGAGCAGAGACTTCCCTGCAGCCCGTGGTGAGGCAGGTTGTCCCTCTGCAGCCCATGGAGGTTCATGGTGAAACAGATATCCACCTGCAGCCCATGAAGGAACCCACACCAGAGCAGGTGGATGCCTGAAAGACTCTGTGACTGTGGGAAGTCTGTGCTGGAGCAGGGTCCTGGCAGGACCTGTGGAGGGAGGAGCCCATGATGGAGCAGGTTTGTTGGCAGGACTTGTGACCCTGCAGGGGACCCACACTGGAGCAGTCTGTTCCTGAAGGACTGCACCCTGTGGAAAGGAGGAGCTTGTGAAGAACTGCAGCTTGTGGGAAGGACTCAGGTTGGAGAAATTTGTGTCTCCTGCAGGATGGACCCCATGCTGGAGCAGGTGAAGAGTGTGAAGATTACACCCCCTTAAGAGGAAGGAGCGCCAGAGGTAAGGTGTGATGAGCTGACCATAATGACCATTCCCCATCGCTCAGGGGGAGGAGACAGAGAAATCAGGAGTGAAATTGAGCCCAGGAAGGAGAGGGATTGGGGGAAGGTGTTTTTAAGATTTTGTTTTACTTCTCATTTGGTTTTATTTCTCATGATCCTACTCTGATTTTGACTGCTAATAAATTAATTTCCCCAAATTGAGAATGTTTTGTCCATGAAGGTAATTGGTGAGTGATCTCTCCCTCTCCCTATCTCAGCCTATAAGCTTTTCATTGTATTTTCTCGCTCCTGTCCAGTTGAGGAGGGAAGTGATAGAGTGGCTTTGGTGGGCACTTGGTGTCCAGAGTGAATCCAACACAAATAGCTGTTGTTAATGATCTCTTCTGCCATCCCCAGCTGCAGGTCAGAGAGAAGCCATTCACCGCAGGGGCTGCTAATTCCTTATCACCAGCAGTTCAGGCTGCAAGGTGGGGTCACCACCTTCTGAACGGCAGTCAGTGCTGCTGGATGCTTGAACAAGGTTCACCACCACTGACTGGGTTCCTCCTACATATCTACCTGGCCTCCAGCGGCATCAGGGGCTTCCTACAACCCTAAAGAAAGGAAATTTCATCTAAATGAAATTAGAGTTTGGATGGAGACCAGGCACTGCAGATGTGCAGTGAAGATATTCCCATCTGTACTCAGAAGCCTGCAATGTCAGCTGATAGCTCACCTAGTGTCGCTGAAACCTGTGCCAAAACTTTAGATTTCTTTTTTTTTCCCAACAAAATGTCCAGCTCCTTAAAAGTATGAACTGGGTTGTGGAATGGGAGCTGAGGTTGTTTTGTGTACCTAGGGAAGGAGTAGAATTGTGCAGCATTTTTTCCTCTGGGTGGGTTTCTGGAGGTGGAATAAAGGCTTGGCCCTTGAGGATGTGGCAGGAGCTCCTGCTGTGGTTTTGCTGCGGTTTGCTCCTCTGTGGCCACTGTTTAGTTCAAAGCCATACCCACTTCACCTCCTGCAGCCCATTCGTGCTGCCTAATATTAATATGCAAGTATTAATGGTATTTCTGTAAAGTGAAGAGATGAGGTAAGTAGCACATTGTTTTGGTTATTCTACAGCTTTGGCTTTCACCTGCATATTTCATCCCACTCCCTTCTGCCTGCTTGTCAATGTACAGCAGAGCAAGGGAACATTTCCTCCCTTCTCTGGTCCTCCTGCCCAAGTTATGAGATGGCTGATACACCCTTGAACTAGAGAATTATGTAAGGGTTGCTATTTCATGGCTTTCCGGCAGAAGAAACCCAGACTCTAATCGTGTGTTCTAATTTCTAATGTAACTATTTTGCTTCTTTTTTTTTTTTCCTAGGATTTGGTGCTATTTCCTTGCTTTTGATTACTTTTTCAACCATGTGGAGAGGGCACTGTTCAATATAGAGCCCATGTGTTCATGTCTTCTATAAGCTTGGGTGGTTAGAACCAGAAAACTCCACAATGTCTAACGATGTCCATCAATCAGCCTGACATCTAGATTATTTTGAACTCCTTCCACCCTGCGGTATTGATGACCCTGTCAGTACGAGCTGTGGGTGTTCTGTCTGGTGTTTCTGCAGCGTCTCGTGGTCAGAGTTCCTGTTCCTTTAGGACATGTGAAACTACTGAGTGTTGGTGGAGAAGCTGTCATACTGTTCTTACTTGATGCATCAAGATGAAGTCAAGGTGGTGTTAGTTATGTCTATATGGTAAAACTCAGGACACCAAGAGCCTTTCAGAAGTGCTCACAGGATCAGTCAGTGTCATTTGTGGGTAGAAACTGCGAGGTCACAAAAAGCTGTGCTGGCTGACCTGGGGACACTGGTTTTGGTGGGTTTCCCTGGGGGTGGACAATGAATGAACAGGGGTCTGGCTTTGCTGCTGGGCAGCTGTGTGCCATCTGGGCACTACTGAAGAGGGCAAGACCCTGGCCCAGGGTGCCCAGAGAGGTGGTTGATTCCCCATCCCTGGCACCATTCCAGGTGAGGGTGGCTGGGGCTCTGGGCATCCTGCTCTAGTTGCAGATGTCCCCGCTCACTGCAGGGGGCTTGCACACAACCTTTACAGTGTAAAGGTCCCTTCCCATCCAAACCGTTCTGTGATTCCGTGAAAACAACTGCTGTTTCTCTGTCCCTGAGTGGCACATTGCAGACAGGCTCGGCACAGCTCCTGTCCCGGCTGGTGTCACCTCGGGCAGAGAGCTGGTGGGTGGGTGTGTGGGTGGCCGCTGTGTCAGCGCAGCGAACTGGGGAGCTCCGGAGCCGTGCGCCAGGGGCCAGCCACGGCACGCGGGTGGCCCCCGATGAGGCCCGGGCATCCCAGGGGCAGCTGCCTCGCCGGCAGCACCCCCGCCCTGCACTAGCCCCACGGAACCGCTCGCCTGGGGCCCCGGGCTGGGGACGGCTGCCGAGGCCGCAGCCCGACCCACGGCCAGAGCGCTTCGCTTTCCGCAGGAGTTTGTCCCGGCCGCTGAGCCGTAGGGCGGTTGCCATAGAGACGAGCGGCGCGGCCTACTGCGGCAGGCGGGGAGCCGCGGGCTCTCCCGGCTCCTCCGGAGATGTCTTTCCGCGACCTCAGGAGTGAGGAGCCTCGCTCAGGGGCGGGGGGGCCGGGCGGGGGGGACGGGACGCGGCAGCCCCCGGTGTCCGCTCCTTTGAGGCACCTCCCGGGCCGAGCCCCACGCTCGCTGGGGTCTGCGGGGCGGCACCGGCCCCGTTGGGTGCTCAGCGGCCGAGCGGGCCCTGCCTTTCCTTGGAGTTTGGCCCTGTGGTTTCACTTAGCAAAGGCGGGTGAGAGGCTCTGAGGTTCTCATCGGTGTCTCTGGTGAAGGCTATGAAAAAACCTGCCGCAGGGTCGGAGCCTTTCTTTACATTTCTAGAATTCTTCAACGTGAGCGGCAGGCTGTGTTTGAACAGGGCGTGATGACCCCAGAGACTGGGGTGGCACTGAAGGACAGGGGTCGCACAGCCCTGGCATGGCGCTGATCACCCTAATCCACAGTTAGCTTCATACCACGGTGTGTTTTGTAGAGAGAATGTGCTTTAACAGTGTTTCTGCCCAGTGAATCCCTTGTGAAAAAAGTCACCTTTTTACTCAGGCATGTTTTCTGTTGAAATTATATTGCTGTTTTTTAAATTAATTCAACCAGGATTTAGTTTTACCAACAGGACATATTGAATGGTAAACAAACAGCATGGTGTGGGAACTGGAGCTCTTGGTGATGTCCGTGTTGGATACATAAGGAGGAATCCCTGCTCTTGCTTGTTTTTCAGATTTTACTGAGATGATGAGGGCCCTGGGGTATCCCCGTCTCATATCTATGGAGAATTTCCATACCCCAAACTTCCCGCTTGTTTCAGAAGTGCTTCTCTGGCTAGTGAGAAGGTGGGTGATAAGCCAGCAAACACTGGGGCTGATGCTGGGGTGGCTGGGGTATGTGCTTGGAGCTGATGTTTTGGTGTGAAAGTGCATTAAGAAGTTTAAAGAGGAACATAATGATGTTCAGTCATTCTGTGAGATCTCATTTTTAAAAATGAGATAGACAATGTGGTAGTTAAGTTTCACGTTTTGGGTTTAATTGTACAATAAAATCAAACCAAACAAAACCAACCAACCAAACAAAAGTGATTTAGTAGTTGAAAAATACAGTGGCTCATTCCTGGCAGAGATTGCATCCTGAAGGTGAACATACTTACTCCAGACTAGATGTATTTCTTACAGACTCCGTTACCAGTCTGCCTAGAATTGACCTTGTACCCTAAACAGGGTGGTAGATGTTGAGAATTTATCAAGATACAGCTGTTTCTCACCTTGTTGGTTCATCCTGATATTGTCTGGCATCTGTGCCACATTTAAAAAAAAAAAAAAAGATACAGAACTAATCTACTGTCTAGTTGTGATTTTACACCCTCTTAAACCCTTGACAGACTTTGGTTAAATATTTATGAATCTTGAGGTGCTAATCAAAATATGCATGTTCATCTTTCTCCCATGTAAGTCAAAAAATAAACTGGCTTTTTAAGCTGCTCGTAAGGTAGAATATCACAAATGGAAATATGACAGTGACCTGTTTGCCTGATTGATATTTTTTTGGCCTGGATTCATAATTAGTATCCATTAAGTTTAATTACTGAGCTGTTAGAAATTTGCTGAATATGGTTGTAACAAAATAGGGAAATACAACCATTCAAAACGACTTGGATTGCATTACGTAAATGCTCTTCAAAATCCTGCTGTTACACTGAGGGTCTAAATTACTGGTTGTTTTCAACTTGCATGTAGAAACCTAAATCAGTGTCAGTATGTAACAGCAAAATAGCAGAGCAATTGGAAGAAAACAAAAATGCTGTTTTCAAAATACGTTTCTCTAATGAACCTGAACACTTTTAAAAGCTTTGATTCCTGTGTTATAACTGGGAACCCTTCAGCCCTGAAAGTGCTTCATTTTCAGTCCAAATAGCCACTGCACGCTGGCATCCTTTTTGTGTGTATGGGTCAGAGTTACACTTGTCATAGGCAGACAGCTTTTCCAGCTCGTAGAAGCCTTTTAATTACACTTTAAAGCAGAGAAGCTATTTTGCACATGTCTCACTCATAATTTCTAATGTGATTTGAAAGTGAAGATGCTTTTTTTGCCTGTCTGAATGCTGAAAATCTCAAAGCCTTTTATGAGACTGGGAATTGACTTTTTTTTTCTTCCTTGGTTCCCATAGGCTGGGGACTTTTAAAAGTTTCTACATTTCATTCGTGTTTGGTTTTTTTTAAAGCATTTCACAATCTTTCAAATTGCTTTTTCATAAGTTGTGCTTAATTTTGAAAACAATATGTTTGAAATGATGTCTGAGTGCAAACTTTTCTTGTGTGTTCCAAGAGTGTGAAAAAATGTCATAACATGTTAAAGGCTGAGGTGTCTGGTTTCGTTGCTGCCAACAGAAGTAATCTAGGACAAGTCATTTTAGTGTACCACTGGAAAGACTGGAGTATTAACTGATATGCCTGGTGTGTTAAATTGTGAATTAAGCTTGGTTTGATTTATATGAGCACCTTGTGACTTAAATAGTAAATTACTTCTGAAAATAAGTATTTCATGGACTTCATTGAACAGGATGAATTTTGCTCCTTTGCCAAACTGACTGATAAGATGCATTTGAGACCCCACTGTAACAATTTCTTCTGGAGAAGCATCATGGGTTTTATGGCTTCTGCCATTTGTACACAAACCTACTGTGTGCACTTCAGGGTCTGGATACCCTGCTCTGTGGTGGGATCTAAGGATTTATTTTTCAGCCTTGTACGTGTGTGTTTTGTTTGATTTTTGCCTCACAGATGAACCAGTCTCTTTAACATTGCACATGTATTTCTTGTAAGAATCTATATTTGCTTCTTTCCACAGGTACGAACCTCAGACTGACATTCCTCCTGATGTGGAGACGGAGCAGGACCGGGTTTTCTTCATTAAGGCAGTGGCTCAGTTCATGGTAAGTCTCCCTGTGATGTTGTACCTAAGGACACTGAAATATCAGTCCCACATCAGCTTTAATGCTTTCTCTCTTAACCCCTTACAACTCCCTCACAATGGGTGTCCGTGTGTGTGTATCCTGTATTGTGTGTTCTGTGCTGTTTAAAATGGAACAGGACAGGGCTGGTCTGAAATCATGCAGGGTTCCATAAATCTCATTGCAGAATTGGGATCTAAACATCCAACAGTAAACCAACATTCTTCCTTCTCACCTCATACTTATTAAAAAGGTAATAGTGGAAGGTACAGCTGTAGATAGGAAATGTTTTGAAGCCATTTAAATGGGTTCAGGAGAGATCCCATTGTATTTGGTGCTAACTTTGGATGCCTGATTCTTTTGTACTCTTGAATAGTCATAACTTGTGATGTTTTCATTGTGGCATAGAATCACCTATTGATATTCTGTTGTATGAACCTTCTCTCTTACTCGATCAAGCCGTGTTTGTCTCAGATCAAATCTTTTATCACATTATGCATGAGCATACTTGAATTGGGCCATCAACTCTTTTTAGTCACATGAACTAAAATTACGTTGTCCTTCATGTTATTTTGATGCAGCCTTTGCTGTTCTGACACACATGGTGCTCTGTCAGGTAGAAAAAGACTTTATGAGGCTGCAGGTGGGGCTGGAAGCAACGAAAGTCTTCATGTCAATACCAGACATTAATTTCTTACAATATTTTTTTAAATTTTAAAAATATAATAAAATGACATTATAACCAAGCCAGCTTTTCCGTGATCATTTGTGATGATGTCCAGCATAGATTTTCTTCATTCATAATTTTACTTTTTATTTTCATTATTTAATTTTACTGTGTTAGGAGCATGATACCCTTCTGGAAATACCAGAGTGCACTTCTGAGCCCCAGAACAAGATGTAGTGAACAGATCTATCTTGTTTGGAGGGATTTGCCCCCTCCAAATCAGGCATGTTCTAAAAAGGCAAGTGTGGAAGCAGAAATATTGTTAAGCATATATTTTCCTTTTAATATTTGATTTAATGTAAGAAATCCCAAGCGGTTTGAAGAATTACATAATATGATTCCAAAAATGGAATGAATGGAAATTTCTTTAATCATCCTGTATTTAGCTTCAGTTAATACTACAAGATAATATGGGGATTACTATAGGGTTTCAGCTTTTTCAGAATGAGAAAAGCTTGTAGACATTTCTGTAATAATTGGCTGTCTGTGGAATCCACCATCCCTTTCTCCCTTAGCTAATAACTTTCTTCATCCGCAGCCAGATGGGAGATTTGATGGAGACAGATTTGTCTCAGAAGAGACTATCAGGATAGATTAGTCATCATGACATATATCTAGAGTATTGCTGCTCTTTAGTGAACAAGGAGTAGAGATGTGTTAATTTTAGCGTTCTGTGTCACTGGTTGTTTGAGAATGTACCAAATGCCTCCTTTTCAGACCCAAGAGTTCTTGAAGCATCTGCAGAGTCGGCTTACGTGTTCTTTTTAATCAATTGCACATCTCAAATGTCCTAGTCTGGGTGGCTCAAGACCTGGCTTCTACTTGAATCCAGCTGGATCCCAGTTTGAGGCAGAGTGCAGCAAAAAGCCTTTGAAGAGTTCAGTCTCATAGAAATGTATTTGTGGAAATGTACTTAGCAAACCAAAGTACCAAAGGTTTTGCAAAAGGCAGATAATTGTTTTTTAAAAAGTGGTGGGCAAAGCAGTTGATGTGGTGTCTGCTCCTAATCTTCCTGAGTGTTTTCCTAGAAGGACTGTGTGTTCAATTCCCATTTCAGCCTGTGGAGATTTAAAGCCACTGCTTTAGTACCCAGGAGACTATCTTCAGTATGAACTAGGACAGGGAGATGAGAGCAATCCTGTGTGCTGTGGAGAGTATGCAGCTGTACAGGCAAGAGCACATAATGGTAGGGTTTGACAGGCTGAAGACCATGACTCTGAATGCCAGAGCTCTCAGCTGGGCGTTCTGCTTCTTGCCTGGGCTGCTCTTGCCTTCCCAAAACACTGTCAGCGTTTGGCTCTATGACAATCATAAAGCAGATTTTAAAGTCAAGCAAAGTTTCTGGCTGCTGGTGCTATTCTTGCCGTCGATTTCTATTTTGCTTTTCTGTTGCATTGTAATAATCTGATCTTCAGAAGCAATGGGGCTGATTTTCAATGATACTTTAAAACCATTTAGATGTGTTACAAAATAGGTGACTGTCTCCAGATTTTCCAAAGGTGAAGTTTGAAACCCTGAGTAAGCAGTGCCACTAGGCCAATCTGAAAAATATATGTACTCATCTGTGTATTTTCCCTCTTTTTAAAAAGTCTTTGAGTGACAAAATGTTTTTTTCCTTTTATTAGACATTGATTTTTCTCTCTTGGGGTTGAATGGAACTGAATTCCTCCTGTCTTTAACAACATCCTTTCTGATGTGGTGCATTAGTCTTCTTTCATAGGGAAGGTTTAACAGATTCTGTCAACTTAATGACCCATTTCTCTTAAAATTTAATAGCTACTGTAAGTTTTTTAGATTCCTTCTACTAAAAAGGAAGGTAGGAGAACCTATCTGTCTTCCCACTTTTTGTATTGGCTCATTTGAGGTCATGTTGGTCAAAATTTCCAAAAGCGATTGGGGTTTGTGTGCCGTCAGTGCCATATTCCCCCAGCGCAGGGTGTGCAACAGTAGTAACCTCTTCTGGAAGTTTTGACTTCATTTTTCAGCTGAATTCCTGCTGTCAGGGTACAGATGCAGGGTCAGTTTCCTCTGGTGGGTTGAGATCATCAGAGGAGAGAGGCAAGAGGTAAACATTTCTGGGAAATGGAAATCTGACTGTAAAGTCAAAAGTTTGACCAAATACATATGAAGGAACATGGGTCAACAACTATTTGCTTTGTTTCCTTTGTTCTTTGAAAAGTTGGAGCTAAGTGCTTTGAGATGTGGTCTTAGAATCATTCTGGTTGGAAAAGACCTTTAAGATCATCAAGGCCAAACATTACCCCAGCACTGCCAGGTCATCACTAAACCATGTCCCTCAGCACCACATCTACAGTATTTTTAAGCCCCTCCAGGGATGGGGACCCCACCACTGCCCTGGGCAGCCTGGGCCAGGTCTTGACAACCCTCAAGGGGAAGAAATTATTCCTTAGGTCCGACCTAAACTCCTATTTCCTCTTGTCCTGTTGCTTGTTCCTTGGGAGAAGAGACCAACCCCACCTGGCTCCACGCTCCTTTCAGGGAGTTGTCGCTGGCAAGAAGGTCTCCCCTGAGCCTCCTTTTCTCCAGGCTGAACAACCCTAGGTCCCTCAACCACTCCTCACAAGACCTCCAGACCCTTCCCCAGCTTCACTGCCTTTCTTTGGACATGCTCCAGCACCTTTCTGCCTTTAGTTTCACAGGGAATTTTCCCATGGTTAATTGCACAGTGCAGAGTGGGCAAAACTTGCACCAATCGTTTTAGTGTTTGAGTCTTTTCCCCCCAGTCTGGCGCTGCCAAAGCCCTGGCCGGGGTGAATTGCTGATGGTAACATCGTAGTACCAAAGTTGAGCAGTACCACATGGGTAGGTTCTTTCTGCCACATAGTATTCCCAAAGGATTAACATTGTAGCAGACGTTCAGTGTTCAAAAGATACTAAAAAGCAGACGCTTAGTTTTTGTATGCAGAACCAGTGATCAGTTTCTATTTGCTTGCTTGTTTAGTCCTGACATCAGGAAAACTGCCTCCAAGTTTTACTCGGAGTTTGCTGTTGGCTCCTTGTGGCTCTTTCTTTCTAATATAATCATTAGGAATTTCAAGAGTAACATTTATGTCCTTTCTGTGACAGATTTATCATTTCCTTTATGCTCTTTTTCCCCTTTATTATTTCTAAGTGTAAAAAAAAAAAAAATATTTTTTAATGGTTTTTCCTTACTGGTCTGTCTGTACCTTTCAGAGATGGAAGACAAGAGAATAAGATTACTAATATTATAGCAGGAAAAGATTTGAGAGGAACAGTAGAATATTCTGAAGGTACTGCTGGAAGAGAAGACAGTTAAATTAAGATAATTGATCTTAATCTTGTAACTCATTAAGGGTGAAATTTACCTCTCTGCAGCATCATCACAAGACCTGGGCAGCACTTATATTCCACTTAAATTTAATTTGAATTTAAGTGGTGCATGGGGTTTTTGCTGATCTCTATGCAGGGAAGAATTAACGGATAGTTTGGTTTTTTTCATTCTGGTAATTATCTGCAAATGTTCTGACACACAGAAAGTGCACATGTTTCAGAAAAATTTCTTCTAGTAACATCAGTATTATGAGGAGGCAAACTTGTGTTTCCCAACAGGAAGATTTAGGTCTGTAAAGCAGAGCGTGGTGCCCTCAGAAAGAGCCTTTGAGTGGAGTGTGATGAGATAAATGAGGGTTTTGTTCTTTGTGACACGATGAATTCATTCTTCCTTCCCAAAGGCTACCAAAGCTCACATCAAGCTCAACACTAAGAAGCTTTACCAGGCAGATGGTTATGCAGTGAAAGAACTGCTGAAGGTCACCTCTGTGCTGTACAGTGCTATGAATACCAAGGGAGTGGAACTTGTGGACATGAGTGAGGAAGACAGCAGCAAGTTCAAGTTTGACCTCGGCTCGAAAGTAAGGAAAACTTGTACTCTTGTTTTGGGGGAGGGATTTTGTGTTCACTTTGGAAAACCAAATCCATTTGCTATCTGTAGCTTCAGCAGAGACTGTTCTTGCAAGGGCTTGGGTGTGGTTTTAACATACTTTCTGTAGTTGAGCTTAGATGTTATGATTTGTTTCAATTTATGTGAATTCTCAACCAGAAGCATAATGCAAGGCAACAGTGGCACCAAATTGGTTATCTTTGGTTGGGACTGCTGTTGAATTCATTGAAATATTGGACTAGGCTGGAATAAAGACTATTTTCTATCTACTAACCTTGTGGCAAGAGGAGGAGCGTGACAAATACTGAGTGAAGGTTTTCAGACCATTTGCATTGATGGAAAGGGAAATCTTCATGTTACTCTAACAGCCATCAAAGCTGGACAAGCCCTTAAAATAAATGCCACCTCTAGATATCAAAAGCCCACAACTCTTTGTTAAATAAGAGGAACCTCTGTTACTGTTTCTTGTTAGTTTTAGCATTTCTGTAGTTTAATATTTTGAGTCTTTGATTCTTTTATAGCTACACAATGTCATGCCTGCCTGACAGGCAACAATAACCATTGAAAAAATGTCAGAACCACGGGTGATGTTTCCTCTGTGTAAATCTGGCGTGTCTCTTTGAAGAAATAATGAAAATCCACGTTCAGATGATCAATATTCATGACCTATGCAACGTGCTAGTCACATACCTTTTGGTATATAGAATTTTTACTTTTGCATATGAAGAAGATGATGTTTCCCTTTGCCATGTGCAGCCCATGAACAAACAAGTGGTCAAGTCAGTTTTGAAGAGTTGTTTTATTGGCCTAAAGTGGCTGGGGTTTCACCCAGAGACCTATGTCTAAGTGGTGCCTCATGTAAACCATTTTAAAGCCAAGAAACAGTCTCACTCTGGTTCCAGCAAACAACTTCTTCAACCCTGTAGTAGAGTTTTGGCCACTGCTCTGACTTCCTGTGCAATTTTAACATCCAAATAGGAAAAGTCCAAGTGGATTTTCTTTGTGATCCTGGGAATTTTCTTTTATTATTCAGTGCTGTTGCTGTGTTTCCAGATTGCTGACTTGAAGGCAGCTAGACAACTTGCTTCTGAAATCACCTCCAAAGGAGCAAGTCTGTATGACCTACTTGGCAAAGAAGTCGAACTGAGGGTAAGTACGTGCTGGAGAATGTCTAAGAACTTGTGTTCTCTGGGTATGGCAAAGGAGTAATGTGAAAAATGTATCAGTAGGTCTTCATAACATCTTAAATGAGCATTGTGTGAGTTTGAAGGAATGGGTCTGACAGTTTGCAGTTCCTTCCTGCTTACGTTCATCCTCAATGGGATGAGGTTCAACAAGGCCAAGGGCTGGGTCCTGCACTTGAGTCTCATCAACCCCCTGCAGTGCTCCAGGCTGGGGCAGAGTGGCTGAAAAGAGCCCATCAGAAAAGGCCCTGGGAGTGTTGGTCAGCAGTCAGCTGAAGATGAGCCAGTGTGTGCCCAGGTGGGCAAGAAGGCCTCAAGCGTCCTGGTTTGGATCAGCACTAGTTTGGCCAGCAGCACTACAGCAGGGATTGTCCCCCTGGACTGGGCATTTGAGGTTACACCTCAAATCCTGGGTTCAGTTTTTGGCCTCTCACTCCAAGAAGAACATTGAGGAGCCAAAACATGTCCAGAGGAGGACAACAAAACTGGGCCAGGGTCTAGAGCAGAAGTCTGGTGAGGAGCAGCTGAGGCACCTGGGGTTGTCCAGCCTGGACAAACGGAGGTTTAGGGGAGACCTTCTCACTCTCCAGAACTCCCTGAAAAGAGGTGGGAGCCAGGTGGGATCAGTCTCTTCTCCCAAGGAACAAGCAACATGACAAGAGGAAACAGCCTCAAGTTGCATCAGGGGAGGTTTAGGTTGGACATGAGGAACAATTTCTTCCCTGCAAGGATTGTCAAGGCCCGGCCCAGGCTGCCTGGGGCAGTGGTGGAGTCCCCATGATTCCTGGAGGGGTTTCAAAGCCATGGAGATGTGGTGCTGAGGAACATGGTTTAGTGGTGACCTGGGAGTGCTGGGTTAAGGGTTGGACTCAATGATCTTAAAGGTCTTTTCCACCCAGAAGATTTCTGTGATTCTGTGATACTTGGATTACAGTGAGCCTGAGAGAAAAGTGTGACATTTTCTCTTTATCAGGAAACAGAAATGCTTTCTGTACAACTGTTTGGAAATAGTAATTTTATATGTACGTTTTGGTGGTGGTGACAGATACATTTTGAAAGATAAATGAGCAATGCCATCAGTTTTCCCAGTGCAAAGCTTGTTATTTCTGTTGCAGTAATTGGCGACCTCGCAAGCCTGGGGGGAACGTATTCTTCAGCTTAGTTCTAAAATCACAAGCCAGAAACATTGCCAATAAGTCTTTCAGTTATTTTCTTAAATGCATTTATGTGCAATGCTGGAGGTTATTCATTTTCTGAAAATAGAACTTTAAAGGAGGGAAACCCTGAATATTCTAGGCCTGGTTTTGGTAACCTTCAGCTTTGCAACATTGGAGCTTTAGGAATTGCACCTGGTAAGAGCCGTAGGCTGTGCGCCTTGAGGATTAGTGCTCTCAGCTGCTTGTTTGATGGAGTAAAAGTGTTGCAAAGGTTGGGTGACAGGCAGGGAGGATTGCCTGTGGAACTCTGCCTTTTCTGCTAGACACCTAAGTCAGCAGCAGTATGAGCAGCATTAGTATTTCTAAAGGGAGGCAGAAGTGTCAAGCCAGTTTAATTCAACGTATGTGATTGTCACAAAACCACTACTCAGTCGCTGCTCGTCTTGGATTCCGTGCTTAATTTCTTGTCTTTGAAATAGTTTTTGCCCAAATGCTACCTAACATGTTAGTATTTCCTTTGGAGCATGAAACCCTTTTTTTTTTTCCTGTGTACAGCATCCTTAAGAACTCCACTAAAAAGTCAAGTACAGGTCAGTATAAAGCCGCACTTCTTAAAAGTACTCAAGCCTTGGTTTGAAATTGGGCGTGGTTTAATCACTTGAAATCAAGGCTTTTAAGGAGTCCTACTGACTTTAGAACTGTGCTCTAGAAAAGGGACTCGCATAAATGCAGTGCTGAAAGCATGAAATGAAAAATCAAGAGATAAGTGCTTCAGTGCAGCCACTTCTCTTTGGGCCCATTAAGAAATCTTGAATGGAAGACTATTTAGAGGTACAGTTTTGAAAAGGGCAGTATTTCTTGTATACTGTAGCAAGTGCATATTTCTTGTGACTTAATCCATGAATGCAGAAAATGAGGCTCCCTAATCCTATGTAGGTACACATTTTATACTTCATAGAAGATTTGGCAGGTTGAACTTGTTGTCTTTAAGAAATCCTGTCTTAGGAAAGAGGCTCTTTGCTTCTGTGTCATTAGCAAAGCAAACAGGTTTTTGGATTAAAGCCATGAGGTCACAGTGAACAGTTGTTCAGTGGAATTTGTCAAGGTTTCCTTTTTAATTTAAGCACCCAACTTGTATTTGAAGTATGAAATTTGCTGATCAGATGAGATGCTTGGAGCTAAATGCTTCTGTTTTCTTTCATCTGATAACACCCATGGGAGTCAGCGGAATTCTTGCAAAGTAGCCAGTGTTGAGGCCAGTAAGGAATCACCTTCTTCATTTCACACATCTTCCCTGGTTCCTTCACAGAGGTGGTGAGGTGCTCAGAAGATCTCAGCAATGGTATCCTCTGCCTGCCTTTTTCCCCTGATTCCAGGTGGGCAGAGTAGAAGTGCAGTTCTTTCCGGCTTCGTTTGGGGAATTATTGCTTTGTCTGTAGATATCAAAGCAGTTGCCATTAATCTAAGGTTACTTTCACTATTTTTCAATGTGAAGATTGATTTCCATTGCTTGTTTTCTTTTGCTGAACACAATAAATGGCAGTGGCAGGGGAACTTCACTGTTAAAGGGTGGTATGAGAGCAGTGTGGGTTATTTTTTCATTACACTTCGTGTCCTGAAACGTGTTGCCTATACTAAAATGCATCAACAGCTGTGATATTGTTCTAATGAATTTGAAAACAAGGTCATTTAATGTTCTGTGAAGCTTTGGGGGTTTTTTTTTCGGTTCATTCATTTCCAAATATTTAGATGAAGGATCTTCCTGCCCAGGCTTAGACGGACTGATGATATATCTTGTTTCTCTCCTAAGTGAAGACCACTTCATTTTCCAGTAACTGTAGAAGAAATACCAGCACTTGACACTGATGGGTTGACTAGTTCTCATAGTCTGAGCAGCTTTTGTGGAGCACGAGAAGTACAGGTGCTACGTTTCTGTTACTAGAACTGTGGCACCTGCACTCTTAGGTAACTGTTCAATGGGAGCTTGGCCCAGTTAACTCTGGGGAGCAATTGAGCAATAAGTGTGAAAGGGTTGAGAAGCCTTCCTTGCTCAGGGGTTCCTAGGAGTTACATGTTGGGCTCCTTTGAAGCTGTGCTGTTTCTAGACCAGCTGTGGGTGAGCACAGTATAGGTTATTGGTGTCCTGAGGTAGTGCAGTGGTGGACACACAGAGTTTTTATTTTAAAACTCATTTACACCTTACATTTGCATGATAGTTTGCAGTTTCCAGTCTTACTAGTCTGAGTCTTAGAGCATAGAAATTACAAAGTTGGAATTTGTACTGGAGTTGATGATTGAATTTTGGTACAACACCACAAGATCACGACATGAAAAGCAAATCATGTGCACAGAGACATATGTCTTCATTGTTTGTTTACCGCCAGGGGGACTTTCTCTGCATTGCATCACTATGTAGCCTTAATTTTCAGAATATTTGCAACTAGCTTTGGAAAAGTAGCTAGATACTTTGAGGATACTTTGAGTTCTGGTTTTCTTTAATATGTTCGCTAGCTTTTTTTCTTGAAGGAGTAAGTGGAAGCTGATGGATGGGGAGGATAGGAGATTTCGTTTGGATTTTTTTCTCTCTCTTCATAGAATCACAGAATGGTTTGGGTTGGAAGGGACCTTTCAAGCTCAACTAGTCCAACTCCCCTGCAGTGAGCAGGGACATCTGCAACTAGAGCAGGTTGCTCAGAGCCCCAGCTAACCTCACCTGGAATGGTGCCAGGGATGGGGCATTGAACACCTCTCTGGGACCTTGGGCCAGGGTCTCACCACCCTCTGTGCAACACATTTCTTCCTAAGGTCTACACTCTACTAATGCTTAAATGAGTGAAAGAAGAAGAAACTGAAAATACCAGTGCTGCCATTAAGCTGAGGTGATCCATGTAATTCTTTAGCACAAAATAAAGCTGTACTGACTCTTGAGGTCAGTTGACATCAGTTGAGGAGGGAGGCTCCTGAGTTCTCATGCACTGAACATCCAGAATCCAAAAGGAAAAGCTCAGAGCCCTTTAAAACGGCTCAGCAAAGCTTCCTGACTTGCAATGCCTGCTGCTTTGCTTCTGCCTGATGTCCCATGGACTCATTAGAAGGAGCCTTGTGAAGAAGCTGCCTTGCTTAGACTCGCTGAATTATTACATGCTGTAAGGTAAGGAAGCAAAAAAAATTCCAGAGTAAATCTACCTCTGTGCCACTGGCAGGCATAAAGATTTCTGACCTTCTCAAGGTTGTTTTCATTTTATTTACCTCTTAATTAGCCCTAAGCCATGTAAACCTGAAGAAAGATTAAAATAATCTTCTTTTTTGTTTGAATGTACTTAGCTTGTGCTGAAGACAGGCAGCGCAGTGGGTCTGTTTTCTAATGCTCTATTTGGCACTTACTCCATCTGTGACATTGAACAAACTGTTTATTCCCTGTGTATCCTCTTGTGTAAATAAAGTAATTTCTGTAATTTTGTAGATTAAAGCTTTTTAGAGCTGGATAAAATGTTTCCCAATCTCTGGAGGATAAATTTCTAAGCAAATACAGTATTGTTTTGAGTGAAACTGTTGTGTATGCACACACGATAAGCTTGTTCCAGAACTGACGGAAGCCATTGAATATCTCTTTACTGGCTTGAAACACTTCAGTTAACCTCTGAGGAGAGCCAAGGATGTTTAGATCTGGCTGTGGAACCAAGAGGGTATCAGTTACAACAAAAAGAATTGTCACTAAGGACATTTAACTTGGATCTCTTTAATGGCAGCTTTTTGATGAAGGTCCCCTTCCTCTCTGCCTCTGACACAGTGGTTTGTAGCTTGCCACCTACTCTTTCTGTACAGAGGGAGATCTGATTTGAGGGAGGGCAGAGTTATTCAGTGCTCGGTGAAAGTTAACTACAAAAAATTATTTTCTTTGTAACGTTGGAAACACTTTTCCATCTGCCAAATGTTAGTTCTGGGTACTGCCTTGGGGAGGCTGGTAAACTAATTTCTCTCATTTCCTGTGCTTTCTGAATTGTCCTGCTTCTAACCAAAACCTAAGCTATCAGTTTTGAGAAAAAAGGCTTATTGCCAAGTGGGAAGCCAAAATGAAACCTGGCAACTGTAAGATAGAGTTGAATTGATACTGTCTTGTATTTTAGGTTGCTTTAACCATAACCATGCTGCGTGGATTCCGCATTTGTGTGGATTCAACATTTGTGTGTGTGTTTTGTGTAAGAAGTGATTTTGTGGTGAACTTCCCAGGAGTATTTAGCTTGAAGACAGACATAGCGTCAGCTATTGGTTGATGGGTGGCACAATCCTCCTTGCAGTGTAAGGACCAGTTATGTCAGTGCATTGATAATTTTGTCAGCTAGTTGGAAGATCTGAATTCTTGTCACTCGGTTCTAGAGTGTTTTGAAAAAGCATTCTAATTTGGAGGGGAAGAAAATCACATGTGAACTGTCTTTTGTATGTCTCGGCGTTTGTCAAAGCCTGTGTGTGTCTTCAAGAAGTTCCACTTAATTGAGCTAAATCAAAAACACTGTCTTCTGAATATCTGGTGACGTTTTGGTCGTTCATTATTCCTAACATTCCTTCATGAGGCACAAAGTGTAGCTGTGTCAAAATTTTAATTGCATATGAGGAAAATGTGCTGGCTTAAACATGAGGACAATGATTTTTAGCTGTTTTTAGCAATTTTTAATGCCTTTATTTCTGCGCAAAGAGAGATGCCCAGTATTTCTGTTGCTGGAATACAACAGCCATTCCACTTACTGCTGGTTAAGCTTTGCTGTGGACATGCCCTAAGAAGGTACTAAACATTCAGTAAAAGATATGTGCTCCCTAACGATCCTGGATGGGTAGAGCAATCCATGTGTTTCCACATCATTGAATCACAGAGTGGTGGGGGTTGGCAGGGACCTCTGGAGATCATCTCATCCAACCCCCCTGCTCCAGCAGGGTCACCCAGAGCAGGCGGCCCAGGATCACAGTGTCCAGGCAGGTCTGGAATCTCCCCAGAGAAGGAGACTCCACAATCTCTCTGGGCAGCCTGGGCTGGGGTCTAACACCCTCAGAGCAAAGAAGTGTTTCTTCCTGTTCAGATGGAACCTCCTGGGTTCCAGTTTGTGCCCATTGCCCCTTGTCCTGTCACTGGGCACCACTGACAAGAGCCTGGCCCCATCCTCTTGCTCCCCATGGTCCCTTCAGCTCTTGATCAGCATTGATCAGATCCCCTCTCAGGCTGCTCTTCTCCAGCTAAACAGCCCCAGGGCTCTCAGCCTTTCCTAGGCACAGAGATAGTTCAGGAAAGGGAGAAACATCCAGGAAACTTAAGGCTTTCCACCTTTGTGGAACAGGCCTTTAGTGACAGGAAAGGCAAGTCCTGTGCTGGTTTTCTGTATTTTATATGTCAATAAGCCTTTGTTTAGCTGGCTGTTTGGCAGTGAAGCCGCAGGAGGGTTTGATAAGGTGGCTGTCACTGTGTTTGTATCCTACAGGATGCTGGTTTGCTGAGTGAGGTAGAAATCCTGGTTAGGTGAACCAGTTGCTTCATTATCTTTTGGCAGAAAAAAGCTGTTCTGTAACACTAAACTGAGTGCTGTGAAAACAACAGTGACTGGCGACCCCATGTCAGGCTGACTTCCCTAGCAGAAGGTGGTTGCTGCAGCAAAGGGCCAGAACCACAGCTCGTTGCCTCCTCCAGAGAGCTGGCTGCTGATCTTATTCCTGTGGACACAACCTTGGGCTTCTGATCATTAGAGCCTCCTTGGAGTCTGACCCAGGGGACCATCATTCAGTGGGGATGCAGATTTGAGATGAGTAAATGCTTTAAACAGAGTTTTGAATGCTTTAAGGCTAGCATTATTTCCTGAAGTGACTGCAGTACAGTTTTGCTCAAAGGAAATTTGTCCTTGCTTTTGATGCCAAAACTGGTGCAATTTGGGCAGAAACTTTCCATGCCCTGTGGGGAAGGTCCTGTCAGGCTGTGCTCTGTTCTGCTCAACTGGGCAGTCAGCTGGGTTTTCATTAGAAACCTTTCTTACTTTGTAATTAAATTCTCATTTCCAAAGAAAACGCCGTTTTCGAGTCTAAACCAGCCAAGTAATTTCTTAGTGCTTCCAACTGGCTTTGTACAAAGTGGGACTCAAAACTTGAAGAATTAAAGTCTCAATCCTTCTGCACAGCACTTCATATTCCAACGAGGGAGGATGAGAAACGCCAGCAAACAGTGTGTCTTTGTGTGTTTTCTTTAAGAATTGTCAGCTTTAGTTCATCAACGATAATTTTACACTTGGCTTCCCTGATTTTTAATTAGTATTTATCATGTAAAACTATAACCAGAGAGCTCCTAGACACTTTGAACAGGAAGCAGGTAAATAATCAACGCTTTCATGAAGAGCTCTCTGGTTTGGCGTATGTTTGTTTCCTCAAGTTGTAATTACCAGGCATAGTCCTAAATTGTTCTGCTTCTTACCTCCTGTTGCCTTGATAATTTTTCCTGTATTTGTCATCTCTCCCGAGAACTGTATTTTTAATGGTTAAGTTAAAGGAAACCTCTTGTGTATTCTGTGTATTCTGATTAGTACACCTAATTGCAAAGAGTACATTACTTTAAAAGAAAATCAACGAGGCTGTATTTTCCAGCTCAGTTTCATTTCCATGCTGCTTTGGAGCACAAGGTATTGTGAGTACAGCCAGTGGCAAAGTAATATCTGGTATTTGGATAAATTCAAAAAATTGGGTTTGCCTTCAAGTATACAGGCTGTTTGTATCCACAGATTTAAGCACAAGCAGCAGAGCACTTGTGTAAAGCCAGGTTGTAAAAACCTCAGTTGTCATTTAACTTAATATTTTATATTGGGTAAGAAATACTAGTGAGGATGAGTTGGGCTGGAGGAAGAAAGTGCTTTAGCTGCTCACGTGGGGAGTGAGAGTGTCCAAGTGGTTCTGTTAAATTAATTCTCTTTAATTTGCTAATAGGTTAACCGTGTTTAAATTGACTAACAATGGTGTTTTAAAGTAAATATTTCTCGTAATGTCTTCATAATCTTTGTGGGGTATTTGGTTTTCTAATGTGATCGGTCTTTTAATCCTCTCCTACATGGCCAGTTGCAGGCCCTTCCTGAAAAGAGAGATCAGAAATAACTCTGAGAGTTTTCATAGGATAACAGGGAATGGCCTAGTGACCGATACCCGGGGAAGCTGTTACAAACATCCATTAAAAATTTGTCAACAGCTTTGATGCCCTCAACATATATTTATTTTTCAAATATTTCCTTTAGATATTAATGTAATGAATGGTCCACTGTAATGGAAGCTGTAACGGTCCACTTGGACTCTTCTCTCAGTTTGTTGGGATGCAAGGAGGGTAGTTGCCCTGATCTCCTTTTCCAGTTTAGCCGTTGTTTGTCAGTCTGAAAATAGAAATTTCTGCTTTTACACCACTCTTGGCTGGCCTGACGCAGTGTTCCAAGCAGTGTGTCTGTAGGACTGAACCTCGTTCTGGAGAAAGGTAGGCATTTCTGAACAAAGCATATGGTCTGTACATGAAATGTCCGCAGGTAGAGGGAAGGTAGAAGAAGAAAGACATTAAACTTGTATAAATTATTCCAATTTAAAAAGGGAGATCCTCAGAAGTCTATCTACAACCCATCAGTTACCCCAACCCAACATCCACTGCAGTGACTTGTGCATGGTCTGTGGCCGTTCTACCAGGCCACCAGAAGGAAATTGGTGAGGGAGTTGTTTGTAATATAAAACCTAGGGTCCTTGCTGTCTCTTTCAGCTCTTTTGAAAGTGGGAAGGAAATGGTCTTCCTTCCCCCTGATGAGTGTTTGAAATATGTTCACTCTGGTAGCAGAGATCTCACTTTTGCCATCAGAAGAACTGAGTACAGTTGGCAGTGTCTTCGCCAGGCTCATCCCAGCTGCCATTTCACTTCACACAAAGCCCTCACAAACAAAGAAGCTTTTAGTTGAGCTTGTTAAATGCATAATATTCTCAGGATTGCTCCTGAGCTACATTATTCTTGTCCAGTCTTCCTCCAGAAGTGTCTGCCTGTGGAGTTATTAAGGAATGTGTATTGTGCAGACTCATTATATCTTATTTTCATCAAAATTAACTTCCTGCTGCTTGGAGCTTGTATTTCTGTGTGGACAGGGGAATGTTCACCAGAACTCCAGGAAGGGTAAGCTGTCACTGTTGCTAACAGATGTAGCTCCTGTCACTGTTTCAAACAAAATATTTCTTCTTTTCTTGTGCCAGGAAAAGAAAGCCTTTGTGCAGCAAGTTGCAGGCACGTTCAGCAATAAGCTCAGCACAAAAAGCAGCTTTTTGTGACTGGATTTGCTCCCTGGTTGGGTTCACTGTGGCACTCCCTGAACTCAAGTTGGTGGAGAGGGAGCAAGGCTGCCTGTGAGAGCACTTACCTATGCAGCATGGAGTGTCTGCCATGGTAACTTCACAAAGGAATCGGGTCTGATTCAGAATTCATCTTGTAGTAGGCTGGGTACAGCCTGTTGCAATGTCTATAAAGCATTCTTAGTCAGATATTCTCTAGAGAGATGCTATTTCCATCTTCATCCACCTGTTATCAAATGGTTTGCCAACATAAGATGGTTTTAAGGACATTTTGCTGCAAATGTCTCCCTCCCATCAGAAAACAAGTAATGCAGTGTTTTCATGTAATGACCAGGTCAGTGTTGTAAGACACTGGTGCAGACAAGGGCACGCTGAATACTCCTAAGCCCATCTGCCCCCAAAACTGCTGAGAGTAGAAGAGGTTTTTTCATCCTTTGGGAGCTAAACAAGGATCACTGGGGTTTTTGAGGATTCTGAACCACTTGGTTCATAGAATCAGAGGAGCCCATGCATCTGCATCATCAGATTTTCCTGCGGGCGTAGGAGGCACCTGCTGCCTGCCTCAGCTGCCTGGTAGAGTCAGATGGGTTCACGGTGCTTGTGACACTGTGCTCATCTACCTACACTACTGTCTTCATGGGTTGTGTTGTGAAGATGATGAAATCTTCTGTGTTATGTCACATACCTTGCTCAACATGTAACAACCAGTGCAGTTTCCAAAAATACACATCTAAGAATACTCACAGCTTGGACAGTAGCACTTACCTTGTTTTGAAAAGATGCTTTAATTGCTCAGTATTCACCTCAGCCTCACTTAACTTTTTCATCATTTCCTGTTCTTTGAATCATCTGAGCCTTGGTGAATAAACACTAAATCTTACTCCATTATTATGCAGACAATCATCTTGTTGCTTGACCACCCTCAGTTCTGCATTTGTTAGGTTTTTTTGTGTAGTGTTTAAATATATTGGTGTAATTTTATTTCACAGGAAGCAAGAACAGAATCTATTGCCAGACCTTTGGAGATAAACGAGGCTGAGAAGGTGGTGAAAATTGCCATTGACTGTGTTCTGGTAAGCAAAATGATATTTATTTAATTGTGAAATTCTTGTTCCTCTCCTGCAAGAAGAACGTAACTCTTTTCATTGCCAGTCTAGGGCTAGGAGTGCCAAAGTACATGTCCCTTTCAGCTAACTGGACCAAGTACCACTGCACCTGGTTAGTTAACAGCTAATGTTGAACTTCAGTTAATGGCTAATGCAGACTTTGGTCTTTTGGTAACATTATTAGGTAATGTCTCTCCCTTGGGAGAAAATACATTTTAGTCATATTCCCTGCCTCTCTTAGGAGCTCAGTAGTAGCCCCAGAAGAGATAAAAATTGCCTAAATCATCACAGAAATCTACATCCCACCTACACTGTCTAAGCCATGTAAAGTTTGCAGAGTCGGGGCTGTGAGGGGTGCACTTGGTAACTCAGTGTGCGCTGGTACCTCTGGAGTTGTGAAGTTGGCTCTGGAAGCAGTATGGCTGAGCTCACCAAGGCGTGAGGAGAGCTGACACTCTGCACACCACACTCTGCTGCCACACCAGTGCATCGTATGGGTCTTGTTTTGGAGGACCTTTTGCCTCCTCTAGTCTTGGCAACACTGTCCTTGCTCCAGCGCTTGAGTCCCTGCATTTCTGAACTGTTAGCTGCACTCACAGCCACTGCACAAGTATGGTGGTTAATTAAATCTTAGTGATTACTAGTAGTTATTTAACCTCAGACTGTATGCAGTCAAATTGTATAATTACAAAGAGTGGAGTTCCAGATTTAAACAGCCAAGGCATAATCAATAGATACTCCTGGCAATCTTTCCTTATGTTTCTGCTCCTACTTTCAGTCTATATATGGAGTTATAATGGTTGTTAATATGTGGTACTGCTAATAAACTAACAGCAGCATGGCAGAGCTATTGGCTTCTTGGGAAACAGCAGTAACATGTACCTCAGCTAGTTTGGTTCTGGGCCAGTTGATGAGATGAGCTATTGTAGCCGAGCAGCACCCAACTGGAATTTCAGCAAGTCTGAAGTCCTCTCTTTCTCACGCAAAAGGTGCTCATGGTTTCTTAGGCATGAACACCTCAAATGTCCTCAGTTCATTTTAATAAGTTGGAATATTCCCACTTCCCACTTGTGATTCCTGTAGCATGTGTTGTAATGTTTGGGATGCTTCCTGGATTTTGAGAAAGCAAGACTTAGAAAAGGATAAAGATATTTGGATAGAATAAGTTCTTTATAAAGTGACCTTTACCTGGAAGAGAAAAAAAAAAAGAAAGATGGAAGCCTAAAATCCTCTAAAGTAGTTCCAAGAAGTAAATATGTTTCTCATCTGCATTTATTCAGATATGTACAAATCAAGAGATGTCCTTGCATATCCTGTCAGATATTTTGAGAAGGCTTCTTCCTGTTTTTTACTAATTATTCAGTGAGAAGGAAAAACAAAGCTAAAGCCGAGGGCAAGCTGTGTTGTTTTGGTTTTTTTTTCTTTTGTTCTTTAAGAATGTCTAGAAAAAAAACCCCAAAACAACAGGTATTTTAATCTTGTAACTGTTCTGGCCACAAAGAACATTTTCATTTTAAGTTTATGTTCTAGCTCATTGTTAAAATGTTACTTGATAACATGAGATGTGAAATTATACAGAAGAATGTTCAGCATCTGAAAGATAATTCCAGTTATTCCAGTGCAAGCCATGCTTCACCATTCTTCTCTTTTAGGAACAAGTCCAAAAGACTAAAGACATGTTGAATAATGCGGCTTTGGATGAAGCCAATTTGGAAGCCAAGATTGAAAAACGAAAATTGGAACTGGAAAGAAGTCAGAAGAGGCTACAGACTCTACAAAGTGTTCGGTAAAGATTATGAACTGATTATCTACTGCATTAACGAGTGTTAGCATAAATGATGAACCTGTGCATTGTTAATGCTTAGAGCAGCAAGCCTGCAATGAGACTGAAGTGATGGCCTGTGGAAGAGAGATTCTTTTCTCTAGAAATGCCCAGTCTGGATTGTAATTGTTCATTTTTCCATTACCCTGTATTTGAAATCAGAATTTCAGGGCTGTGGAGAAAATAAGTTCATCATGCATCCCTCGTTAGGATCAGATCCTCAAGGCAGTGATACAGCCTGCCGTAAAATCAAGACGTCCACATTCGCAGTTTGGGATGATTCCTTGCCCTTAATTAAGCTGCACATTTATACAGTCTGCAAGATCATGCTCTATTCTTAACCTACCATGGAAAAAAAAAAAAAGGAAATATTGGAAAAGGGAGGGATGACATTGCTTCATATGCATGTTTTGATCAGTAGTACTCTGGAGGAAGTGTATGGGGTAGATGTGAAGTATCAGATAGTAGTAGCATTCTTTTGGATGCAGCAGTTCTCTCTAGTTTAAGGACTCCATTGCTTACTGGTGTCAAATCTAATTGCACTTGTAATGATGCAGCCGTTTTGTAGCAAATAAGTCTTCAGATATGAAGGCGATTTACCAGCCATGCTACAAGCTGGATTTTTGAGTCATGGAACAGCAGGATAATTAAGTTGGATTTGCCTGCTGAAGGGGCCAAAACACTGCCTTTCTGCCTGTTGGAATGGAAATGGCGGTGGGTACGCAACAACCTTTCATTTGCTTTATGTAACTTTGCAGGATAGTTTAATGAGGTTTTTTGTTTCATGCTTGTAGTCTCTGAAGTAGTGCAGAACCTTAAAAACAAAATATCCTTTTAGATTCATTTAGTAGATGTGGAAGGGAAGCTGCAAACCCCAAAATGCTTAGTTCAGGATTCTGCATGTGAAGGTCAATATGTTGCTGAGTAGTTTGTGCTTGTTCTCTCCAGTCCTGCTTTTATGGATGAGTACGAGAAGATTGAGGAGCAACTGCAGACACACTACAGCAGTTATCTAGAAAAATTCCATAATCTGACCTACATGGAGCAGCTCCTGGATGATTATCAACAGACAGAGCAAGAGATGTTTGAGGTAAGACAGCTTAGAAATGCTCAGTAAGACAGTGTATCCCATAGTTCTCAGCCTTATAGCATAAAATGTTGTAATGCCGCTTTGCCAAAGCTGCACATTACTAGTTGCAGAGCCAGCCCTGAGTGACTGGCAGTTTAATGACAACCAGGGAAGCATAACTGCTCTTGGACAAGTGTGATAGTACAGCTTTATTTTTTGAGATCGTGAAGTTAAACCAGGGTAGTGATGCCCCTTTCCAGTCTCTGACTCCCTCTGACTCACTATCAGTGGATGGGTTTTGTTCATGAAGCATGTTTTCTGCATTTCTAAATCTTCCTTTTGCTACATACAGTGTTATTAGGTGCTTATTTTTATCATCTGCCAACAACCGATGTATAAGGGTTTCTCAGCACAAGGCTCTTTGGTTTCCTCATAGTAGTCCTCTTCAATAAAACAGCAGTTGGTGAAAAGATCAGATAATGCTGGAATCCTCTCTCATGCAGACTTCATTTCTGTTTGGCAGAAATTCTGTTTTCTGTTGACTTGCTGAATTGTATCAATTCAGTGTGATTCCCTAGTTTGTATCCTGCTGGATAATCTGCATCTGTATCTCATCTTGCTCCCTATTTTTCTTTGGTTGTTTAGTGGACTGCAGCACTTCCAGATGACATTTCATTCAGTTTCCTGTAGCTTCATGTTTCACTTGTTTGGCTTTTCATCCTTCTCATAGTCATGACCTGGTGTATCTTTTATTCTTCCCAGAAAACATTTTTCAGTGAACAGTCTCCCCTTGGACCTTAACACTGGTGGGTGTGCAATATGTTGAGTGAACCAGTGCTTCCTCTTTCTGGATCGTCCTATCTTTTGTATGCAGATCATGATTTATTTTGTCAATGCAGCTTACTCTTGTTCCTGGCAGAAACACAGGAGCGCTGTGCGTAATGTTCCTTCTATCTGGCTCTGACTCCATGTTTTGCTTTTGACGTGTCTACTGATGTGTAAACAAAGTAGCTTGACTCCAACTTGTTTAGTCTTCTCTTTTGAAGGATTCATACCCATGTTGAGGTATAGTAAAATTTTGTGACCTGTGCTTAGGCTGCAAATAAGACTTCATAGTCCCCCTTCTCCTATGATCTGACTCTCTTGCATCTGGAAGATATCTTTTTAGAAAGCCTTGTCATACTCTCAAGAAGCCTCCCCTTTGGTGATCACCTGCACTCTGTCCTCACATGTCTGAGCCACGCTGTACCATGTACAGAGGGTTTCATGACCAAACTTCAGGCCATTCTGCAGTCTGGAGAAAATGTGGGAATTTCCATCGATATTTGGACAGATGAAAAGGTGTGCTGTGTTCTCTTGAGAAATTCAAATATTTTGCTACATTATTTTCTGGAGGGTTAAAATAACAGTCTTTTAAAAGATAACGTGGGCTTTTGACAACTTGTTAACCGATGTGAACTAATTTCCTGGTAACCTCTCTTTTTACAACCACTATCACTGTAGATGTTATTGCACACGTTTCTAATCCATCGTCAACTCTCTGTTTTCATATGTCTTGTTTTATAATATTCTAGTTCTCCCACATATCTTTGGCCAAAGAAAAAAAGCCCTCAGTTAAATAATAATCTTTAAATGCAGCCTAAAATCTGATTTTTCCCTTCTGTTCAATGGCCATTGAAACAATACCAAAAGTAGAAATGTTTAGAACTGAGCTACCTTAAAGTGTTTATAAATTCATGCACAGAAGTTAGTAATGAGGCTTACAGCTCTTAAGGGGATTTTTGTGAAAAGATAATAAGATGAAGAAAAAAGCCTTTGTCATTCAGGCTGTGTCCATGGTTAGAATGTGAAGAGCACTTTTTATTTTCCCTTTTCTCCTTCTTTTTATGAGACACCTGGAAATCTACCCATATGGTTTGGCTTTTCATTTCTTAGGATAAGCAGCTAACAACGCTGCAGTGTTGTGCAGAATTAAAGAATATATAAAAGCTTGAGAGAAAAAGACATGGTTTGTCTCTGCGCACTTCTGTCACTTGTTATATGCAGGCTGCATTAGCAGGTATCCGGACTGGAAGCATCTTTAAGATGTGTTCTATGCTCAAACCAAAATGTCCTCAGGTCTTCTGCACTTGGAATGTGTTCTTGCTGTGTCTGCTGGTCATTACTTGTCTCTCTCTGTGACCTCAAGTCAAGTTACTTGTGCTGAATCCCACATCTGTTAAATACATTGTGTTAGCTTTAAACCAGCATGAAGTTCACCTGTCAAGTCTAGTTCTGTAGCTTGAGCTTAACCCTGAAAGTACCCAGAGATCATTTAATTTTGCTGCCTGTGTGTTAGTCTATTAACTCTTTTCACTAGGAAGTGTTTGGGAAAACTCAAAACAAAAGGGGGGGAAAAAGCTTTGCTTGACAATCGTTCTTAAGAACTGTAGAGAGGAGTATGGGAATCAAGAACAGAAAATTGGAGTATCTAAAAATACTTAGAATATTTAAAGGATGAGGTTCTAACCACCTCTGTGGGCAGCAATGCAGTGACTCAGGTAGCTGTGAGTACTTCACTGTGGAAGCTGTTGCTGTGGTAGAAGAGATGGCTCTGCATGTGTCTCTTTTACAGCCAGATTCTCAGGAGTGCTGGAATTCAAACTATTATTTTAAGTCTTTATGAGATGTCAGTGCTCAAAATCAGGCTCCAGGACTTGGTAACTGGTGCCTACAAAAGCAAGAGACTTGCTGGTGTGCTCCAAACCAATGAGGGGACTTTTTTATCTTTTATGTTAAAAAGCCTGCGCACTGCTTAAGCCATTTCAGATTAGTCACTGCTAGCCTGGAACATCAGGACATTTCTCTCACTTCTGTCAGTCTTGGTCTGCTTTTCAGGTGGTGCTTCATCACCTTTGTCTACTTGTTGGTGAAGCAAATCCGTGGGTTGTTTATTACATGCTTGAAAAAAAAGCAGTTTGCTCCAAACTGTTGCTGTATCTTGTCCTAAAGTCCATCATCTCTGTGTCATTTTTAGAATCAACAGAGACAAATTAACTAGGATAATTGCATTTAATCTATTTTTATACTCACTCTATCCAGCTGACAAAAAACACTGAAAATTATGTTGATTTTTTCAGCCCTGATTTGTCTTCTGTTCCACCAGACAAATCTTCAGTATCTTCTGTAATAGAAGTGAGAGTCAATTCTTTTATCATCTCTGTGTATTTTGTTAAATATCTTGCCAGAAAAAAAGCACCAGCAATGTAATTAGGTTAATCCAGCTCTCCATGTTCAGTACCAAGGACTGATTCTTGGACCCCTTTCCTTGCCTAGGTGCGTGGTTTTAAGTGGAATTTTTGTTCTGTTTGAGAGACTCTTGCTGAATAACGAGACTAATCTCTAGCACTCTTAGACTTCAAGCTCTATTGGCACCCTGCTGACATTGCACAGCTAATGACCTGGGCCAGAGTGCGTTTCCTAATTACAAAAGTGATTTAAAGATTGTACCCAAGCACACAGTTTTAATTAAGTGCTGGTAGCAGTTGGCGCTCTCCAGCCTTTCCAGACTGCAGTGCCAGTCGTTCGAGTGGATTTTTTTTTTTGGGTTGCTCATCCCTGTGGTAAGTGTACAGTCGCATGGAGAGGTGCGCGCTGTAGCTCCCGTTGTTGTCTGGAGCTTCCTGTTCTCTTTGCCTCCCAGTGTCAGTAATAACACAGAGCACTGGTTGGATAGAAATTGGCGGGAGTCTCCTGCTGGGTGCTGGGCTGAAAAAATCTCTCTCTGTGTAAAAAAGGAACTTAAAAGGCTTAGTTTTGAGCCTGGACTGAATGAATTGCCAGAATGGAACAGTTAACTGATGATGAAATTACCACCTGCAGAGCACCTGCCCATTTGATGTGGAAGCCCTTTGAAATATATGAAAAATAGGAAATTATTTATCTGTTCTCAGCTCTCATTTGTGGAGACATCAGAAGTCCTCACAGGACTCCTCCTTTGAGCAAGTTTCTCACACTTATTGACAAACTGTCATGCACTACATATTATTGGATCCAAGGAATTTAAACAAGGGTCTTTAGTCTTTGCAGTTTCCTTAGCCTATTTTCATTCTCAGCCACCTCTTTTATTCTGTTCCTATTCTCTTGTGCTGTTCATGGAATTAATCCATCTTCTTGTGGTGCTGTGCAGGAGCAGGGTTTTATGTGCCATGTCTCTTCAAAGATTTGTTCTTATTCTTCTACCTTGTGAAAGGATTCAGCACACTTCATTAATTTTTATCCTGTTTTAAAGATGAAATTGTTTCTGATGTTTAGACGTGAAAGCTGTAGAACTTTGGCTGCTCTAGAAATGAAAGTTTCAGATTTTTTCAGATTTGGGAGTCAAAATTTTCTCTGGACTTTAAATGAATGCCTCTCTTCTAAAAGACAACACATACTCATAGAGTTCAAAGAGACATTTTTGAAACTAGCTCGGCTAATGGCAGAATAATTTGCCAATACCCTTCAGCGTTTGCCTTTTCTCTAGACAGAACATGCTTATTCTTGAGATGGAGGAGGGAATCAGAAGAGCACAAGCAAGAAAGCTCACAGGTTGAGATAAAGGCAGTTTATTAGCTAAGCTAAAAGTTGGTCACACAAACAAAGCAAAACAAGGAATTCCTTCCCCACTTCCCATTGGTGGGCAGGTGTTCAGCCACCTCCAGGACAGCTGGGCTCCATCACACATAGCAGTTACGTGGGAAGACAAACACCATCCCTCTGAATGCCCTCCCTTTCTTCGTCTTTTCCCAGCTTTAAATGCTGAGCACGATGTATGTGGTCTGGAATATCCCTTTGGTTGATTGGCGTTAGCTCTCCTGGCTGTGTTCCCTCCCAGAATCTTGTGCACCCCCAGCCCGCTTGCTGGTGGGGTGGGGTGAAGACCAGAAGAGGCCTTGATGCTGTGTAAGCTCTTGGGATTGCTTAAACCGTTCTTCTTTTTATCATCTTTTTAGATACTACTGTCAGTAGAAGCAGTCCATTGTGATTAATCAAGGAAAAGCCAAATAAACAGACTGCATTGTGACTTTCCATTTGCAACTCACCCTTCCCAAGCAAAATCCTTTCTTCATTAAACTAATGTGGGTTTTTTTTACCAGAGCTCCACAGCTGAAGCAGATGCTTTATTCTGAATATGCAGATAGTGAGGATATCTCAGTTCTGCTGTACTTTGAGATACTCCTTGGTTCTGCTGCTGCTCATGTTTTTTTGCATTGAGTGATCCCCTTGGAAATATTAAGTCTAGACATTTCCGTTGCCATGTCTGCTTCCTGAAATAGCCAGGCAGAAGGTTAACAGGAAAAGTGGTTGGTTACAGTTTTTAATCTTCTAACTAATGTCCATTTGAATTATGGCTGTTTGGTGATATTTTATAGGTACCATCAGAGGGCTTCTGGTCCAGTGCTGCTGAATGATATTGAATAGCAGATGTAAAAGGAACCACAGGAGTCTTAACTGTTGATTGCTTCTGGTTTGGCATTTAGTCCAGTGTACAAGCATGACAGTACTGGTGCTGAGACACACAAATCCCATAATGGAGAAACGTGGGGAAAAAATAGAGGAGGAAGAGTGGAATGCACAGGGAGAGAGTAGGGGCAATGGAGCATAGGAGGAAGGGACAGAGGAAATTGCTGGCCTGAGAAATGATGTTCACACACAAGAAGATGGAGATAGAGAAAAGTGGGGAGAAGCACGCAAAAAGCATGTTAGAAGAGATGGAATTGTTGCTCTGTGCATTCAGTCCACTGAAGCAAAAAATCTGCAGTCCCCTACCAGTACCATGGCAACTCAATCTAGACTCCCAGAGGCACCACTGAGCTCCCTGAGGCAGTTGTGTTCGTACCTCTACCTGGTGCTTTATTGATAGTATCTTTCATTAAAAGCTATAGGAAATTTTTTTGGGGAAATGAAAGCAGTTCAGATCAGCTCAATTGAGCTCATGGTTGATCAATCAACCCAGTGCTCAAAGATCCATATATTTGTCAGAATTATCTTGACTTGTGATGTGCCAGATGGGTGAACAAACTTGCCTTAGGATCCCAAATTTGGCATTATTTGACACACGGCCTCAATTTCTTCATGTCTGACAGACTCTGAAACTTACTTTCTCACAGCCCTAGAGATCAAACAAGAATTTATTAGAACTCTAATCACCACTTGTAGGTTTTTCTGAGCAATGGAAATATGAGTATTCTGCCTTCAGCAGCCCATGAACTCCTTAGCAGAAGAGGTAAAGAGGTTCCTTGCACATCAGGGCTTAGTGCTATGTTAGATATAAACCCCTGCATAGGATACTCAGTCTAGTTCTTTCTTGCTGCTGTAGTAAAACTGCTAACTCTGTTACCTGTGAAATACTCTGAAGCTGAGGAAGAAATACAGGGAGTGTATCTACTAAGTTTTGCAGTGTACTAAGCCAGGGTGAGTTTCTCTGTCGTGGCAGCAGTTGCTTCTGTGAAGTATGAGAGGTAATGACTCCCATGGATAGCATAGCTTGGAAATCCATGAATGACTTGTACGAACAGAAATCAGACACTGTCTGATCTCTAATGTATATATCAGTGAAACCTGATGATGTCATAGCTCACTGGCTGCCCAGAGATGATTGCTTACTCGTTTTGTGTTAAAGAATCATAGCCTGATGCATGTGAACAGTCATATAATCAGTGCTTGCCATCCCCTTTCAAAATAGAGACTTGTCTGTGTCATTTGTCATCTTCACTTTCTTCTTCTCTAACTCAGCTCAATGAGATTTTTAGAAATAGTTTCATCCTAGTCTCCTAAGCTGGTATTTAGGAGCACTGTCCTGGTGGGCAGGAATTAGGAGTACAAATGTTTTCAAGATGGAGAACCTGTAACAAACGAGTCTCTAACACCTGTGCCGGGGCTCTAACAAGACTCTTAGAGGCTTGCTGGTGCTGCCTCTTCATGTGGGACTTGACTGGTGGGAAATAGGAAATAAAGTGAAGTGTGCGTCAGCCACCCGTTGGAAGAGATTCTTTGCTATAAGAAACATGGAGCTAATTGATCTCAAGATGGAAGGCAGCAAATTCTATCTATTAACAATTCCTGGAACCATCAAGTTCACCAAGAACAACTGCTCTTATACTATAATGAACACTGTCCTTGGAAAGAGTGAATAATCCTGCCCCCACCCGCTTTGAACACTTTGGGGTTTGTGCTACCTGTGACACAGGGAGAGGCTAATTCCCAGGTTAGATTCTAGCAGGGATGTGACAGTGACTGCTTTATGGTGCTGAGCGAGGCACAGCTGTGACTACTAATTTCCAATCAATACTCATTTTGATGATAATTTCTTCAGACACTGCAGACTGACCTCAGGTTTACATTACAGAATTGTATATTAATTCAAATAAATCACACATCCAACCAAGATCACTTGCAAGCTTGGTACAAGAAAAATGTACTACATGAAGAGAATGTTCAATGAGAAGTTATTGGCTCATTATAATTCATATCTTCCACAAATGTGAATGGAAAAAATGGAGAGGAGTTGTTGTTGTGCTAAACTTGCATTATATATAATGATGAATACATTTGATTCACAGAATGAAGTCCATCCTCTGTCTCATTATCTTAGGCAGTGGTGAATTCTTGAGTGTTATTGCTGACTTGAAGCTTCTTGTATGAGAGTATTTTAACTAGAAAATACTGAGCAGAAAATGTTAGTCTGGGTCTTTTTTCTTCTTTTTTTTCCTTAGTTCTGTTTAGATTTCTCTCCCTCGGTGCTGGAGGATGATTTAAAGGTCTGTGACCTCAACTAGTCTCTCTGCCAGTGCCTTACTAATCCTTTTTTGTCCTCTGTCTCTTCACAGTCCTCTTGAGCTGTGCCCTGTTGTAGCCACTCACAGAACTCCTCAGCAGTGTGCTCAGTGCTGTGTTTCCTCTAATATTCTTGGTTCTGACTTGTGGTGTGTGGATGGGTGAGGAGTATTTCTTACATCCTCTTGGGGCTGTTGACTTTAGGCCTCTAGCCAGCTTTATTGAATCCAGATCTTGCTGAATCTGAAAACAAACCATAACGTAGCATAAAGATGCTAGATGTGCGCGTAGGCAGGATCCCTGTGCTGCTTCAGCCAACTGAAAAAGGCATTTGTGCTGGTTCTGGTGAATCATGACAATGCAAAATTCCTCATTCTCAGAATGGCCCAGTTTATGTGAATAACAAGATGACTTTTGTCAGTGGCACAGTAAATTGTGCTTCCAGCAGCTCTGGAAAAGCAGTTCAGCAGAAGTGTATATGCAGCATCTGGTTTTTATGAAGGCGCCTCCATACTGATGGTGCCTCTTCCCCATTATCATTGAATGAATGGAGATAGTCAAGGGAAATGTTACATCAGTCTGAAAAGAAGTGATCCATACTGTGCCAAATGCACACACAGGAGTGGGGGAGAACTGGTCAGCCCAAGGAGTGATGAAAATGAGGTGCCTGTGTGCAGGCAAGAAGGCATCCTCATCACAGCTTTAAAAAGAGGGAAGGGAAAATCATGGAGTAAAGATTTGAAGCCACAAGCTCATTAAAGCCGGAATTGACTCCAGAACTGGCAGAGCTCATAATGAAGGGGATAAAGTTGCACACAGCTGGACTGGTATCTTTTCTGGGAACCTTTGTGTAGCTTACATCAAATTCCTTGACTTACCGTGCATCCAAATATACAGCCCAAAACAAGTACAGTACAGTGGTGGAGAGCAGGATTTGAGGTGGAAAGTTTTGGACTGGGATTTTTTTTTGGTTTGGTTTGTAAGAGAAAACAAGTCAAAATAGCTAAAGAAGCTAAATGCCTTTGAAACCTGGTCTCTTAGTCACCAATTCGCAGATTAATTCTGTTCAAACCAAGATCCACTATGGCAGCAAAGCACGTTTCTCGAGGCTTTATCCAGTCCAGGCTTGTAAGCCTCCAAGGACAGATACTGCACAGGCTCTTTGGGCAAGCTGTTCACTGACTTTTCTAATGGAAAGTGTGTTACTGTGTTGGCACCAAAAGGAGTAACCAAGGAGTAACCTATGCAGAAAGCTTTTATATTGCATCAAAAGTTGCAAGTCAGGAAACCCATTCCACAGGGTAAACCCAAACAATTATCAAGCTGGAATTCTTCCCCTTAACTAATTTGCTCTTTCTATTTAATCCTTCCCTTTCGAGTTCCCTGAATGAAGATATTAATGTCTAGGTGAGACCTTTGTGCACAGCCTGCTTATTCAAGAGGAGCACGAACATATCTGCCTTCAGTCTCAGGACACTACTTCTCAGCTTCAGGTTCCAAACCACACTGTTCACTTCCAGCTCTGATCTGTTTGTTCTGTGAAAAGTGATTGTTGCAGTGGTTGAGCTGGATGCACTGAAGTCAGAATTTGCTAAATAGCTACAGAAGCTTTAGGAACAAGTCTGTGTCAGAAATGTTAAACCAATTTAATTTTAAAATACTTGCTGGGAATTTTATTGTATCGTGTCACTTTAAGTGCATTTTTGAGTACACTTCACTGTCTTGCTCATGTAGCCCGTGTGTGGTATTCTTAAGAGCTTCTGTATTAGAACAGCATCAGGGTAGGGATCCTGGGCCATAAATTGCATCTTTTCCCCTCTCTCCCTTCTGCTACTCCCATGGCCCCAGGCAAGGGCTCAGCTGAGCACCCTGTTCCTGGCTCCTCCTTCCCACAGATCCCTGATAGAGGTTCACCTTCCTAAAGACTTTTCTCCAAGCCAAAGACATCATATGAACCCACATTAGATTTTTTTTTTTTACTGTGATTGCTTTCCTTTGTGATAGATTTCTTTTACACTAGAAAATATTTTAGCTTTTTTCCTAATTTTCATGATAGCATGAGTGAAGTTCAGTTAATTAACATGTATTTCATAGAATCATAGAATGGCTTGAGTTGTCAGGGATCTTAAAAATCATATAGTTCCAACCCCCCTGAGATGGGCAAAGACACCTCCCAATAGACCAGGTTGCTCAGAGCCTGATCCAGCCTGGTTTTAGACACTTCTAGGGAAAAGATAAACCTTTCCAGAAACTTTTGAAGTATGTTTATGACTTTTGTTAATGAAAGTGCCCTTCAGTAGTGATCTTAACAGATCTAATTGTTTATTTTGATAAATGTTCTCCCTTGAGTTGATGTGTCAGAATTTATTAGTGGAGGATGCTATGTTCTGTGGTGACTGTGAACTGACCAACGTAAATGATGTTTCCTCTCCTTGACTGAGCCTATGAAGGCAAATTTGGTGTTGCTGTTGGGTAAGTCTTACTCCGTCAGCTTGAGTGACTAATACACTTCTGCCCCATAGATTGAAGTACTTTTACTGGATGTATTACAGGTCTTTTAGTGAACAGTTATTCCATGAAAAGGAAGAAAATGAAAGGTTAGCAAAGAATAACCTGGAAAGACAAAGTCATGTTGTAAAGTAGTGTAAGATTTCTGTTGTTCAAAATAATCTGATTCTTTCAAAAATAGATCCATCAATGACAAGTCATGGCTAGCTGGGACAGAAGAGGAGTTTCAGGATTTAAAAAACCAACTTTCACTAAAGGACAATGAATCAAATTAATAATTTAAAATGATGATGCAACAGCAGAAGTGAATCCCCATCCTCTTCCACCGACACTGGTGGTGCCAGTATTGTGAAAACAGTTGGTGAATTTCTGATGAGTATCCGTTATATGTACAAAATGCTCTCCAATATGCTTTATATGTGTTTCAATAGAAATTATTACTGTAAAATGACTGTTAATGATGAGAGGCAATGACTGTTTCAACACACGAAAGTGAGGAAGAAGACGGGAATAATAAGAAGGAGACAGATGGTCTTATAATAGAGGCTGATGATTTTCAATTAATTCAGTGTGCGCTCATCCACGGGAAGGGTGACCTCTTAACATGTTTAAATGGCCAGTGGTGATAGCTGTCGGACACTCCTCAGCCCTAGATGGTAAAGATGCATAAATGCCTGTAAAAGCAAAGTGTTTATCAGTATTGACCTTAAGGGATCCAGAGAACCTGCTAGAACAAGTTCATGTTCTCTGGTGCAGAACTCTGTGTTTGGAGCAGTGGCATGTTTGAGAGCACATCCTCCAAAGCACTGTACTTGATCTAATCCTGGGGGGTTGGGGCTGTTTGCAGCTTCTGTATTAATCAGAAAGCTCTATCACAGTGATAGCTCTTTGTAATTACTGAGGTGGCATAATCACTCAAAGAAGAATAACCTCGAGATGCAAAACCTACCTCTGTGTCAGAAGGCCAGGTCCCACTTTATTGCTGTCTCCAAACAGCTGTAAACCAGCTTTCCTGGGCTTCTCCGCTGTTTCCTGAGTGCAACAGCTTGTGATATGGAAAGGAATTTTTGAATTTTCAATTTTGTTAATTTTTGTAGGGAAATAAAAGTTCCATTCAAGCAACTATAGACAAGAGATGGGACTTCTCTGGTGATATGGGCAGTTGTGACTCCTGAGTTTGGTTTTTTTTACTGAGGAGAGATGATTTGCTAACAGCAAGCATTTAAAATTTCAAGGTTAAAATGAATGTTAGTTTATGCAGCATGATCTGTAGGCCAGCAGTTTGTCCTCTCATCCTTAACCATAAACTCTCAAAGGGCTCATCACTCATCAGAAGGCAATGTTCGGTGCATTCAGGCTGCTCCTTTGCAGAGATATAGCCCCTTCTCCTCACCTCCCAGCCTAGCCTTTCCAGGGTGCCAAAATCCATCTCATGCCACCCTCCAACCATGGAGGCTGTCTCACCACATTTCTGTAATGCCCATGGGATCAAAGCTGTGCACCTATGCACCTTCTAATTCCTCCTGTTTTGTTTCCTGTGATGGATGTACTTGTGTTCAGGCGCTTGAGATGGAATCCCGGTCATGCTGCCTTCACAAGGAATGTACCAGAGCTTCCCCTTGCTCTTCACAGTGCCCCTATTTTTTTGTCAGGCTGTCATCATTGTCATTATTCCCTGACAGACTTAGTTTGAAGCCCACCTCATAGGTCAGCAGGCCTCTTGATAGAGTCTTCTGCCCCACTTTTCAGATGGATCTTATCTCACTCCCAGAGTCTTTGTTCCTCAACAGAATAAAAAGGAACAAAACCCATAGCATTGCCGTCACTTTTTGTCAAGCATAACTATAACCATGTTCCAATTCAAATCATAAACTTGGACATGAATTCAGGGTGAGGAATTTAGTAGTAGCATGATAGGAAGCATCATCTTAAAGAGCTTTGGGTAGGTGAGTACCTCATGCTCTCATGAACTTTAGCTGTGTAACCCCATGTTGCGTTCGCTGAGCTTTCTGTCATACCTCACAGGCTTCCGCTGATTAACAGTTCAGTCATACACTCTGTTCAGGCACTGCACAATTTCTCCTTGTCCTTACATCTCGCCTCTGCTGACTGAGTGCCAAGACTCTATTATGAAAAACAAATGCCATTGTGTGCATGTAGCAAGAGCTAATCTCGGCTGCTTTGTTCCCTAACAAAGCAAGGAACAGCTGCTGAGATTAATAGGCAAGGTGAAGATGAGACGCTTCAATCCATCATCAAATTGCTTCACTCTAAGTGTATGTACTACAGAGCAGTAGGATTGCTGCTGTTCTCTAACAAATCACTATGAAAAAAACAAAACAGCCAAAAACCCCACAAAATAGAAGGAAACATAGTTTTCCCTTAGAGAGATGAAAAAGTTATATGTAGAGCTGTCTTGAGAGATTTCTGGGATTGGGAGGATGTCTGAGAACAGAAGGAACAGCCTAGACAAGAACTGAAATGCTAGCACCCAAACAAAAAAAAGTCGGAGTTCCAGTTCTTTTCCTGTTCTTTCATACTTATTCCCTTCCTATTTTCCCCATTTCTTCCCCCTCCTTTTTTTTTTTTACTTGGTGGTAACCATGCTGGCTGCCAGCTGCCTACAGTGCACAAATGTTTTCTGTTGAAAAACCCACTAGTGTTTTCCCCACAACTTTCCCAACAAAACTTTGAGGTTAACTTAAAAGTAGGAAAAAAACACCACCGACAAAGGAGATGTTTTAAATTAGGCAATACAGCATCATTTTTGGTTTTTGAGCCTTTGCTGCTTTGCAATCTGCAGGCGCAGAGTTGATTTCAATCTCATGATTTCAGCAACTTGATTTTATTGTTTGAGCCAATACTCAGCAGCATGAGGGGTATCATAAAGGACTGGCAGTCAAGAAATCATGTGGCTTATTCTGGTCCTGGCTCACTTGCCCACAGGCAAACACTGAGTCAGTGGCAGAGCTAGTTGGCTGTGGGTCTGCTGCTGAAGGATATTCTCCATGATGGCAGGTTGGCCTCTGGTTAAAAACCAAAAAATTCCAACTAGACCCTGCACATTGGTGTGTGCAGTTTGCATGTAGTTGTAATTCTGTACTGTTCAGTAGTCCTCCTCTTAAAGAAACTATAAAATAGGTCAATACATGAAAAAAAAGTATTTCTCAGGCCCTACTTTTGTATATCTTTCCATAAAAAAAAGTTTTCAAAGCTGACTGCCATTCACCCTGCTGTAGAAACTCACAGTTGATGTTTTACTTGCCTGCAGAGCGATAGGTTAGATTGTATTAAAGCACAGAAGCATAGAATTATTTTGGTTGGAAAAGACCTTTAAGATCATTGAGTCCAACTGTTAACCCAGCACTGCCAGGGCACCACTAAACCATGTCCCTCAGCACCACATCTCCACAGCTTGGAAACCCCTCCAGAGATAATGGGGACTCCACCGCTGCCCTGGGCAGCCTGGGCCAGGCCTTGACGCCATTTTGAGGAATAAGTTTTTCTTAATGTTCAACATTCTGCTAAACAGCCACATGTTTTGTTTTATTGCTGTTTTCCAAAGACTTTCATAGTCAGATATGAGATAGAAAAACATCTGCTTTGCCAATCAGTAGATTGAGATACAGAATATTTGTATGGTGTTCGTTCAAAGTCCATTCTACAAAAAAATACACGTTTGTCTTTAGTGCATTCAGTGTTCTATAGAAGATGAGTAACGTTGATAAATTGAACAGAAAATGGGCATGAAAAAGCACTGTTGACTGTAAACATACATGACACTTGCTTGTTCTAAAAATCTTTGTTCGTCCTAGTATGTCAGCAAAAGGATCCTTTATTTCCTGTTGCTGTTGACCATATATGGACCCCTTTGATTATGCATCACAAGATAAGGTGCCTGCTGTGGAAAGCTGCTGGTGTAACTACTGATCCAAAGTGAATTGAACCTTTATGCTAAAAGACATGGACAAATTACTAGGAATGAAAAATTGTTCTGACCTGTTACAAGGAAACTTTTCCATTGTTTGGAGAGCTGCATATCAGAACAGATTGCCCAGACAGGTTGATCCGTCTCTCTCCATGGAGGTTTTTAAGACCCAGCTAGCTCAAGCACTGAGCACCATGACCTGATTCCATTGCTGATCCTGCTTTAAGCAGGAAGGTGAGCTGGGGTTTCTGAAGGTCCTTTGGGTCTCGGTTTGTTCTGGATGTCTACCTATTGGCAAGCTGAGCCTTGCTGCCTGTTTCACTAGGCTGTCTGCTCCTGCAGTGTTTGATTTGATTACTTGTTAAAGGGCAGATTTACACATAGAAAAGGCTACATAGTCTATGAGACAGAGAAGGAAAAGTTGCACCTCAGCAGAGATCTGTCTGCTTGCAAAGCAGGATTTTCAGCCTCAGTCATCGCTGGTGTCCTGAAAACCTTGGGACCCTGTTCCGTTGGGGCAGGCTGGCTCTGGGTTAATTGGCACTTCAATTGTGTTAATTTGACACTGATTCCACAGTGTTTGCTGCCACTTGATTTGGGTAAAGTTCCCTTGTAAAGTAAGATACATGCAGGGTTTGCACCATTTCAGCCTTATTTGTTTACTGGAGAGACTGAGCAGAGTGCTGCAGTGTTGGCTCCAGCTCACACAGTGTCCCAAGGCACCCAGGCCAGTTGCAAGTACAAGGCCATAAACCCCAAACCCCCAAATCTTAAACCAATGAAGCTGTTGTAATTCTTTCACTAATATAACAGACCTAAGATTTCCCTGCAGGTTCTTTCAAGTGAGGATGTAACCTCAAAAAATTAGGTGATGTATTTTGTTTATTTTCTGCATACATGACTGCCATCATTTCTGTCCCCTTCTCTCAAGATCTTACTTGCTAAGGACTATAAACAGCACTTAACTGGTGCTGTCCTGCTTTCAGCTGGTTTGAGGCTACCCTTTTGAATAAGCTGTTGTTGCTGCAGGTTTTGCTAAGATTTTGCAGGCTGTAGTCTGGCAGCACAGCTGAAGTGGTGGAGCAATGGGCTGCTGTTGAAAGGAACATTGTACCAGCTCGGCAGCTCCCTCCCAGCTGACTGCAGCATTTGACCGACTGTGCGTCGAGCTATTCAGAAACTGAAAGCAGTAGAAAATCATCATCTTTCCTGCCAGTTAAGGCTTGCTACAAGGCCAGCAGAGCTGCTGGCAGCTGCACAGGTAAGAGGAAAGGGGGAGAAGTGGCTCATCTGTATGGTTAAACCATTCCCTTAGACTTCTTTTCTCATGTATTTTAAGTCCATAAACCAGCACTAAAGCTGAAACAAACAGTACCCTGTCTTCATACCCCAGCTGCTTACCCACAGCTGCAGCCCCCCGTCCTCCATGGTACCAAGCAAGAATTTGTGTAGCCAGACGCTGAAATGCAGCAGCGAATTTGCCTGGCTTAATTTTGTTTTGATGGATTAGTTTTCTCCAGATTTCTTCTGCGTTGCTGCACAAACACTTGCACCAGAGCACGTAAAAGGGAAGGAGCAAATGGCCCAGGGTGCAGGTCAGGGTGGATGCTTATTTGAATTTGAATCATCAGCTGTTAGCACATTAAGTGTGTATTAGGCAATGATTATATCTGGACCAGTTATCTCACTTGACTGTGGACATTTAAAAAATATTTTCTGGGTTTATGGATTTGACCTGAAAGACATTTGGGAAAAGTCCATTCTTTTTTTACTCCCTGTGGATGTTCTTTGCTGTACACACTGTGCAGGCTGCAACAGCCATTGGGTCTGAGATTTGTGTGGCTGGGTTGATCCCTTACTCCCTTTAGTAGTCCCATAGCCATGGGAAGGCTGCATTGTAAGTGTTTGCTGGGGCAAGGGCAAGACTTGTTTAAATCGTTGACCATCTTTAAATCTTATGACTGGCTGGAGAAACCAGACAGGAAGGAAGAGGTAAGGAAAGAAGACAGCAACTGTGAGGCTCGGTCAGAAAATTTTGGGACCTGCTGTTGCAGAGAGAGGTCTTACAATGAGCATGTGCTACAGAGTCCAAAGAAAACACTGGTAGCTAGAAACCTCTGAAAATTTTTCCTTCTGTCCATATTGATCTTGACTTGCATCAGTCTTTAAAAAGGCTTTGCTTATGCTGAGGAGATGGAGAATGTGAATGATTTCAGTGGTTACCCTCCTTCTCAGTGGGACTGTGCTGTGTGGTCAGTGTGCAGGTGTGTCGCTGCTCTGTGAGGTTGCTTACATCATGATCAATACTATGAATCAAGAGGAGGCAGGTAACCTTTATTGGACTATATACCATAACTACACTGTCCTCAGCATCTTCACATGTTCCCTTTCTTTTAATCTTCAGTCATGCTCGCTGACACTTTTTCCTTATAGAAGGAATTAATGAAGAAGGGCAGTTTCAGTTTCCTAACCATGGTATTTAAAATGTTCTGAATCTACATGAAACAAGTAGAAAAATATGCCTGTGTCTTCCTTCCATGTTCTTGCAGATAGAATTAGCTTCTCCCTGCAGAATATCTTATCTGTCACTCCGGACATTTCAGTGGTTCACACTGTTGCCAGTTGCTGCTGGAGTGTCTCGGTAAGATTTGGCATCATGACCTTTCCACTGCATTGCCTGGGAAGCTGTCCTGCCTGCTTTGGTTTTGCGGTGTTATTTCCACAGCTCCAAGCCATCATTAGCAGTCTTCCCAGCATCTGTAGAGCCCTTGCCTCTATTAGTACTGGAGAGTTTGTACAGCACAATTTGCATGGTTGTCCAAAACAAATTTTTGGAGCAGAATTTAATTCCAGTGTGGCCTTGCAAGAGGCACTGAGATGGATTTCTCACCAGGTACAGGTGACTTATATCCCTTCCCCTTACCACCCATAAGCATCTTCTCTGCAGGCTTTTTCAGCAGGAATTTCAGCTCCCAAGACCTAAATGTTTATGCCAGATTGTGATGTATCATGCCAGCCAGTCCCCAGGCCTCTCTTTCCAGCACCTTCCCTCTGTGCTGGGTGGGACTTGGTAGTTTGGTGCTTAGAGGTTGCTGAGAGATTTTCCTTTCTCATCTAGTGTGCTATTCCCATACATATGGATACACATTTCCACCTGAAAGAGTAGAAAGATTGCTCATTGTGAAGCTATTTTCAGATGCTCTTCTTACTCTCTTCCCTCTGTCCCATGGATATTCCTACTGAGTCCGTGTTTCCATTCTGCAGATGCACTGTATATGTGCAGATTTGGCCATGTCAAAGCAACACGTGGTTTTAATTATAAGCATATTTTGTATAGAAAAAAAGACTTGGATAAATCTTAGATCACTCCACAGTTAATTAGCTTTCTCATCTACTTGTCTTGCTTAACTGTCATTGAAGAGACTAGAATTAGCAAAATTTATGGCTAAATTCTTCCATCGGTTGTTTGCTACCTGCTCAGCATTATAGGTTCTATCTGAATCTGATTGTATGCATTTGTGTCTTACCTACTCTATCATGTTTAGTTCACTATTCACAGTTAACATTACCCAAAATCAAACTAGATGTCATTAAAATACATAATTCCCTGCCTGATGCTGCTGTTGGAATAGTGAACCTTAGTTCCTAAAATGCAGTCTCTTGGTGTCTCTGGTCTTAGGTGGATGGAGAACTTCATGAACTCATCAAAACACGTCCTACAGTTGCTTTGTGGTTTTAAGCAATGACATAGTCCATGTAGTCTCCCTGGTCTTTGATGTTCTTCATGTGAACTAGAAGATTGAAATGACTCTCATCAGTTACTGTCTACAGAGACAGCCATGCTTTCTGACTAATCCATTATGCTGGAATGAGAATATCTGTCTACACTGCTGCTGCCCCACTACCAGCAGCTTCTGTCTTCCCTTCTGGGCTGTCACATTCTTTATTCAGCTGACTGTGCAGGACTTAGGTTTTACAAGTCCTTCTGGGCCTTTTTGTAACACTGCCTATTATCCTTGGCCTTCACTTGAATGGATTGAGGCTTATGATTCACTTCTCCTCAGTACAGCAACCGCTCTTCTACCTACTTTTTTTCTCTTTGCTCTGGACTGCATGTGTCATAACTTGATCATAGTGTCACTGCAATCGTGTTTCTCAGCAGAATTTTATCTAACAACCTGCTATAATCAAAAAAGAAAATTGACAACCAACCTCATGCACTCTTACTGGTGTGTCTCTCTTTTGCACCAAATATTATAGAATTTGGCTAGTACATGGCTGTACTTCTCCAGCTTACTGAGAGGGCTTTTTGCTTCCATTTTGTTTGCATGACTGGAAATGTGTGAAGTTATTCTGGTTTGGGTATTACAAAGCCGCAGTCATTTTCACGCATCACTTTTGGTGTTTAATGGAGTATTGGTTGAAAACACCTACCAAAGGCTGCTTTCCAAGGGAGGGAAGCCCCTCCTGTTCTGTAGAAGCAGTCATTTTCTCTGGGGCAAAGACAGATGAGCTAATTTTCAATGTGATAAGCAAGGTTTTAGCTGGTAAGAATGTATGGTTGATTTTCAGCACACTGTTTTACCTGAGTTTATGCTTTATATCCTGACCCTCAGGAGCAAAATAAGTAGGAGCTCCCATGTGTCAATTAAGCCCTCTTTTTAATAAAATATTTTTAATGCTGAAATCTTCTATTCTTATTCCACCTGTGAGTGCCCATAACTGTTGTTGTGGGGCCATCCAATTAGCTACTTGCCTGGGCAATGTGGCAGCTTTTCTCATTTAGTTGTCTTCACTTCTTACAGGAGGCAGCAAACATGCTGCATCTTATGCAGAACAGGCTGAAGGAGGAGGAACAGCACCTGCTGAAGAGTGGAAGTAAGTGGGATTTCTTCACTGCCTGTAACAGCAGAGAAATTGTTTAGTACTGACTACTTCAGGTATAAGTACCCACTTAAAGTATGAAGCAGAGGGGACATGGGACATGACAGAGTCAGGAGGCTGTATTAGAAGTGGCATGATAATAATTTTACAAGGCCAACAGTGAAATAGGGAACCTAACCTCTGTGAAACGCTCGTCTGCCTTGAAAATTCTCCCTGCAGTGTTGAGGGATGAGCACAGTCGAGCTCTGAACACACTGGGCAATTGCAGTGAGCAGATTTTCTTAGAGTCATGGACTGGTTTGGGTTTGAAAGGACCTTTAAAGGTCATCTAGTCCAACCTCCCTGCAATGAGCAGGGACGCCTTGCAACTAGAGCAGGTTGCTCAGAGCCCCATCCAACACGGCCTTGAATGTTTTCAGGGATGATTTTAATATTATCAAAACCTACACGGGCCCACTGTGGACACAGAACTTGTCCCAATGCAATAGGATTGATGATGACAGGTTGGTTTGCGAGCAAGCTTGGTTACATGATCCTGCTTAGTAAAATGCTTGTGTGTAGGTGAGTAGTCTCATCAGTTTGAGAGTTCTTGACTGCCTCGTGTTGCACACATGCCGGTGTGCCGTGCAAAACCGGAGTGTCCCTTCTGCCCTCAGCATCCTGCCACATTGTGTGGCATGGAGTTTGGGTCTCATCTTTGGGACGTGTCTATCACTTCATTCCTTTCACAGATGAGAACCTCTCAGATTGAAATCCTCTTTAATGTTGCTGATCTTCAGAGCAGGACCCATGTTTCCTTGCTTGCATTTGCTTGATTTTAGTGTACCTGCAAAATATGAATGCAATTAAAATGTGGGGGTTTCCTTTTTTTCTAAACATATACTTAGTTAATTAGAATTCTAGCTGAGGATTAGAAGAGAATAATAACCTCTGGAGAATTTGTAGAAAGCTAACAAACCAGGGTTTGCTCCTTTTGAGCCAGGCATCAGCAAGAACTTCCTCGTTAATTACCCCAGTGAATTTAATGCTGCAATATGTGCATTTTTATATGGTAGTAGGGGAAAACAGAAGGGAATGTAACTCTCAGGATCAGAGGGAGAGTTCATGAAAGCTGAAATAGAATAAGGACATAAAAGTTGAACTTCACAGTTTTTGCCAGCAGAGTCTCAGAGCAAGCTCAGGAAAGAGGAAATTCACACATTTCTGACCACCTTTGATCTCATCTTCTTATGCCTGTGCAGTAAAAAGTGAAGAGGAAAAAAAAAAAGTGAAAAAAGTTTTAGTTGAAATATAGGTCTTGTAACTATAATTATTAGAATGTGGAATTGTTTCAAGGATTTACTAGAGTGAAAATGTACAAGTCCTGCTATCTGAAAGTTTCCAGGGCAAATAAGCTCAAGAAGAGAGGAACGTCAGGCATCAATAATTATAAGCATGAAGTATGACATGAAAATTTGCTGATCTTTTTTCTCATTTTGCATCTCTGAGACAATATGAACCTTGCCCTTTGTTGAGTGATTTAGCTGCCACCTAACATATGATTATGACTTGTAATGACCTAAAAATATTAACATATTTCTTTATTCAAGTACTTAATTGTCATAATTAGTATGTATACTCGTGGTAAGAGCACCAGGATCCTGTTGTGTAGTGCTGGCTCATTTATTGGCTGTTCCATAACTTGGAAGATCAAGTCATCTTTGTCAGCTCATCTACCTTTATCTGCACACAGTCTGCAGAATTGCAGAGGTGTAACTGAGACAATAAATTTGGCTTTTGGAGACTGCTTCATAGGATCACGGAATCTTCCTGGTTGATGAGACCTTTAAGATCATCAAGTCCAACTGTTCACCCAACACTGCCAGGGCACCACTAAACCATGTCCCTCAGCACCACATCTCCACAACTTGGAAACCTCTCCAGGGATGGGGACTCCACCACTGCCCTGGGCAGCCTGGGCCAGGCCTTGACAACACTTGTGGGGAAGAAATTGTTCCTCAGGTCCAGCCTAAACCTCCCCTGGTACAACTGGAGGCTGTTTCCTCTTGTCCTGTCACTTGTACCTGGGGAGAAGAGACCAACCCCACCTGGCTCCCGCCTCCTTTCAGGGAGTTGTGGAGGGCGAGGTGGTCTCTCCTGAGCTTTGTTTTCTCCAGGCGAAACAACCCAGGTGCCTCAGCTGCTCCTCACCAGGCTTTTGCTCTAGACCCTTCCCCAGCTTTGTTGTCTTTCTTTTCCCCAGTGATGAAGACAGCTCATGGCTTTATTCCTTCTGCTGTGTGGTTAATTTATTGAATTTTGTAAAGCTCTCTCAGACCACAGTTTGCTAATATATAATGATCAGTTACCAGACCCCACTCTCCTCCTTTCACTACTAGTTACATATTGCCCTTTGTACAATTCAAAACCAAGGGAATTGCTTTGGTAAGGGCATGCAGAGGTTGGTGTCTTAAATGGCCTAGCACTCTGTTAGGGATATATTTACAAAACACATGTGTTAATCCTAGTAACAACAATAATAACTTTTTTTTTGCACAAAAGTAACCAAAGAAACACCAGCATAATTGATGCAGCATCACCAAACAGCTTTGCCTACCCAAAGGTTAATAGTGACATTCACATTCAAAATAGGAAGCACTATAAGGGATGGAGCTTCTGCCATGGAGGATTCCTGAGAGCCCTGCAACCTTGCTCTGGTTGTCTGTTATTTTATCAAAGAGTACTATGAGCACAGTGTGTCTTGTGTGGAAATGGTGTAAACTACTACAGGCGTGAGTACTTAAACCTGCTTTTGCTTCTGGAGATTCTGCATCCTTCATCCTCCTTCTAAGGTGGGATGTGCCCTGTTAATAAGACAAGGCACAAGGAAGATTGAAGAAGGGCTTTTCTTCACCATCAGAAACATCTTTCTATCATAGGGTTGGGACAGAAAAAATGCTTCCTTATTCCTCTTGAATTTTTGTGCAATGCCCCCCCCCCCCCCCCCAAAGCAAGGTGCTTTCATCCTAAGATCTCTTCCACCTTCAGTTTGTCAAAAAATTTAGGCCTTTGTGTCTGAGCCTCCAACCCAGCAAATACATTGTGCCTAACTGTGGGACTGTTAAAGTAGACCCTGCTCTCACTTCATTTTGCTCATGGAATGGGTTCTGGAGATGGAAGGATTAGCTTGTGACCCTTGCAGTGCTGCTCAGCAGAAGGTGGGCAGGCTGGCCTCATGGCTCCCAGTATCCCAAGACTCTCTGGCTGAATCTTGAAGGTCCAGGGTGGTGGAGTGAGCTCCATTTGAACAGATTCATTGCTTTCCTACACAGAGGGGTAGCACAGGGCCAGTGCCTCCTGCAGGGAGAAGGAAAGGTTCTCAAACTCTATAGACTGCCTGAGACCTGCAAAGCACTTACTGAGACTCTTCTAATAGCATAGGCTGGAGTCTGGTGATAAATTTGTTATAATTAACTGATAAAAGTCAGCACCCGTTCTGCCCCTGCAAGCACTCATAGGTTGGGTACCTTTGTAATCAATGCACTTCTCTTATTGTCTGGATCCTTTGACCTTATCTTCTGCTAATTTGGTAAAAAAGGTTGTTGTAAATTAACAGTTCATGTCTCTGCAGCAGAAGTGGCAGGAATTCTGCACAGCTCTCACCTGAGCTTCAGGCTGAACTAACACCAGAGAAACCTAAATCCTATTTCTTGTGAAGAGCCCTGGAGTGGAGGCTGAATTGTGCAGGTCTGTGTTAGGAGCATAGAAATCTTGTGGGTGTCTTGTGACTCTCACATAAAATTTGCAAAACTGTTTAGTATCATTCGGAAACTGCCTGGTTCTTTTTTTCTGCTAGCATACATTGCAAATCACCTTGTATTTCTGACAGAGCATTTCTGTAAAACCGCTGTGCTAAAAACAAAAACCAAAACAAAAGCTACCACTGCACTGTATGAGAAACCTTTCTTAAATTATGTAATGATGTGGAACCCTGCAGACAGATCCGCCTTTGAGTCTCATTTGCGTTATGACAATATAGGCATTTAAGTACTTGCAGCAGTACAGAAATGTCTTTTGTGATCTGGGGTGAGTAAGCTGCCGTTGTTTTTGTAATCTTTATTGCACATCTTACCCATACGGTGTTTTTTACACCACGTGCTGCCCTTGTGCCACATCCAAGGCTGGTGCAAAGCAACAGGCTGCCGGTTGAGTGAACCTCTGGGCGTGGTTTCCCTGCGGTTAATGCCACAGCCACTCTTAAAACATTCTATTAGAGCTGCTGGGATGAAAGCTGTTGAGTAGAACTATTGTCAGGTGTAAAGAGGTGCAAAGTTGCTCTGATAATGGTTTGGTGTGAGAGGAGAGGGCTGGACAGGTCACTGACCACAATAGAAGTTCAAGGTGTCTTTTCAGGTTCATCCAAGGTTGAAAAAACATGTTTGCTGAGCAAAGAAAGTAACGAGAGGAAAAGCTAATCACCTTATTACATTTACAGATCTTTCTTTCTCACTTTTTTTTTTAACACGCTTTTTCATGTGCACTTTCTCAGTCTTTCTTTTTAAGATACTTTTCTCAGTTTCAAAGCAGACTATATAAACAGCAGTTTAAAAAAGTAAAATATTTGGGTTTGACAATATAAAAATAAACCCTTTGAATTCTTCAAAACATTTCCTGTATTTCCTTTGGGTAATGCTGTGGTCAGGGCTTTACTTCGGTTTGCAGAACTATTTGCCGTTAGACCACATTTTTCACTGCTGGTGCCACTTCCTGGTATGCAGCTCCAGCGTCCTCCTGCTTGGTCTGTAGGGTGAATAAATGTTAAAGAGCATTCTGAAATTTACAGTTTCAATGTTGTTCAGAAATAGCAAGAGAATTAACTGATGCTCTGAGGAAGCTTCAGTTCTGCTTGATACACCACCAGAGTGTTTCCTTGGCTAGTTCTTTCTTTTCTGACAGTGAAATAAAACGTGCTGAGCTCTATCAACTTGTTCAGTTAACCCAAGCAAACAGATGTTGGGCTTTGGATAGCAAATCACACAATGCTGTTGCAGTTTGGTGCTGCACTGAAACTCTTATTCCCATTCTACTGCAGAATTGATGCTTTAAAATCTGTCAGCAGATAAGCAACGAGCCCCATTGCAACAACTGTGGCATTTGAAGTGTAGCAGCAAGTCTCTGGGTAATTCCCTGAAGGGGTGAGATGCATGGAAGATATTGATAATGCTCAGCATTGTCACCAGCAGGATGCTCAGACCATCCATCTTCTTGTATCAAACACTTGGAACTGATCCACAATAGTCTTGTGTTTTGCTTGTTAAATAATTGCAAATTCATGCTCTAATTTAATAGCACTTTGATGGATCCTTGGCTTTTAAGATCATTAGAAGTAGTTCTGGTCACTGAATATGACCTCTCTATTAAAAAGGGATAAAAAATAACATAGCTACTTATTCCTGTGCCAAGGCTACAAATCCCAGTTTAAATGGAGCTTATCATTGAGAGATATTTTTAATTATTTCAAGTGACAGAGACCTATTGCTTCCCTGGGCAGTGGTTAATGATCCTTACTGTTCAAAATGTGAGTTTGGATATTACAGCGTTTTAAAATGACCAAGTGAGGTAAGAAAGAACACTTAGACCTCCCTCTGCAACTGACTGGTTGGTGTTTGTTGGGATGTCACTGCCCAGTTTTAGTGTTCACAGGTCTGAACAGCCAGGCTTTCTTCTCAAGTGTCTGGACCTTGGTCTGTAGCTCTTGGTACCAGGATGAATTTTTCTTCGAGATCAGCGAAGGATCTCAGGTTTGTGACAAGGACAAAGGATGTTCCCTACAGAAACTCATATATTTAAAGCATTTCTTTCTGTTCAAATTGCAGAGCCGTGAATACGTAAGTGTTTAGGCCAATATACGACCTGATTCTCTAGAGTCTGGTGAGACAAGAGCATAGCTTTGGTAGAACTGAGGCTTTCAAGTGGGCACTGAACTTCACTGTCCCTTCACTCACATTAAAATCCCAATCTACCTCATTTTGGTTGTTTTCCTATTCAAAAATTTCATGCTATTTATGAAATGGATTTTCTTTTGGATCTAGTGGCTGTCGGTTGCCCACTTGATTTTTCTCATGAGGCTTTTTCACCAAAATCAACATCCTGTTGAATCCAGTAATTGCTGTGGGGCCAGTGCCTGTGTTTTCGAAGCAGTGATTTTTATTCTGAAATGGAGCATGCTAAATGACACTTACATCTAATTCTAAATCAGACCGATAAATGATGCCCTTTGTGCTCGTTATCTTCACCACAGTACCTTCCTATTTTACAGTTGGACACGTTTACTTGAACATTTATGCAAACTAACAAATCTGTAATGAAATCACTGGTAAGTTATTAAATCATGCTGGTTTTCCTTTGAGCATTGCAAATTACCCAAAATTAAATCGTTAAAATATGGTATTATCAGTCCAGGTATCTGCTCTGGCTTTTTCTGGAAACCGTAGGTGCGCTTTGGAACAAATAACTCATCTCCTGAGAGCAAAACTTTTCAATTGTGACTAGGATGTACTTTTTGTGGGTGGACTGGTTTAAATGAAACTAATTTAGCTGACCTTTATGAAATGGAAATGTTGCAATATAAGGCAAGCAGAGTTGAAAATCCCAGTATATTCTTTCTCAGATAGTCTGGTATTTTTCCAGTATCCTCCATGCGGTAAATCACTGCGGTGGGTAAATGGGCCAGAGTTTATAGAGTTGTTCCATGATTACCTTTTCATTGTAAAAATGCAAGAGCTCAGTAAAATGCCAGTCTTAAGCTCCAGTAAGCTGCCAGCATTGGCATACATTTGGGCACGTGGATTGCTGAGTAGCAGTGTGTTGTGAAAAGTCAAATAATCTGCACGTAAACCCATACAGATCTCATAAGCCAGCTTCATTAGAATGCGTTCTGGACTCCACGTACTGGTACATGGGAATTTGTAGTAGTTTGCTTTATTATCTTTGTTGCTTTATGCTGATACTAAGAAAAATCTGCATTTTCTTCATAAAGACTGTTCCTTGTCTCCCCAGAATTGATGTGTTGTAATTTCAGTACTACCCAGATGTGGCTGTGACTTCTCCTAGGGCAACAAGCAGTTTCTTTCTAGATGTTGTTAAATTAAACTTTCTGAATTATCACCTTTTTATGAATAACAAGAATGTTTTGTTGCAGACTGGACCTTCTGGGCATGTACAATGAGGGATGGAGGAAAGCTGTAGTGCTCTAGTTAGGATGGGACACACACATCACTGGACTGGTCTGCCCTTTAATCCTGCTAAGAAGCCTGGGCTCAGCTGTATTTAAATTAATTTTCAGTGATATGCCCTGTTTCTGTGTCCTTGGGACTTCAGCTCAGCATAGTTCTGCTCAGCTGCTGATAACTCAGGTTGGGTACTGGACAGCATAGTCTCTTAATTTGCATTGAAAGGCCAGCCAGGATTTTTAATGACAGATAGGCGTTTGGTTGCTGCTGGCTTGGCTTGTCGAGAATACTTTGAAAGACAAGAAGTAGAGCTGGGGACAAGACACACTTTTCTGGGGCTTGCCAGAGCTTTTCTGTGGCATCCACCAGTGGGCTGAAGAGCAGAAAATTGTGACTTCATCGCTGACAGGTGAGAGTTACAACATCTGAGATACTGGCAGAGAAGGATAAAAGAAATTGTGTGAGAAAGAAGGGATTGAGAATAGCAGAGGACCTGAGCGAAGGAAGAAAAGGGCTGTGTGAGGGGGAAATAAGCTGCATGTAAACCATTTCCTTTCACAAAGCAGCAGCTTGGGGCCCTCCCACCACTGACCCTCTCTCCACAGTAGATATCGCTTCTACTGCAAGGCACTTATTCACCGCGGGATCTTCCTGGAAGTCCCGCTTTCCAGCAGAAAGAAACTGGTATTATATGATTAAATGAGCTTCCTTTGTGCAAGCTGAAATGGGTCAAAAATGGCTGGAGTGCCCAAGAGTCCACTACAGGGAGCTGGGAGGGAGGGTCCCCATGGCTCAGGAGAGCATGAAGCCATCACTGTGGGTAGCTGGGAAGGAGCATGTTGGTGTACAGCAGAAGGAAGATGAGAGTCATTTCTGGCTTCTTACTCCTGCTTTGTCTCAAGGGAAACATATTTCACATGTTACATCTGAGAGTCTGCTACCACTATTTTTTTTTTTTTAAAACCAAATAGTTTCTAGAAAAGTGAAATGCAAAACCTAAGCCCTGTGTTGTTAGAGCCATGGCCCCATGTGGAGCTGAATCACATCGCTGTGCCTCTGCTGCCAGTCCTGTGCCCGCGCTGGTGTTAGCGGAGTTTGCTGCTTCAGGTGGTCAGCGGAGAGCGCTGGATCCAGTAGTCCCCATCTTGGCTGGCAGCTCATGCTCTGGAGATTCCCATCAAGAAGAAGAAAGTGCTAATGGGGGTGTAATAGAAGCGATTTGGCAAAGAAATCATAAGGGCTCTCTGTGGCATCCCCAGCTCTGGGCAGTGGTTCTGCCAGACAGGAGGAGCACAAATGACAAAACCTGAAAGGGAGGAATTGCTGTTCAGAAAAAAAAAAAAACAAACCACAAACTAAGTATGAGACCATTTTAGCAGCAGCAGTGAGAGACATCACAGATGAGTTTCACTCTAACATACAGAGCATGAGCCTGAATCCTTTATTTAGGCTCCACGTGGCTCTTCCCAAGGAGTTTGCCTGGGCAAGTGCTTTCCTGAGTGCTAAGTGAACAGCAACAGTATTCAGGTCACACAGCATCAAGGGATTCCTTCACTGGCCAAACTGGAAAGTGCAACTCAAATAGAAATTGCAGCTAACGTTGTTGGAGCCTTGTAATCTTACCATGGTATCGAATACATCCCTTGCTCTTGTATTTTGTCATTAACTTAATATTGCAATGGAAAAGATTATGGAAACACATCTAATATTTGTATATTAACCGTTAATTAAATATTGCAAAGATGTGTCAGCTCATTACTAATCGTAATTAGTTATTTCCACTTTCAGCTCAGACATGTGTAATTAAATGTACCTGGGAAAGAATTGCCTATTTTTTCTAATTAACAGCTACTGTTGTTGTGCTGGGTGGTGACCTCACGTGGGGTCCTGTTGGGTTTGTCACAGCATGGCTGTTTCCATAACCTTCTGCAGGCAGAGACATCAGCAGCATCAGCTCTGAGCTGTGTGATCAGCTGTAGAGGGGCTCGCCTCTATACAAGTGAGCAGCGTTCATACGATGCTAGGAGCTGAGGATCTGGCTCATTGATTGACTTGTACAAAGGAAAAAAGACTAGGAAATACATTAATAAGCCCACACTTTCCAAATGCTTAAAAATATTTTTACCTTTAAATCAGTTGCAGATACAGCACCTTCTGACTGTACATATGCTTCAGTGTATTTAGAACATCACCTTTATAGTACAACCTTAAAGAACCTTTTGGAACCTCCATGAACCTGTTGGAGTAAGTCCAGAGAAGGCCACAGAAGTGACCCAAGGTTGGAACCCCTCTGCTGGGAGGCCAGGCTGAGAGAGTTGGGGTTGTTCAGCCTGGAGAAGAGAAGGCTCTACGGAGACCTTCTTGCAGACTTTCAGGCCTTCAATGGGCCTGTCAGAAAGATGGGGACAAACTTTTGAGCAGTGCCTGTTGTGACAGGACAAGGGGGGATGGTTTTGAATTAAAAGAGGGAGATTCAGACTGGAGAGAAGGAAGGTATTTTTTACACCAAGGGTGGTGAGGCCCTGGCCCAGGGTGCCCAGAGAGGTGGTCAATGACCCATCCCTGGAACCATTCAAGGCCATGCTGGATGGGGCTCTGAGCAGTCTACTCTCATTGCAGATGTCCCTGCTCACTGAAGGAGGAGTGGAGTAGATGACCCTGAAAGGTCCTTTTCAACCCAAATCAGTCTATGATTTTATGACTTTGTGAACCTGAGGATTGTCCCAAGACTGTTGTTTATATTGCATGCTTCTTCAGCACTTATGTGTAGAAGGATGTCTTCCTGAGGATGTGGACCTTGGCTGTTTCCCTGTGCTTGTTAGTAGAGCCAATGCTTTGCAGCTGCATTTTGGATTGATCTTGGACTTGAACAAATGTAAAGGCTGTTGGCATGCCTTGTGTCCAACTGCTCTTCTGAGTTTTGGTTTGGTTTGTGTGAAATTTATCAACTGTTTTTGTTTTAACCAGATGATGACGATTCCGAAGTAGAGATTGGAGAGGATGAAGGATCTGATAGTGAAGTGGAAGACAGGCAGATCATGAAACAGCGCACCACCACAGAAATGCTGCTGCAAGGTACCCTAACTGTCCCTACTTGCCTTTATTCAGCAGGATATGCTGGAATTATCTGAGTAACTTTAAACGTAGGAAGACACTGTTATCATTCAGGGGCCTTGGCACTGCTCAGTTCTTGTGAGTTGTAAGAGGACAGTGTCTTGTGGAGAAAACCTAGTGCTTTGGGTGAGAAAATTGAGGATTATCTACTAGAAGAAGTACCGTGTGAAGTAAGCCTTTCAGATTCTGAAGTGCATTTCTACAAAGCCTTAGAAAGGTAACATCATTTCTCATTGCAGAGCATGCATTTCCCGTTAGCTGTTGACACTCATTCTAGTGGGGTCTTCTTCAAAAGGAGACCTGCAGAGAGTCCATGATTCACCTGCACTGACACAGTCACAGGTGCAACTCAACCAAGGTATTTCTTTCAGGGAAAGATACTTGGCTTCTGCCACTGTTTATGTGGAGTGGAAGTGCAGCTTCAAGCTGTTGGTTCCACTAGAGCCCTGGTCAGAAGCAGCTCAGAGAAATTACTGTCTGAGGGTCTGTGTTTCACTTAGGTGGGAAAAGCAGCATTCTGCTTAGTCTATAGTAGAGGAAAATAAACCAGGAAACCAGGTTAGTCCTCCTCGGCGTTCTTGTTAGCAGTGAGTGATTCTGTCCATCAGCAAATCTCTCTGAGATCTGGATGAGGTGCCTGTGTGGGTCATTTCATGTGCCACTACTTCTGCTGGAACCTGTTACTTGAATACGCTGCAAATATGGGTTTTTTTCTGAGTTGAATTCTGCTTTCCCCTCTCTGACTGAGACCAGAACAAGGAGCTGAAATTCTCAAGTCAACATAATTCAAGTGTTTTTATCTTCAGTTCCTCTGTTTTTCATAAGACTTGAAATTCTTGGTAAGTGCTAGAAATGCTGATATTCACTGAGGATTTTTACATTGCTGTTTCTCAAAGAAAGGTTTGTACACAGGTTATAGAGCTTTGGAAGTGTTTGTATAACTGTCTGAGGTGCCTCATTTCAGAGGGCATCACAACCTAGGGATGTGTGTACTGGATGCAGACAGATTCAGCTCTTAATACCACTTTTAGGAGTGAAAAGCTTTATCATAAAAGTTGTTGGTTTTGTTGCAAATAGATATTTTTCTAGGAAGAGCTTTGTTATCATTAATTGCACTTACTAAAGACAGCATTAGCTTGTCAGATCTAAAGCAAGCAGTACAGATCCCTTAGATGTTTCCTCTGCCGTGCTGTTTATATTGCTTTCTGTGCTTTTGTAGGTCTCTTCCTAGTGTTTATTAAACTGCCCCTGGCAGATAAGTATGCTCTGACTTTGCAGACTCTGAGCCTGCCATTTGCTGACCACACAGTTGCCATCCCAGTCTTTACTGTTCTTGTCCCTGTGGAAGTCGGAAGCCTGTCACCTGCTGTGAAGTACTGAAGCAGCTCCAAGAATGTTAAATGGCTCTGGAGATGCCTTTCCTACAGGTCCTGCAGAGGGGGTAATGTTGTGTTGCCCCATTCTAACTCACCACTCTTCAGTCCTGCAGTGCTCCAGTGCAGTCACTGCTGGCAGAGATGGATACAAACACTGTCAGACTCTTCAGGGAAGGATTGTTGACTCACTTTTCTGCTTTGCTGAGGTTACTCATCATCATCTCGGGCAAATCGCCCAGTTGCTGTAGCTGTAGCTACGCTGTGAGATTAACAGCGGGCTCTCTGGCTGTACCTCTGGCTTTGCTTCAAAATGTCTACACTTTTTATTTAGGAAAACTCAACCTTGAGGTATCTCTGCTGCTGGAGTTAGTGAGCTCGCTCAGGCCTACCCATTCGTACCCGTCCAGAACAAAGGAGCAAGAGCTTGGGCTGTATCAAGTCAACAGTCAGGCCAAAGCTTATCTTTGGGAGCTCCAGCCTCATCCAGAGTGCACACTTACATGACAGTCAGCCTTGAGAACAGGCTCAGATCTTCATCTCTCTGTCTGTGTAAACGGGCCCCTTTGGTCAAGGTCCCTCACTGATAGTGAGGTTTTATGTTTGTCTCCGTGACCCTCCCCAGCTTCAGTGCCAGAGACATATCCAGACCTGAGATTAATGTCAGGTACATCAGCTTCTCCAGAAGATCAGGCTGAACATCCACTAGCTGTTTCTCATTAAACATACCAAGAATCTGTACATGTTCATCATCAGAGGTAGTTTGCATTTCAAATGTACTTCATTATTAAGGCTGCATGACAAGAACATTGTTTCTATTAATTACTGTTTTTTCCTTTCATTCAATTCAAGATATTTTGATCACTTTCTTTTGAAGCTTTGTGTCTTCTTACATGGTGGTGCTTCTGAGCCATGTTTGCTCTCAAACTGGGGAGAAATGATACGCTGTGGTCAGTTCCTGTAGCTGCTGTGATTCCATTTTACATCTCTGATTTTCAGGTTATTAGTATTGTAGGAGAAGATGTCCTCCCTCTGTCTGTAATAGGTGGGCAGGTACTTCAGTGTGCTTTGCTATTATAGAGGCAAGATTGTCAGGGAGAGATAATCTCTTTTATTAGGCCACTTGGTATTATTGAGAAAAATCAACACGTTTTCACCCTCAAGAGTCCTTTCATCAGGTTTGGCTCCTGGTTTTATTCTTTTAGCCAGTTAAAAGCTTGAAGGTATAGGATTTAGTCTCTCATGGAGCAGAAAGACACAACAAGCTGCTAGCTCTTGTGGTACACAGAGAAAACTGAACCCTTATTCTGCCCATACAAAGAGGATTAGGCAGTAGCAAGTTGAAGAGGAACATGAAATACACTGTGGAGTAGGTATCTCCTTTGTGTTTAATGCTTCTGATTCAACAGTACAGCAAACACAGCTTTAGGAGGCCTGTTTTATGTTCACCATATCACAGTTACAGGCAAATTTCCTCCTTGATGTGGCTTAGTAGAATAAATCCATGTGCCCATAATCATTTGCTTTTGTAACTTAGACGATAAATCAATGTATTCTCTGTAATTTTTAATTTGAACACTGTGAATGTGAATAAAAATTCACATCCACTTTTATTCTGTATGGCAATAAACAAACAAGACTGGTCCATGAATAAAATAGATGCATGGACTTCACCAAGGACAAACCAGGAGTTAGTGATGGTGTTTGGAATAAGAGTCTTGTTTTGTCAGAGAGACAAACTAAAATAAATCCTTGCCATGTTGAAGGTCTTAACTACCTGCAGCACAGAGAAATCTCTTGCCTGCAACAGGCCATAAACCAGTCGATTGCTGCGGGATGGTTGTTCATGTGCAGATGGAGTGGACATCAGGGTGAAGGGTGAAGAGCCATGCCCTAGGAATATGGAAGATCAAGTCAGGCATGAGGTCTGTCTAGTCTGGTCTTCTGTCTCCAGCACTGGCTGAAAGAAAGAAAATGCCCGGGGAAGAGTGCAGGAGCCTCCCTCAGGTTTGATCCCACTCTCAAACTGTTTCAACCACCATCAGAATTTCCTGATCTGGATGTGGTTTCCACAAATCTAGTCTAAACCACAGAAGATGGTTTTTTTCCTGAGAACCTGCCTTGTCTCCCCTTGAACTGAAGTAGATTTTTTCATTCATGCTATCAAAAGTGGCAGATTTTGAAGCAATGCTGTGTTTACACATTGTGCAGATCCATCTTTCTAGTCTCATTCAGAGCAGAGTTCTCAAATGTGTTTTGGCATCATGAGCAAATTCAGGACCTCTCCTGTTCCCAGTGATAGCACTGTCTGACTGGCTAGGCCATGGCAGACTGGCACACGCTTGGAGCAAAGTAGGCAGTGGAAATGCTGCTGAATGAGGGAGAAATGATTCACACTTGCAGAACTGTGCCTGTCTCTAGTAAATCACCCTCTATTCCATGCTGCCAGGACCTTTCAGCTCCTGTAAACCAATTATCCAAATGCTTTAGCTTTTCATGTTTCCTTATGTAATGTTGGTGTTAAGAGACATTTTTGTTCTGTTCAGACCACAGGCAGCATTTCACTACTGAGACAGTAACAACTTCATCCCTGTTTGGTCTTTATTTTCAGAAGACAGCTTTATAAAACAGAATGGTTTTCAGCAGTCAGTTGGTGCAAAGTCAAACAGTGAGAGAGCCGCTCTCTTGGGGCCTCTTGCCTTTGCAGAGCTGACCCAGAGGATCAATGTGGTAATGATGTGCTGCAGCCAGGTACTGAGTGGAGGGTACTTGCTACTGAATGGATTAAACCTTTGCCAGTTTAACGTAGCAAGAACAAATACATCTCTGGATGCAGCAGACTTGAATAAAGGGGGTTTGTTCAGAGAGCAAAGTGCACCTCAGTGGGGGAAGTGGAACCAAGTATGTGATAATCAAACCACAGATGAGTTCCAGGGCAGACAGGGAGCGTGGTCCCGTGTCTCAGTGGACATGGGCTGGCTGTAGCCAGGCCTGCGGGGATCCCCAGTCCTGTACAGCTGCATCTTGCAGAGGCACCGCACACAGAGCAGTACATGTCCAAAGTGGTTTGAGATGATGATGTTGTTTAGCCTCCAGGACTTGGTTTCCTTCTTAAACTTGAGCTTGTGATTATGAAGTAGGAGCCAGCTAGCAGACATTGGGAAAGGAAAGGCACCCTGCGTGCTGGGGCAGAAGGCTGCAGAGGCTGAATTTGCCCTCATTTTTTCACTCCTCTAGGGAGAATGGGAGCTTTGACATCATGGCAGGAAATCTTCTCAGGTGAGCCTACACAGTCCTGCATCCAAATCCCACCATACAGCATTCAAGCTGAAAAGTAGGCAAGCCCTGTTCTCAGTGAAATTGTCAGACTCCGCTTGTGGAGATTCTCTTTCCAGCTTGTGACCATGTTCAGTTTTCTGCTGCTGAATTTCTAGGACGTTTCCCTTCTCTCTAACCTCCCCAGGTATGGAGAAGACACGGGTGTACCATCAACATGCAGGGGAATGAAGGGATTCAGTCACGAATGTGCAACAGCTGCCAGTTCCTTGTTGTATGTCTTGTTCACACAGAGGTCCTGTGGTTGTCACCTGCCTGATTTTTAAAAACACATGTTAAATAACTAGACTATTTAGTCCTTTCTCTCTGGCTCCTAAAGGAAATGACATCTCTGAGTCCAAGACCTAGAAACACATGCAAGTATGCTTATCTTTACAAATACAAGATGATAACAAATCTTCAGGTTTTCTCAAAATGTTGCATTCTTCTCTCCAGTGGAAATGAGTCTTGACAAAGAAGAATGTGCTGAAGCCCACTGTAGTTGTCTAGGCACCATTCAAATGCTGTCTGATCCTGTCCCTGATCTCTCAGTTCATCTGCAGGGACAGCTGCCTCTTACAGGCATGCAGCTCAGTGCAAAATGTGGTCTCCCTCTTACTGCTCCCAAGTCATTGCCCCAATCAATGTGCTTAGAAACTCTTAAAAACCTGTGATCAGGGTCTCCCCACTGCTGCAGTCTGAGTATGTGGTGTGTGTGGGTGAAAAGCAGAAGAAGATGGCTTGTTCCAAGTCATAAAATCATAGAATCATTTTGGTTGGAAGAAACCTTCAAGATCATCAAGTCCAACCATTAACCCAGCACTGCCAGGGCACCACTAAACCATGTCCCTCAGCACCACATCTCCATGGCTTGGAAACCCCTCCAGGAACAGGGACTCCACCCCTGCCCTGGGCAGCCTGGGCCAGGCTTGACAACCTTTGTGAGGGAGAAATTGTTCCTCAGGTTCAACCTAAACCTCTCCTGGTGCACTTGGAGGCCGTTTCCCGTCCTATTAATGCTTGTTCCTTGGAGAAGAGACCAACCCCACCTGGCTGAGAAGGTCTCCCCTGAGCCTCCTTTTCTTCAGGCTACACTTGCCACACTTGGTAACTAAAATGTCACTAGAGAGAATTTGCCAAGGGTCTCTTGCACAGGTGAACTTCAGCCACAGACTCAAGAAGCTGTCAGTGTACTCTTGGTGTCCCAGCAGTTCCAGCATGGTAAGGCGTGAATCTCAAAAATAACAGGAATCAAACTTCATGGGCCTTTCAGGTCTCTGTGTCTTCTGGTTTCAGAGGCCAAAATGGATTCTTATATCTGCACAGAAGGGAGAACTACAGGCCTGACATGACATTGAGTGGGCAGAGATGAGTCAGGTATGAACAGCAGCCTTGGCACAGGCTCTGTCAGGCACTGAGCTTGTCCCTGTGGAGATCATGATTGTTGCGTGCAACCCCAGAGCTCCTCTGAAAACCCCCACCTGATTTCTTGGCAGTTAATAAGAAGTATAGAGCAACAGAAACAAACACTTTTCTAACATGGCCAGGCTTCACTCTTCCTGATGGTTCTTCATGAACCCTGATGTTTGCAGGCACTTTGCTGCATGTGTTTGCCTTGATTCAAAGTCTATGAACATGAGGAGGTGAGCGGGTCTAGATTTCACATGACCCATGGTGGTGGCAGACAGAGGAGGGTGAGGAATTGGTCTGGTGAGAAGGTATTTGGCTGCGCAGGGTTCATGTTCTCCAGCTGTTTGATAATGTGTGAAGCCAAGAGGAAAAACTTCACAAATGCACCTGCTCTCAGAGCACCTCAGAGGATTCTGCCAAACTGGTATCGCTCTCTGTGAACTTCTAAAAGTAAATTCTTCCTTATGAATGTCACCAAGCACAATTTGACTCTGACTGGGGCTTTGTACACCTGGTGTACAGCAGGTCCTTGCGACTGTGCTCCTGGAGTTGTGCTTCTCGAGCAAAGCATATCAACTCATAGTTGTAAACCTTATAAAAGCTTTTTGAAGAGTCAGGTTAGTCTCTTCATTGCCTCTCAGGTCAAGCAGGAGGGAAAAAAAAGTCAACGCTGTGTTTGAGCCACTGGATCTGATCATTAAGGTCCCTTCCAACCCAAACCATTCTATGATACTGTGATCAGCAGAAGTATGCTCACCTTGGGTATGCTTCAACAATTGTCATACTTTGGCAATGCCTAGAAAATGGTGCTGGGATCAGGTCCTTGTGCTAAGGGCTACGTCACCCTTAAGAGCACAATGCCCAAAGGGCATAGAGATCAGAACAATCAGGCAAAAGATTTTTCCCAATTCTCTGTGTGAGGAGGTGATGTGGAGGGTGGGGAGGTGTCTTACCTGAGCTCACACTGTGAATTTGCATCCAGAGCTGGAGACTGAATGCCAATCTCCAAACTGGGAGGAAAATGTTTCTGCAGCAAATCTAGCTTCCCTTCATGGTAGGTTGTCCTAACCTATCAGGTTAAGTGTCGCTTCTTGCTGTCAGGCACAGGGTTAACATACACCCGCTGCTGGGTAAGAAGATGTCAATCATTCCAGTCCTGTGGACCCATTGTGGGCAGCTGCATGGGTTTGTACAATGGCAGGCATCGCACGGAGAGGAAAAATGGCCAGTGCTCACAGGCTTCAAATCAAGGATGCAGGTTCACTTCTGATCTCTGATGGCTCTGTGGCTGTAAACCATGGCAAAGCACGGAGATTAGCTTTGAATCCAAAGGCACAGCGCATTACGTTCTGTTCATTACCAGCATTTCACCTAATTATCACTTTGTACAGCCTGTCCCGGCTGAGTTCACATTATCTGTAAGTAAACATAACAGGCTCTCACCTGCCTGGAAGCTGCGTGAGCCTCTGTGGCCAGAGCGCTGCAGCTGTAATGCCACAGTGAGCTGAGCCCAGCTGGGCTGAACCAGGGGCTTTCCAGTGCCAACCCCTGCCCATACCTGCCAGACAACTCTTCTGCTTCATGCCTCCCCCTGTACATGGGGAAGAGAACCACGGCCATCTGCCCCTCCTTGCTCCCACACACAGAAACATTGGGGTTTACCATCTGAAAGGTAAAAACACTCTCCTGACAGTGTGGAAAACCCTGAGCAGCCTTCAGCATGGTGCACAACCTGCAGCTCCAGCCCCTCTGCACCCTGGGCTGCCTCCTGGCATTGTCCCACAGTTGTGCAACAGGACCTAACACTGCAGATCCCACAGGTGCTAGTTCCAAGAGGTGCTCCTGGCTTCAACTGATGTAGGGGTCGAGGTCTGGGCAGTGCCTGAGTTTTTTCTCCAAAGGGAAGCAGATAGATGCCCATAAGATGTCCTTGCTGTTTCCACTGAGGGAAGAGCAGCGTGCAGCATCCTGCAGACCCTTTATTAGCATTCTCTAAGCTCTTCGCTTGGCATCTTTGAACTGTCCTCTTTCATCAGCTCTCCTTATGTGATATCCTGATTCTCTTTTATATTCAGGATCTCTCTCAGTTTTGTCCTACCAGCAGATTTTAGGAGCTTCCTGCTGCTTTCTCCCTTGAGGTAATAATTCCCTATCTAACCCTTTATGCTGAGCCTTCTGTGTAGCAAAATTGCAGTTAAACTCTTGGAGTCATCTGTAGGATAGGCAAAAATGTGGTTCCATGGTTGTCTAGTGATGTCAGTTGTGATCACATCTGAATTTACATAGTTTAGTCCAGTGTACGTTAGAGCAAACGTCTCTAAAGCTTGATGAGAGATTCTCTGTCCAGGAATCTTCTTAGAATTCCATCTCCACTGCCTGCATTATCAGCAACCAGATGGATAGAGGACACCATGGTTTATTTGAAGACTTAAGAGACTTTAAATTCTCCACCTTGACACAGCAAGGGTGTTTTGGTGACTTCTGGTTGAGTTAGTGTTTTGCTACAACTAACCCAAATCAGTCTGCAAAGGGTTCAAAAGGGTCTTCTTTTGTACTTTGGGAGGTACAAGAGAAGTTTGATGGGATACATTTTAAAGTTGCTTTGTTTTCATGTTAAAAAAAAAAAAAAAAAGATTTTGTCTAGATTGGAAAAATACGTATTTGTCAGAGAGAAAACTGGTGAGGACTGGAGATGAGCAGATGGTGAAAGGTGGCAGTCACAGCAGGACTGTTAAATAGGCATCTGGTGGCACTGAGTGACTTCTGGTGACTGCAGAAAGCAGGGCTGAGTCACTCAGTCAGCCCACGTGCTACATTCCCCCAGTCACAACTTTGCTATACCCTTTCCCAATACCTGCTGGGCTCCATTCTCTCCAAGGAGACCATGCTAGCATCTTCCCCTGTCACACAGACAAAAGCAATAAAGCTAGGTGCAAAGTTGTTCTCCCTTTTCAGTGACCTCCCTACAACCCTGAGATCTCCACCTCCCTCTTCAGACTGACACATCCATCTTGCAACATGAAATTCTTGAGGTTTGCCTTGCCACTGCCTCCCATTCCTGTGAACTGTTAGTCCCTACTGGAACATCAGACAGGATCTGAGCATAGGGAGCTCTCTGAAGGACTTACCACATGGAAGGCCTTTTGTTCTCCGAGTACCAAAGCAGAAGCAGCAATATGCAATTCACAGGATTGTTTAGGTTGCAATGGACCTCTTGAAATCATCTAGTCCAACCCCTCTGCTCAAAGAAGAGATTTGAGCAAGTTGTCTAGCACCACATCCAGTTGGGTTTTGAATATCTCCATGGATGGAGACTCTACAACTTCTCATGACAACCTTGTTCCAGTGCTTGACCACCCTGACAGTAAAAAAAACCCCAGTGGTTTCTTGTGTTTCAGATAGAATTTCCTGTTTCTTAATGTGCCTGTAGCCTCTTGTCTCATCAGAGCTGTCACACTGGCAGAACGTAGCTCTGGAAATACCATCCTGACAGGAACTGCTGCCAGCACTACTCTCTTCTACTGTCTCCTGAGTGCTGAGGCATAACAAGAGCAGTGACCTTCCGTACACTGGGATCTCATCCTCTGTCTGTAATTTGACTTGTCCTCTGAAATCTCAGTTGTGACCTTGATCTTTCATTCTCCCTCAGCACTAGCCATGAGCCTGGCTTTACAGAGATTCTCTTTGCTCTTGCAGGAAGAGCTGGTGCACGGGTCATGGGAGCAATGCAAGGTGGAGACACGGAGGACGAGGTAAGTAACCATCCTGTGTGCCTGTAGAGCTTCTCCGACGGTGCTTTAGGATAACAACCCTCTCCTGAGCTAGAGAAACACCTTTTGACCTGCTGAATCATCGTGCCCCAGACCTGCTTTTCCCTCCCTTTCCTCCAACTGACTGCCCTCTCATCTGCAAAGACACATATTTTCCCGTTTCCCTTTTGCTCTGAGGGTCTCTGTGCAGTGCCCTGTGCTCTAGCCTCAGCCTGCAGTGCATGACTAGCAGCACATAGGCTGTGGGAATGCTGCCTTGTTGAGCTGTTGGGGCAGATGGCTGGGAAGAGGTGATCAGTGCAGTGTAGCAGGAGTTAGATACATGGACCTAAATCCCCGACATCGCTCTAAAAACTGTGGAACTCCTTGGAGCCCTCTCAGTGGCCTGTACTGACAGCATCAGTCCTTCAGTGCTCCGGATGACAGGACAGGGATGAGAGCAGAGCTGGGAGCTGTGCCCCTCAGGATCCCTGCCCTGCAAATGAAGACGCGCTATGGCTCTTGGCTTTGGTTACGGCTGACCTGGTAAGCAGGCAGTGGCTAAACAGGTGCACACTAAACAGGTACAGCAGGCACTGCTGTGCTTAGCCTTTGACATACTGAGTGACACAAAAATGATCCAAGGGTGGAACCCTCTGCTGGGAGGCCAGGCTGAGAGAGTTGGGGTTGTTCAGCCTGGAGAAGAGAAGGCTCCACAGAGAACTTCTTGTGGCCTTTCAGTATTTAAAGGGGCCTGTCAGAAAGATGGGGACAGACTTTTGAGCAGGGCCTGTTGTGACAAGACAAGGAGTGATGGTTTTAAACTAGAAGAGGGAGATTCAACTGGATAAAAGGGAGACATTTTTTACACTGAGGTTGGTGAGACCCTGGCCCAGGTTGCCCAGAGAGGTGGATGATGCCCCATCCCTGGCACCATTCCAGGTGAGGTTGGCTGGGGCTCTGAGCAACCTGCTCTAGTTGCAGATGTCCCTGATCAGTGCAGGGGGGTTGCACCAGTTGATCCTGAAAGGTCCCTTCCCACCCAAACCAATCCATGGTTCTATGATTCTATTATATATGGGCAATCTTTCTATGCCTCCAGGCACTTGTAAGTTGCTACATCTGTACTAGAAAGGTGAAGCCAGCTGCTGTGATATGGTTTGCATCCATACAGTAAGTTTTTCCCACCATCCCAAAAAGGTGCTGGCATCCAAGCTTCCAGCCAGGAGCAGGGGGGCTCTCCTGTTCCCCAGGTGATGCTGGAATATTGTTTTGGAGAGTCCTGGTTGGCGTGAGCCAAAACTGTGCTAGGAAGTGGTAGAATCATAGAATTATTTTAATTGGAAGAGACTTTGAAGTTCATCAAGCTATGGAGTTGAGAACAGGCTTCACCTGCCCAGGAGCTGTTTGCCCAGCCTCTGCTACTTGCTGTTGAGCAACATGGTGCCTGAGCAGTACTTGGCTTTTCTGCGTTCTCCACTGCTCCCATTCTGGCTATTTTCTATTTTCTTTTATGTTCTTGTACTGTTTTTTTTTTTTTTTCCTGCTCTGCCCCTGCTGTTCTCTCTACTCTGGTTCTCCAAGGGGAGACCTGCCCCAGCACGGCCAGGCACATGCAAGATCATCACCAAGGCACAGGTGGGTTTCTCCCCTGCAGTCAGTTTTCCTCTGCTACACCCTGATTCTTTGGTTTTGCAGTAGGAATCACTTTAAAGTTAACCTCCCTGCAAGGTTTTTAATAACACAGATTCAGCAGAAGTCAGGGAGTTGATTTTTGTCAGCCCTGTGAGGTGAGGAAGGAGGTTTGCAATAAATTGAATGAAGCAGCCACTGCCTAGCAAAGTGGGAAGCTGCTGGTGGCAGCCATGTGCGGTGCTAGCTTCCTGAGGCAGCCAGGCCTCTGGGGGTTGATTTTGGAAGGCCAGCAGCACAGCAGCCCAAGCTGCAATAAAACCTGTTGCCAAATCTATTGATGCTCCCCAGAGAGTCCGAATCTGTATCCACACCAGTCCAGACAAGCTGCCTTTCCCCATAGTCCCTCAGTGTGTGATGGTACGGGGGGGAAGTGACTTGACATCAGCCAGTGGTGTTATCCTTTACTTCTGGTGTGGCAAAGGTGCCCTGCCATCCAAGAACTGAACCAGCCATGAATTCTGTTTGTTTTCCTGCAGGAGGATTCGGGGGATAGTGAGATTGACCTGGAAGAAGATGAAGAGGAAGAGGATGATATGGAGGATGACAGTGTAGAAATCTCCCCGAGCAAATCCAGCCACCGAGCAAGGAAGCCAGAGCCACTGGAGGAAAGTGATAATGACTTCTGACCCTTTAGTAGCTGCCCCAGGAGGCATCTGGAGATACAAACTTTAGAGATCCTGCAGGACAGGAGCTAATATCCTGCCATTTGAAAAGAGCTTGTTGGCATAAATTCAAGAGTCAGTAAATAATGTTCATTAAATTTGAAAATTAAACATGGATTGGCAGTCTGACAGCACAAGCAGTTTAGCCATAATGAGGATCACGGTAATGTGAAGTGTGGCTGTTTCCGTAACTGCGTTAGCACTGGTCCTCATGCACTGCAGTGCCAAAAATCATGCTCCAGTGAACATCATGTGCTTGATTTCCCTTCATTTTATTACGTCCAAACAGATTTTTTTGAGGCTTAATAAAACTGTATGAAAAGCTGCTCTGGGAACACACTTAAACTGATTTTAAATCTGCCTTATATCTATTTATCCTAAACATATCCTTTACTTAATCAAGGACTTGCCTCCACAAAGAGCAGCACCAGTTTACTAAGGAAGCAGGAAACTGGTGAAGGAGTCCTCAGACACTACCTTCAGTGCAGCACCTCTTAGCATTTCATCTGTGTCAGTGGGAATTGTTCTCAAGCTTCACTGAGCTGTGCTTGAGTGTTCCAAGGGCAGCCGTGAGAGACTGCACTGGAACGAAATCCATGTGAAATTAGCTCTTTGATTATACTGGTACTTCTGGGGCAGGCTGAGCTTTAGGTGCTCAGATGGGCCAAAAGCTGGACTTTTGTTTAGAAGGAAGCTGTTGGTGAAAGTGTATTCATGTGAAAGCAAATCTAGTGTATTGCCTCATTCTTTTAGCTCTGCTTCAGCATCAGTTTGTCTTCATAGGAGCAGATATCAGTGCTTGATGAGACGAGTTCATTATGGTGTGTGTTCTTCAGGGCAGACAAGAGTCCAGGCTGTTTGCTGATGTAAAAATAGGGAAGAACAGGGAAAGTTCTTTGCTTTCCCTGCATCTGAAGTCTAGATTCGGGTCCACCCCCTCCATTGTTGTGCTAAAGAACTACACGTGAGTTCCTTGAAAAACCAAGAGCTTTTTGATCTCTCTGTGTCTCTGGCCCCTAGGGTGGAACCATCACACCCAGGGCGGTTCCCTGTCAGCAGAGCTTGGAGCTTGAAGTGTCATGTCAAGCTGGGACAAAGGTTTCCAGGTAAAAACAGTGCAGTTTTTGTGGGGCGTTGCAGAGATGCGCTGGAATGAACACATTCACACAGGCCTGAGCTGAACTGGCTGACAGTTGGGACACCTCTTTGCAGCCTGCAAAGCTAATTGACATTTTGCACCTCACTTCAGAGAAGGTGGACAGGGAAGGTGGTGTTCTTAGTGCTGAGCACCAACTGCAGACTGTCAGAGTGGTCCTGCAACAGCCAGTGAGACCATGCCTGTGCTCGCCACATCCTTCTCCCAAGGGGCAGCTTTGTCCTGATTTTAGGACCTGTCCTGCAAACAATTTTCCATGTTACACAGGGAATCTGTTCTGGTCCTGCCTCTGTGCTGATATACATCTGACCCCTGTCAGACACGTCCCATGAGACTGAGCCCAGTCTCCAGTCACAGTTTTATATATTATTTACTCTTATTGCAGGCTGAAATGGAAAGCTGACCCAACAGCCTGTGTGTGCAGAAGCCTTTCCAGGCAGCGCTGCCACCTGTCCTGGCAGCACAGCCCGCTGGGCCACAGGGCAGCTGTGGTTTCATCACAGATTCTTGTACCAGGCTGGAAGAGCCGCGCTGTTGGCAGCCTCCCCCAGCATGGGTGGAAATGCACCCTCTGAGCACTTGAGCATTCAGCTGAGGGGTGTTTGCATAGCACAGGATTGTTCTGGTTAGAAGAGAACTTTAAGAATATCGAGTCCAACCATTAACCCAGCACTGCCTGGGCACCACTAAACCATGTCCCTCAGCACCACATCTCCACGGCTTTGAAACCCCTCCAGGGGTGGGGACTCCACCACTGCCCTGGGCAGCCTGGGCCAGCCCCTGACAACCCTCAAGGGGTCCAACCTAAACCTCCCCTGGTACAACTTGAGTCTGTTTCCTCTTGTCCTGTTGCTTGTTCCTTGGGAGAAGAGACCGACCCCACCTGGCTCCAACCTCCTTTTGGGAGTTGTCAAGAGCAAGAAAGTCTCCCCTAAGCCTCCTTTTCTCCAGGCTCAACAACCCCAGGTCCCTCAGCCATTCCTCCCAAGACTTGTGCTCTAGACCCTTCCCCAGCTTTGTTACCCTTCTCTGGACATGCTCCATCCCCTCAATGTCCTTCTTGGAGTGAGGGCCCCAAAACTGAACCCAATGTTTCTAGTATAACTGTATATGTCCATATGTGTACAGACCAATTATATCTCAAATTTTTCTTAAGCCTCTGTATTCTGGACTGCCAGGGCACAAGAGCTGGCTCGGGGTTGTTGATTGCTCTCTCTGTTGGTGTTTCAGGTAGCTCTTCAGCTCAGAGTTAGGCAAAGGCTTTGGGTAGAGTTGGACCTGAGCCTCAGTCTGACCAGAAATGATGGTGAAAGAGGTAGGACTTCAGTCACTTTTAAAGCACTGTTGGAGAGCATGTTCCAGTCCCTGACACCTCATGGGTAAGCCACAAACCCTCTTGTCACACCCATACAAGGGTGTGGGGTCTCCAGCTGGGCAGAGGAGCACACTGCACCCCGAGTGTATGTAATGATCCACACCAAGAGAGGAAGGCAGCACAAGACATCTCAGCTAGGAACCAGTTTACTTCCCAGTATGTACATATTGTGCAGCTCAGCCCCGTGTGTCTCCAGGACCAGCCCACAGTGGTCTCTGAAGCAGTCGCCTGCTGCCCTGAGCACAGCACTAGTGTGTCCCAGTGTGGGCTCTGCTGGAGTGGGTGCAGTGGCTGGAGGGGGCTCTGGAGGGGTTGTGTAGTTTGGCTACTGGTCCACCTGCAAACCTGGCACCCCAAAAGGTGCCCTGACAGGGATGGACCCTGCCCCGCAGCTGGGACATCAGGAAGACACATTCCAAGGACATACAACTTGTCACTGATGACAGCAGCAGGAGACCCAAGAAGTCCAGCCTGAACTCAAGAGGCAGAACTTTTTGCTAAGGCAGTAGCACCAAGATGTATGTGCTGGAGATGGCCCGTCTCCGTGTGGGGCTATTCTTCTTACGTTCATCCTCCTGCTCCTCCTCCCATTATCCTGAGGGCTCTTTATTTCCCAAGATCTTTTTAGATGGTTCCACTCCTGTGCCATGGGATGCCTGGCTCTGATAGAGGGCAGCACTACCAAGCAATTCAGGCATGCTTGGCCAGTGCCAACCTGTTACTGAGGACACAGCAAACATCATAGGCTGCCCTCACTGACAAGGACCCTGCTTTGAAGCGCCAAGGTCTAAAGCAGGGAAACAGCAAAACCTCTCGTCTTGCTCAGATTTCAAGGGGAACCTGCAGGACCAGGCTGTGAGGATGGGCTGCTGTGAATCCAGCACAGGTTTCACCTGGTCCTCATGGGATCCCTGCCAGAAGCAGACAAAGCAGACTCCTGGAGCCCCAGGTGTGGTGCTGCAACGTCTGCCCACAATGGCTCAAGCTGGGAAAACAAGAGCTCCAAGATGGTCAGGTCTGGAGCAGGGTCTGAGCACAGTACTGTGCCCCATGGAGATCACAGAAGGGGTCACTGCAGCTGGTGGTGGTAGGTAAGTCACACACCAAAACAAGAAGGGCTGGTGGCGTGTAGGATCTGTCCCCTCCCCCCTCCTTTTTGCATTTCACCCATTCCTTGAAGCTCCCCCAGGGCTTGGATGAGCAGGAACATGGGCAAACATCCTTCAGCTTTCAACACTTGACCCTCTTGCACTGTGGATCCAGAGGCCCCAGGTTCTCCTCGGCCGTGCCAGGTTGCTCAGGAGCTCTCCTTGCCCCATCTTTCTTCCCTGAGATGGGCAGGTGGAGAGCCAAGCAGCTTTCCATGGAGGCACGCTGGCCAGAAGGACCCACTGGGCCACCTCCTCACTGCGACCAGGCACCCTCACATGTCCACCACACAGTCAGGTGAGTTTGTCCGGATAGCATCAGAGATCATCTTGGCTCCTGACTGACCGATGCAGTTCCCCTGCAAGCTGGGAGCAAAGACAAGAGGAGTTCAGGCTTGGACACGAGGCAGAGCTGGATCCTCAGTGGGTAGGAGAGTTGCTCCCCAGCTCTGCACCAGTATCATCTACACCCTCCCCATGCCATCCAGGAGCTATCGCTGGGACCCCAGTCACAGGAGACTCTGGGTTTGAGGGCCCAGAGGCAGACAGGTGAGAAGCTGGAGAAAACAACCTGGGGAGCTGTGGGGACTCAGCCAGCCTGTCCCTGGGATGTTTTGCAGAGTAGAATCATGGACTGGTTTGGGTTGGAAGGAACCTCGAAAGGCCAACGAGTCCAACCACCCTACACTGAGCGGGGACATCTGCAACTAGAGCAGGTTGCTCAGAGCCCCAGCCAACCTCCCCTGGAATGGTTCCAGGGATGGGGCATCAACCACCTCTCTGGGCACCCTGGGCCAGGGTCTCACCACCCTCAGTGTAAAACATTTCTTCCTTCTCTCTAGTATAAATCTCTCCTCTTTTAGTTTAAAACCCTTATTTGGCTTTTGGGGTGGTTCCTGCCCCAGAGGCATCCCCAGAGAGGAGCTGTGGGGTCTGGAGCTGTATGGGTACAGTGGCTGTCACAGCAGGAGGAGCAGAGGGTTCCTTTCCCTTGCCCCACTGGCCAGATTTCTGTAGGGCAGCCAGGAATGGGTCAGTGCCAGTGGTGGCGGAGGTCCCTTGATGGTTCCCATGGTCTCCCCTGTCCCTGCCTTACCATCCAGCACAGTGGCCACTTACTTCACGTAGGTGAGGCCATGGTTGCCCTTCAGTGCGATGGCAATGCAGATGGCTCCGTCCATGCCCAGGGAGTTTTCCTGCAGGCTGTGGGAGGCAGGAAGGTCAGAAAGCACCAAACAGGGAGTCATGGCCACCAGGAGGGAATGCACAGTGTGGGCATGGGCGTCGGGAAAAGCCACCAGCTTAGGTTTGCCTTACTGAGAGCTGCTGGCCTGGCCATGCTCTCACTGCTCCTTCGAGGAAGGTCAAGAAAGGCGCTCTCAGGCTCACCCCAGGGAGCTTACTTGCCACTTGCCACTTACTTGAGTCGGCGGAGGCTGCGGTTCACCTTCAGCGCACTGGCCATCGCCTTGGCCCCTGCCACACCAATGGAGTTTCCCCGCAGGCTGTGAAGAAAGGCCAGTGGTGAGGAAGGACATCCTGGGAAGGTCCCACGCTCTGCAGGGGCCAGGTGAGGAGGTGGGAGAGGTGGCCCCATGCTAACAAGTCAAGGGACCCATGAGCTAGGTCTGGCAGGACACGATGCAAGTGTGGAAGCAGTGCTGAGCTAAGGACCAAGGTCTCAGACAGCCTCAGGGAGTGGTGTTGCAGCCATTGGGACTTGGTGGCCCCACTGAGCACTTACTCCAGGATCTGCAGGCTCTTGTTGACCTTCAAAGCATCTGCCAGGGCTTGGGCTCCAGCTGCACCAACTGAAGCTACCTGCAGGCTGCAAGAGAACAAAGACCCTTCAGTGCATGTCATGAGATGGCCATGGTATGCTAATTAGACAGACTTCAAGGTTAGGCCCCCACCACAGCCTGGATACTCACTGGAGATCTACCAGGGCTGTGTTGACCTTCAGCGCAGCAGAGAGAGCAGCCATTCCTTCATCTCCAATGGCATTCTCCTGCAAGCTAAGATATACAAGTGCTGCATCTGCCCATGGCTTGGGCACCCAGGAGCAGGAGGAGGGGCAGTGAAGGGCAGTGAGCAGAGGGCACAGGCTTTCCCAAATGGCTTGAGCAGCCCCCAGGCCATTGTGGTCTTACAGCATGCTCAGACAGGCATGTGCAATGGGGACACAGGGTAGGCTGGAGCACTTGGAGGAGGCAGCAGGCAAAGCCACCTCCCCTGGAGCAGCATGAGGGCAGAGACCTCGGCAGGATCCAGTTGGAAGACACTGCCCAGGAGCCATCTGCCCTTGTCCCCACTTACTCGAGGCTGGCCAGGCTGCTGTTGGACTGTAGTGCTTGTGACAGGGCTGTGGCCGCTTTTGCCTGGATGAAGTTCCACTGCAAGCTGCCAACAGGAGAGAACGGGAGGTGAAGTTTGGGGCTATGAGGACACCCTGATCCCCACAGGCTCAGCACCCATCTGCTCCTGTCCAGCATGTTGGAGGCTGAGAGGTGACCCATGTAGGACCTCATGGGTCCACCCAGGACAGCACAGCCCACCTCCCGTGGAAGGGCAACTCAGGGAAGCCACTCTTACAGCCTGGAGGGGCTGAGGCCCACAAGCAGTGTCCTTGCCCTGTATCCATGCAAGGGGCTTCAAAGCAAGGCATATCCAAGGGGAAACTCACTGGAGGGATGTGAGCGCTCGATTCTCTTTCATGGCTAAAGCGATGGCCTTGCCGCCTTCGTCATACAGCAGGTTTGCCGCTAAGCTAGAGGTGGGGGACAGAGGACACAAGTCATGCACACAGAGTTTGGGACACCTCCAGCAACACAGTGCAGCAGCATGGGTGCCCTCCTGGGGCCCACGGGACTTACTCCAGCTTCCTGAGAGTGCTGTTGGCCCGCAGGGCGCAGGCAATGGCGGGACCCCCGTCCTTGCTGATGGAGTTCTCCCGCAGGCTGGGGAAAGACATGGGGCTGGAGAGGAGCCACTGAGGCAGGACATCAGCTGCTCCCCCACAGCTCCCCTTGCTCCCTGCTCTGGGGCTGAGACCATCTATTGCAATGGTCAGTCTGATTTGCATAGAATCATAGAACCATGGACTGGTTTGGGTGGGAAGGGACCTTTCAGGATTACCTGGTGCAACCCCCCTGCACTGATCAGGGACATCTGCAACTAGAGCAGGCTGCTCACAGCCCTGCCAACATCACCTGGAATGGTTCCAGGGATGGGGCATTGACCACCTCTCTGGGCACCCTGGGCCAGGGTCTCACCACTCTTGGCATAAAAAATACCTTCCTTCTCTCCAGTCTGAATCTCCCTCTTTTAGTTTAAAACCAACACTCCTTGTCCTGTCACAACAGGCCCTGCTCAAAAATCTGTCCCCATCTTTCTGACAGGCCACCTGAAGTCCTGAAAGGCCACAAGAAGGTCTCCGTGGAGCCTTCTCCCCTCCAGGCTGAACAACCCCAACTCTTCCAGCCTGGCCTCCCAGCAGAGGGTTCCACCCTTGGATCATTGCTGTGGCCTCCTCTGGACCTGTTCCAACAACAACGTCAGCATCTACATCAGCATCTGCACCTGCATTCCCTGTGCATCCTAGAGCTGTGGGCACCAAAGACCCATCAGGGCCCTGCTGCCACTGTCTCTTTACAAGATGAGGCTGAATGGATACTGTCCCAAGGGGACAAAGGTAACGATTGAGAGATGCTCACAGCTGGAGGAGGGACAGATGCTGCTTTCAGCATCCCAGAGCACTTGTGGAAACAACCAGGCACAAGGAAAAGTTCTTGCCTCCTGTGTCCTGGCAGCAGCTTGTGGCTGGGGTGGCTGGAGGGATGGTCACGGAGGGAGGGTCACTTACTTGAGGTTGATGAGTCCCTTGTTGGAGCAGAGTGCAGCTGTCAGCGCGGTGACCCCAGCATTGCTGATGGAGTTGCTCTGGAGACTGAGACAAAAAGGGGAAGGTGTGAGAATGGGCCAGTGTTGGCATCACAGGTAGGGTGCAGGGTCATGTTTGGGGTGAAAAGTGACCATTTCTTGCAGACAAAGGGGAGCCCAGGCCAAAGGACCAGCTTTAGGAGCAGCCGGGCCAGGATCAGCATCAGTGCTTTGGGGCAACTGTGCCCCTGAAAGGCTGTCACCATCGCTGCCAGCTGAGCTGGGGATGTGGTTCCTGCAGGTTTGGGGTCCTTGCCATGTCATAGGAAGCCAGTGATGGACCCAGGGCACAACAGCTCATCCCCAGGAGCCATCAGTCCTCTGCTCCTCCGGGTGGGAGGAGTGGTCCTCACTGGCTGCCCTCCCCAAGGGGGATGAAGGCTGTATCATCCCACCCTGACTCTGCCAGGCCCCAGCCCATCATCTTCCTCCTTAGCTAATTCCCATCACTTTTGAAAGAGGGAAGGCCTGAAGCTACCGGTATCCTCCAAAAGCAGACATCTGGGTTGAGGATTAACCACTTAAGTGCCCCGGGTGAAGGCAGCATCAGCACAACTGGTGCCAGCATTGCCTGGGGCTGCTGTGTGGTGCTCCAGGGGAGGGTGGGATCCTGGAGGGCGGGTGATCCTGGAGAGGGTGGGAAGTGTTGCTGGAATGAGAAGGCTGGGCTGTGCTCCCTGGGCAAGCAGGAGACCAGCTGTGGAGAGGGCTCTTACTCGAGGCTTTGCAGACTGTGGTTCACTTTCAGAGCTTCAGCCAAGGCAACTGAGCCATTGTCTCCTACCGAGTTGCTGGAGAGTCTAAGACACAAGAGGAAGACCAGGTGTTAGCTTTCAATGTCTCCACAGGTCCTGCAGACCTGCCGCCTGCCTCTGCTGGAGGGAAGCCTTGGCTCCTCACTTCTTTACAAGGCTCTTAGTGATGTGGAGAGTATCCAAAAGCAGCACTGTGATCCTTGCCCACCTCCACCCACACCAACCCCCTTGCGCAGAGACCCTTCTTCCTTCAGTCCCCTGCCCACTGCTCCTGGCCGCAGACGGCAGGGGAGATGGCGCTGGCATCCCCATCCCTCCTCCTCCTGCTGCTCTTACGTCAGCTCCTTCAGGCTGCGGTTCTGCTTCAGCGCCTCTGCTATTTTCCGGGCACCAAGGGCTCCAATGGCATTTTTCTGCAGGCTGCAAAGGTGAGGAAGGCACCCATGAACATCAGGTGCCACCTCCCTGTCAGTGGCACCTCAGTCTGATGGGTGGCTCAGAGAGGGGACAGGAGATCCTGGGCACTCACTGGAGGGTCATCAGCCTGTGGTTGGCGAATAGGGCCTCAGCCAGGAAGGTGGCACCATCCTCCTTGATGGTGTTGTGCTGCAGGCTGCAAGGAGAGAGGAGCAAGGCTGTACATAGCTACTTCTGCAGCAGGGAAACAGGTTTGAGAGAGTATCTGGCGCCCAAGCATCCCTGCCCAGGGTTCTCCCTTCCTCCTCTCCCACAGGAGATGCCTCTTTCCATGCACCATGCCCTGTGAGCTCCCATGCAAGGCATGGACCTGGACCTGGATCTGGACCTGAACCTCAACCTGGACCCACTGAAGCTGAGAGGTGGGAGGATCCAAACATCCCTGGCCCAGTCACTGTGTCTCTCCTGGCGGCACTCATGCCCGCTGCCCGGCACACCCAAACCAGACTCTGCCCAGGGTCTCCCCACCTGCTGGCCTTCAAGGTGAGGAAAACCTTGATGGGACAGGACAGGGCTGAAGGGGGCTTGTCTTGGGGATCTGCTCCCGGAGGTGGTGCAGAAGTTGAGACTTACTTCAGGGAGAGCAGGACTTGGTTTTTTTTCAGTGCATCGGCCAGCGCTTTCGCTCCCATGGGGCCGATGGAGTTGCTGCGCAGGCTGGGGCGAGATAGGCAGAAAAGCCAAGGTTAGCAAAGCCAGGGTGGCATGTTCCCAGTTTAAGCCAAATACCTCCACATGGCACAATCTCAGGCACTGCTGAGGGGGCCATCAGGCCGGCAGCTCACAGGAGTTATGTTCACCTCTTGAGCAGTGGTGGCTCTGGGGGCTGGAGACCCTGCGCAGCTTGGTCAGGCTGGTGGGATCCGGCCCCACTGCAGCCATGGGAGTGGTTCCCGGTGGGGAACATGTGCGTGGCAGGAGCTGGTAAAGGGGAACACTTACTCCAGTGCTGTCAGGCTCCTGTTCACCATCAGCGACCTGGCCAGTGCCTTGGTGCCCTTGTTGCTGATCTGATTTTCTGCCAAGCTGCCCGGAAAAAGAAAAATTGGGTGTTTTTCAGGGGGAGAAAGAGCAGGGACAGGTGAGCAGAGGAAAGGCACGGGGAGAGTTTGGTTGGTGGTACAACCATGCAAAGTGGTGGGTGCTCTGAGGTCTGCTCTTTTGGGGTGGACACCAGGCAGGGGCATGCAAGGACAAGGGGGAAGGGGGGTTTCTCAATTTAAAATTCATTCACGTCTTGAAAAGGGATCTAAAATTGCAGCGTGGGGGACTCTATGTGCAGCCACAAAGAAGGGCAGGGAGGGAGGGAAAATGGAGACCTGTCCACCTGGGGCAAAACATCTCTCTGCACCAGGGTTGGGAGCATGTTCCCTCCACACATCAGATGCTCTGTGCAGAGCCTCGTGTGTCCAGCAGACATCCACGACCATGGGAAGCAGTTTGTTGAGATAATCCATGGATTTCTAGAGGAATTTTTAGGAGCAAGGAGGAAGCAGCGGTTCCAGGGAGGCTGGGTGACACAGACTGCTGAGCCACCGCAAGGACACGGCGTGTAAGGTCACCATGTCTGGGTGCAGGACATCATGTGGGGCTGTCCTTGTCACCAGGTATCCTGGGGAGTCAGTGGGAGAGACCTTCCTGGAGGAACCTCACCCTGGTTTTGAGGTACTCTAAGCTCCGTTCTGCACCCCCAGGAACAGGATGTCTGCCCTGGGACAGGTCCTACCTGAGCTTCTGGATCTGGCAGTCCTTTACACTCAGGACGCTGCCCAGCAGCTCCATCACATTGTCCTTAAACTGGTTATTGTCCAGCCTAGAGAAGATACAAGGAAAGGGCAAAAGCAAGTGTTTGAGAATAAGGTGGAGAAAGGACTACCTTCCTGTGACATTTGCCCATTGCAGGTGGAAAAACTCGAGCACAGAAGCAGAGATGACCCAGTGCCATCCCCAGGGCAGCTCTCTGCTGATGGACAGTGTCGGTGGCCCATGTCTCCCATCGGCACCCTGGATTTTGAGGCACAGCTGGGTGTCCATGCTTGCGTCTCCTGGTGCAATCTGACCAGGACTCACCTGAGGTTGTGGCAGAAGAGGAGCTGGGAGAGCAGGCTTTTACAGATGTTGTAGGTGAGGCAGTTGGAGAGGTTTGTCTCCTCCATGCAGACATCAGAGACCTGCAGGAGATAAGCCAGGGCAGAGCAGTTCACTGGGGTGAGCATCCCGGACAGGCTCTCATTCTTCATCGCTTCTTCCACAGTCTTGGCAATCTCCATGTGCTGAATTTCATACAAGCAGTGCATGGTGTTCACTGTCCGTGAGGAGATGACGTAATTGGTGTTCAGGCAGTCCTGGAGGAAGCTGATCGCTTGGCTCCTGACACTGTTGTGCTCATCCTTCACCAGCAGCCACCCAGAGAGCAGCTTGTTCACCTGTGGAGAGAGGAGCCCAGAGAGAAAACGCACAAAGATGTCCAGGTGCCTGTCCTCTGCCTGAAGCGACCTCTGAACAGCGTTCTTGAAGTGGTTGAGGAAACCCAGCTTGGGCCAGGACATCCCGCTCTCGGTGAAGAGGTCGAATATTGCCCGCTTCGCAGATGTGTAATAATAAAGAGCTGCTAGAAACTCCTGTATGGTTAGATGGGAGAAGCAGTAGGCCGTGAAGGACTGCACCTCTTCTTTGAGCAGGAGTCGACTGCACAGGCTGCTCTGCAGCAAGGAGAGGTCAATGCTGTACGCTTTCATATCCTGCTCATAAAACACATATTTCTTTTTGAGCAGCCCGTAGAAGGCTAGTCTACCCAGGCTGCTCACGATCTTCTTGCTGTTGTTCATGGCCTGCTCAATCCTGAGGGCTTCTCTTGGCTTTTCCGGCCAGTCGCAGCTCAGAGCCATTTTAAAATAATAGGAGTAGATTTCTGAGAGGGTCCTGGGGACACTGGTTGCTTCTTGGGATTGATCGGTGCTATTTTTTAAGTAATGACCAATGGAGGAGCCAGAAATCCAGCAAAAGCCAGGAACGGTGCACATGACTCGTAATGATCTGTTGGCCCTGATGTGATGCAGGACTCGGCCAGGTAGGTCTCGGTTGTCAAGGAACATCTGGTCCAAGAAGTCCTTCATCTCTGCAGCTCCAAACCCTCGTATTTCTGTCATGCGGTCAACAAGCCCTCCGGGGATCTGTCTGGCTGCTGTTGGCCGTGATGTCACCCAGACAGAAGCCTCTTGCAGCAGGTTGCCACGTAGAATGTTGGTGATCAGGTTGTCCACTTGGATCTCCTTTTTGGGATCGGTACATACTATGGTGTTAGAAAAATCCAAAGGAGTCTTGAACTCATCTAGGCCATCGAGGATCAGCAGGGTCCTCGCAGCTCCTGCTGAGATGCAGTTTGGCTCAGTGATGTGAGGGAACGCTGAGCAGATGAGCCTCTCAGCAGAGAGCTTCTCATAGGTGTTAAGCTCCCGAAAGGTAAGGGGCAGCACAAAGATGATGTCCCTGTTGATCTCCCCCTTTGCCCAGGTGTAGACAAACAGCTTGACAAGTGTGCTTTTGCCAATCCCAGCCACCCCGATGGTGACAGAGATCCGAGGTGGGATGCTGACCTTGGAGAGAGGCAGGAAGAGCTTCTCCAGAGGGATGCTCTTGGATACATTTGGTAGGCCTTTGGTGGCTTCAATCTGCAGGATGTCATGCTCCTTCTGTTGGATATCAGTCAAACCTTCCACTAGCAGCAGGTTTGTGAGTCGCTGTAGGGCACTCGACTCCAAACCATTCCCATAGTAGCTTTGGAGGCTCTCCAGGTGCTTCTGCACCATGGGTTCTGCACAGAGAGAAATGAGAGGATGAGGAGGAGGATGGTGACCACAAATGTAAATAAGAGACACTGCTTCACTTTTCTACCACAGCCTTGCAGATGGGCAACTGCACAGACACCTTGCATCCAGGCAGGAATGTATGTGCCTGGACTTGGAGGACACTAGTGATTTTAAATGGCCATGACCAGCCTCACCCATTGGTCCAGAAGACCATTTAAGCTCAGCCCTGGACCTCCAGCCTAACCTGTGTTGTAGGAGCACTTGTCTACAGTGCCATCACACCTGTGCCTGCTATGGACCTTGTTGATCTGGACCTTGATCTTGGACCTCATTGCTCTTCACTTGCTTGATGACCACTGGACTGTGTCTGAACCTGGTTGACCTCACTGGACCTGATCCTGACCTCTGGATTGACTTTCTGGCTTGACCACAGCTCTGCCTCATTGCCATGAATTTGACTGATGACTTGGACTCCTGGCTGAACCTGGTGACCATCTGTGGACCTGTCCTGCTCACCTAGCTCAGGTACTATGTCCCCTGGTACAGCGGATTCAAACCCTCCAGCAAAGGCTGGACAAGCAGGGAATGGTGCTGCAAGAGATTCAGAGCAGACACCAGCCAAGTCTGGAGCTTTCCAACCAGGAGAGAAAACAGGGAAAACTCTCCTAGCAAGAGGATTGCAAGGAGAGCCTGAAGTTGGGACAGGCACCAACGGATGGGGTCAGCGATGCCCAGCTGTCCTCCTCCTGCTGTCCCCTTGTTCCCAGCCTCACTGTTGGGAGTTACTGGTGTGATCTGGATATTAGGGCATTAAAGACTCTTCAGGCTTCCCAGAGAGGTTTGCCAAGGGCAGAGAGAGGCCTGGAGGAAGGTCCCTCAGACCTGGTAGAGAGCTCTTGTCACTCCCTGGCCGTGTCCTTCCGCAGTGGGTACCCTGAGATGGCACCATCACTTGCACAGACACTCCTGTTGGAGCAGCCAGTGCTGCCCAGCTCTGTGCACATCTTGAGGTACCCCAGCAAGTACCCACAGCCAGGACATATGTGCAGACACCCCTCGTTAGATTCAAAGTGGGCTGCCTACCATAGACAGTGATGTGAAGGTAGAGCTGGGAATTGGTGGTCTCGATGAAGCTCTGCAGAGACTGGGAGGCGTAGCTGCCCTTGCCAGCCAGGATGTCCACCACTGCCCTCACCTGCTCAGGCAGGGAGCTCACCTCCTGCACCCGGCTGGCCTCCTCTGCTGTGAGGAGGTCCAGCCTCCGTAGGTAGCAGATGATGTCCTCCAGGAACTGTGGTGAGATGGACCTCACCAGCTGCTTGCGGTAGCGATTGATCCAAGCTTCTGTGGGAGAGGAGAGCAGCAGAGTTGGGTCTTGAACGAGCCTGGGCCACATTGCTCAGGCATGATGGGCAAAGGCAGCAGTGGAGCACCCCATCTTCTCTGAAGGTAGCAGGGGTACACTAAATCCCTCCAGAGTGACCTGCCAAAGTCCCCCAAGCCATCCCAAAGCTGTGACAGGCTGTTTTGTTAGGAGCTGCTCAGTCAAGGCACCAGTTACCAAAATTGGAGTGAAAGAAACCAAAGAACACAATCATGAAATTACATTTCTTCCTGGAAACCAAGCCCATGCAGAGATAAAAGTCTGAGCAAGATTAGTTCTCTTTGGAGATGGCTCTTCCCCCCATCCAAGCCCCTGGACTAGGAACGACTGTCAATCCTCAGCACCTCAGTGCCTCACCCTGTGCCATATTTTAACTCAAAACTCCAAGATGATGAATCTTCAGCTGCCCAGTCACCACTCACCTTCCATCAGAGACCTCCTGTGACATGGGTGATCCCTGGGTGAGGAGCACTATGCTGGCAGCTGCTCAGCCATCGCATGGACCAGCCTGCATCCCTCTGGCTGGCTCACAGCAGCAGTTGAGGCTCCTCAGCCTTTATCCATGTTCCTGGTGGAAGAAGAGGAAAAGCATCAGGAGTAGCATGGGAGGGAGCCTGCCTTGAGCTAACGTGGTGCAGACTGTGGTTAAGCCAAGGGTTCATTTGTTAGCTTTGAACTGAGACACCCAGTGCTGTGGACCTGGCAGGAGCAGAACCAAGACCATCACACTAAAGCATCTTTGCCCAGACCTCATGTGCCACAAAGCTTGGTGCCTTCAGCACCATCACTTATGACAGAGCCTTCCTCGGGCAGTGTGATTGCATTAATTGCCCTGACAATGCCCCTGTGCCATTGGGTCACCTGGCAATCATCTGGGTGCCACCACTGTCACCAGAAGGCCAGCAGCGCCAAGAGACGCTCTGTGTTTTCCTTCTCTGTGTTGTGAAGGAAGTTGTGGGGCAGCAGGCCGAATGATGAAGAGCTCCTTTCAGTTTCGAACCCACCTCACCACCATCCAGAACCTCTGCTGGGGCTTGCTGAGCGTGGCCAACACCACATCCTGTTGCAGAGCTCTGTAGATGCTCCACTTTTGCCAGCACTGATGAATCACCACCCAGAGAAGGAGCATCTACCTGCTCCCCCCCTTGGCTGCTGCCAAACCACACTGAGGGTTTAGCAATTTATTTTCAAGAAGTGCATCTGCTCACTGAGTCCAGTTGGGTTTTGAGCAGAGGTGGAGAGGGAGATGCCTCCACACCTGAGAGTGCACCCAGCTTCACCTCTGTTAGCAAATGGCACTATGCTATGGCCTCTCCACCAGCCCCAAAGTCATCTCCAGGAGCTGTCTGATCATGGCAGCGATGCGAACACAGGCCTGTGTCCTGACGCAGTGTCCTTTCCTCACCTCCACTTGGCCTGCAGGATGCTCTAGATCCATGTGGCCACCTCCATGCGTGCATGTCAGAGGCACTGCAAGGAAGTCCCTGTCCACAGACAGCATTACCTTTGCCCAAGCCCACTCCTGAGTGCAACGTGGACACTGTGGGGGCTTCAGTGTGGCCTCACCAACAGGCAGAGGTAATGCTTGCTTTCTTTGGTCAAACCCAACCTCTTCCAGGGAGAAAGCACCTATGAAACTTGACAGGGAAACTTGGTAGAGTCATTGGTCCATGATTAGGTCCATGGTGCAAGGTTAAGATGCCTGGAACATCTCCTTTGCAGACTTTTCTGTTCATTCTGTGAATCCTGGGTTCAGTTTTGGGCCTCTCACTCCAAGAAGGACATTGAGGGGATGGAGCATGTCCAGAGGACAACAAAGCTGGAGAAGGGTCTAGAGCATACGTCTGGTGAGGAGCAGCTGAGGGCCCTGGATTTCTTCAGCCTGGAGAAAGGGAGGCTCAGGGCAGACCTTCTTGCTTTTGACAGCTCCTGAAAGGAGGCGGGAGCCAGGTGGGATCAGTCTCTTCTCCCAAGGAACAACAACAGGACAAGAGGAAATGGCCTCCAGTTTCACCAGGGGAGGTTTAGGTTGAACCTGAGGAACAATTTCTTCCCCATAAAGGTTGTCAAGGCCTGGCCCAGGCTGCCCAGGGCAGTGGTGGGGTCCCCATGATCCCTGGAGGGTTTCCAAGCCCTGGAGATGTGGTGCTGAGGGACATGGTTTAGTGGTGACCTGGCAGTGCTGGGTTAAGGGTTGCACTCAATGATCTTAAAGGTCTCTTCCAAACAGAAAGATTCTGTGATTCTATGATTCTCCTGCCAGCAGATCCATGCTGAGGTTTATTTCTCCCACCAGAAAACACAAGGGCTTAGCAACCAGCAGCAGCCCAACTTTGTAGATGGTGACTGGGTTGCAGGAGGGACGACCAGGCACAGCATCTCCTAGAGCTGAGACCCCACTGTCAGGATCTCTTATCAAGACTCCTTTGCAGCGTGTCCTATGGAGCAGGGTAGGGTCTGAGACACACCAAGCCCATTCTCACCTGTCCAGGTGGCTTCACACATGGCTTGGACAAGCCCTCACAGGGCTTTGGGGGTGCTGTTGTAGCCAAGTCTCAACCCATAATCTTTCTCTCCAGGAGGGGAACCTGGGTCCTTCTGCTCTTCCTCAGCTCTCCTTCTCTGCCCCCCTGGATTCAGAGGTGGCAGAGGTCCATACCCACCCTGGCAGTAATGGTGGCCCCACAGCAAATCCCTCTTCTCCATACAGGGAGCAGCAGAGCTGGGGCAGCAGCTCCCATTGCTCTTCACCCCCAGGCAGTGACTTGGTAGGTTAAGATACCATCAATTAGAGCTCGGTGAGCAATTCACAGCAAAATTTCCACCCTTTGATGCCTTTTTATCTCCAACTGGCCTGGAAAGTCCAATTAAGACTTCTCACACAGCAGTCCTCAGGTCTCTCCTCTTTGCCAGCATCCCCCACATCTCTCATCCTTGCCATGCAACCAAGAACACTGTTCAAATGAAAGGAAGTCTTGCTGCTGGCAGTGATGTTCCCCACAGCCCTTCCTCTGAACTGCAGCTGGTGACAAAAGGCCCTTTGCTGGGGGAAGCCTGTCCTAACACCAGAGATTATCTGATCGTGTCCTCCAGCGCTACTTCAAAATGTGAGCCTGCTGCTGGAAACCAGAAGCTGTGGGTCAGCTTGTGCAAAGGCATCTGACTGGGAGAATAAAGCAGCAGAAGACATAGAGCAGAAAAAGAAATAATGCAGTGTCTGGGATTTTTTTTTTTTGTGTATCCAGTAGAAAAGTTTCAGTTGCAGGACTAAGACCATCCACCGATGCCAGAGGCTGCATCCTAGGAGAGTGAAGGGTGTTATCTTCTCTTACAAGAGGTCTCTGAAGGATAGAAGCCAGCCAAATCCAAGCTCTGCAACCCCTACAGAGATCTGTGGGCTTGTTCTGAGTCCTCAGCAGATTCCCAAAGCACAGGATGACGGCTGCTGTATGAAAACCAAAGCCATCACAGCCACCACCATCAGCATCACAGCCACATTGGGCTGTGACATTCAGCAGTTGTAAAGCTGTGATCATCACCACACAGGGACTCGTGGGCAAATCCACAGGCAACGTCCAGGGACACCGGTTGGTACCTCAGGCAGGGCTCTCCAGCCAGCAGAGCCCTGGAGATCCAGCTGAGCAAGAGATCCTGGTCAGCTGCAGGGACCCACAGATGGAAAACATCAGAAAATGGGCTGATCTGCAGTATTTAAGTATGTCTGAAGCTTTTTATGTGAACTAATAAATGCGTCATTAGGCAGAAGGAGCTGAGAAATGCCACCTCCAATGTGTCTGCAGGGCCCCAAACAGGCAGAAACTCTCAGCTCAGCCATTCCTTGTCCCCATCCCATCACCGCAGGGTTCTCCCTTGCAGTTGGTTGCTCAGAGGTCTCCAGTTTGGTGTGACATGTCTCGGTGTAGCTCAAAGCCCAGCAGCACAGCACCCAGCTCAGCGCTGCTCTCCCTCCCCCAGACGTGGCTAGGAGAGAAACCAGCCCCACGAGACCTTCCCCCCACTTCCTGGCACACGAGGTTTCCTCCGGCGAATCTCCGGCTCCTTTACCCTCGCACCCTGGGGGCTTTTACTTGTTTCTCCTGCCGTGTATCCCCCTTGAAGTGATCCCCTCCGGGAGGTCAGTGAGCTGCACACAGACACCTGCAGCCATTCCCCCTCAGCCAGGATGCAGGCTGCCACCTTTTGGCAGAATCAAAAACATTTCCCATTGTTAATTTCTGTTAATTGAGCAAAGCTAGGAAGTATTCTGCATTATATGCAATTAGAAACGTGCAGATTTGCAGGTAGATCAGTTATCTAAGCTTACATATGATTTTCAGATACAGTCTTTTTTTTTTTTCCTTCTGGTCTGGATTGAATGCCAGCAGAAATTCTGACAATTACAGAATGACCCCCTGTGCCAAATATAACCCCTACCAGGTTTGAGGGTTGGGTTTTTTCCCCAAAACACCAATGAGAATAACAGGGCCCTGACAGAGTGGGAGTTAATTAGCAAGTTGTGGAGGTGAGGAGCCATGAAGGATCCCTGGGCCAAATGCCAGCAGTCCCAACACCAAATCTCACCAGGAAAAAAAAAGCCAAAATCCATCTAGGGGTAATTCCAAACAGCTAAAACTGAAGTGAATTTCAGTGAGAAGGTTTCTCACAGGGTATGGCTGTGTCTTGCAGGCTGCAGAATGAAGAATGATGCACTTACTGAGCTGCTCGTGCCCCCGGAACACTTTCCCACATGTAGCTAGTTGAAAACCAGATCCTCTCCCTGAAAACAGCTTCTGGCCATCTCATCTATGGCATGTTGGGACATCAGCATGACAACTGGGAAGGAGCTGGTGCCATCCTGCTTCCATCCCCAGTGCCAGCCCAGCTGCTGGCCTCAGGGGATGCGGGGATGCTGAGAGATGTGGTACCCCACCCAGCATCCTCCTGGGGTTGCAGGCTCAGGGGCAGCTCCAGCTTTTTGGGGTTACAGAACATCACAGAAAATGGCCACAAGTTCTCCAGTAAGAAATTTTCCTGCAGCGTGGACATCCTTTGTGCGAGCTCTGCCCAGGCTGCCCTGAACGAAGCACATCTGGCCTCAGGTAACCCTTCCCCACCGCGGCTTAAGCTCCAGGCACTGGTGATGTCTCAGTGGGTGACAGCACCCAGCTGGTGCTCCAGCTGGTCTTCTCCCCAGCAGTCCCATACCTACAGGATATGTAGTGCCCCTAATGACCTTAGAGTGCTTAAATAGTAGCAGGATTAAGCCTAATTCACTGACGCAGCCCAGCAGGCCCCAGACTCGGTGCCCATATGGGCACCTGGGTGCACAGCCACTTGTCCCCATGGAGCTCTGTCACCTGCACCTCTGGGTCCTATGCCTTCTGGGGGACCCCACAAAGTGAAAGGGCAGAAGAAGGCACCAGGTGCAGCTTTGGAGACCTCAGTGTTGCTGTTCCTGCTGGCAGAGCCTGGTTCCTAAAGGGGAACACAGGGGTGCAGCTCAGGCCTCAGGATCCATCTGTTTTGGACTGCCAACAGACCCAGGACCCTCCCTGTCTCTTTGGTGCAGTTTCGCACAGTGCTACAGGCAAATATGTCACTGATCTTACTCTTTTTATTTGTGGTACCTACTGGGGATAGTTTTGGGCGGTTTTGAAGAGGGATGAATTCAGTAAATGACAATGTGGGGTAAAAGCCGATGCTGCAAAGGCAGGGCAGCCTGGCTGCAGCTGCCATCATGTCTGGGCAGGCATGGGGACAGAATTAGTGACAGCAACAGGTCCCCCACGAGTCCCCATGCTTGTCTCCATCACTCAGGGCTCAGCACTGTTCACCACTGCACCCACTCCTGCCAGCACTGGTGGCCGTGACGGGGTCAGGTGGCTCTGCTGGGTGGTGCTGGCAGTCGGTCGCTGTCCCAGGGACCTCTGCCCAGCAGCTCCTGGCCCTGCCACGTGTTGACCCAGCCACTGCATCTCACATGGCCTCACAGCAAGAGGTCTACAGCAGCTCATCTCCATGTGGGGAGGCTGAGCAATGCCTTTCCTTTTCCCTGTACCCCTCCAGAGCCCCACCAAAAACTTACCTTGGCCTCGTGCCGCCTTCTCCAGGTCTGTGTGGGAGCAGGAGAGCAGAGAGGGCATCCTTGTTGTGGCAGGAGGCTGCAGCCCCTCCGTAGCCCTGCTCAGCCCTTTATCCCCAGAGCTTTGCTTCCACCTCACCCAGATGCTCACATTCAAGGTAGAAAATAGAAGATAATCCAGTTGGTGTCCCCTGCCCCTGGGGGACCAACAGAGGTCATGGGAGCTGGCAGCTGGGGTGATGCTTGGGGCAGCACCTGGGAAAGGTGGGTCCTGCTTCACCCACCACCACCAATTCCACCCTGGTGGCTTTCTCTCTCTTTCAGTTTGCTTCTCGCCCCTTCCTGTGCCACGAGTCTTGCTCGATCTTCCTTCCTGTCAGCGCAGGGCTGCCGCCTATGCAAATCGATGTGAGTTATCTGCTGAAAACCAGCAGCGTGCAATAACTACCGGTAACCTACATGACCCCACAACAGCGGGATCTGCCCCAGCAGGATGCTTGCTGAATGGCCAGCTCCCCAGCTGTGGCTGCTTTCTCCCAGGAAAGCCACAAAACCAGGCTGATCAATGTCCAAATTACACCGCATTCCCTCAAAGCAAAACCACAAGCTCACCCCAGCCTGGGAGAGCCTAGGGTTTTTGCTCCTTGCTAGCCAGGAACACTCGGAGAGCTGGTGGAAGAGGCTGGTGTGGCAGCAGCTCTGCCCTTTGCTGGGCCACATGTGGCAATATTTTCACAAAACTCAAGTTGTATCTTGAAAGAGCAGAATAAAGGGGCAGGAATAAACTCCCCTACCTCCAAAGCTGTTTTTCTGCCAGTGCTGAAAGTTTTCGTGAATTGTGAGGTTATGTCTACAGAGGTGGATTACATGGCACCAAGGAGCTGCACCCAAACCTGAGGAGTCAGAGCCACTGCAGCAGCAGGACCCAACAGATCTCCCCTCCCCAGCTCCACTCAGGCAAGTGCCATCAATCATTATTTTGCATTTTAGCTCCATGAAAACCTTACTTTGTAAACCCTCTAACAGGTTTTGTTGGCATTTAGGCAAATCCTGTTAACTCTGAGATGCTGAGTGAGAGGTCCCCTGAAGGCAGGTGGGCAGGGTGGCACAGCAGCACCGAGACACAAGGCAAATAACTGCGCTCTCCACGAGTGCTGGGACAGAGAGGCAGGACCGAGGGGAGCAGGGGAAGCACAGCTCACCAAAATTATGGGATAATGACACATCACGGTGGGGTCTGCTATCTGCTTTATGCCCAGCAGCTTCATTCTTGGGCCAAAAGCTCCTGATGCCAGGGTGGTTTGGGAGAGGTCAGAGTAAGCAGAAGTCGGTGATGAAACAGATGAAAATAGCACATCCTGTTAGACCTGGTGAGGTCTGTTTATATCTAGCAGGTACCTCCAATGAAGTGGCACCTAAAGGTGTAATTACACATCTTTCCCTTCATCAAGTCTAGCTGAGAGGTGGTTGATGGCTGATGGTGGAGATGATGGTGCCTGGTGGACCTCTCTCAGTGGAGAGAAGGTAGAGGACAGGGCAGGCTCACACACATGGTGAACTGTGTTTGGGGAGGAGGGGAGGAGGCAAGCAGGAGCTGTGACCTCCAGCCACCACTCTGGGCTCTGCATCTCCCAGGGATTGCTCCAGGCACAAGCCGTGCTCTCTGTCCCAGGGTTTCACCTGGTAAGGGGTTAAAACCATTTGTCTCCCATGTATTAGGACTGTTGGTAATTTCCTACCCTGTCAGGAGGCTGGTTTCAAGAGGAGATGTCCCCTGGGAAGTCCCATCATCTGTCAGCTTCCCAGCAAGCTGTGGCTAAACACCCCTCACATCAGAAATGACTGTGCAGAAGCCCCAATTGGGGCTGTACTTTCATAATTATTAAATTTTGTTAACACATCTGAATTATTTCTTTGCAACTGTATGTAACACATCCCTCGCATATTTTTCTGGGCTATTACTTGATTCAACCCTGAATTCCCCAATTTATTTACCAAGTTCAACCTACCAAGTTCCCATCAGGATGAGCTTAGCCCCCCCTCATCAAGCACAGCCCTGGCTTAGTGTCTCTGACAGGCCTGGCAAAGCTCATGAGGTGACCCAGAACTCACAAGAGCTGGCTGGAAAAGCCCCTGGGAGGGGATTTTTGGCTTCTTTTGGCTTGCCTGGGCTGCTCAGAGAGCTGGTGATCAGTGCTCAAGGTGGTGCTGTGAGTCCCAGGGGAGGTTTAGGTTGGATATTAGAAGAAATATCTTCTCTGAAAGGGTTGTCAAGGCCTGGCCCAGGCTGCCCTGGTGTAGTGCTGGAGTCCCCATGACCTCTGGAGGGGTTTCCAAGCTGTGTAGATGCGGTGCTGAGGGACATGGTTTAGTGGTGCCCTGGAAGTGCTGGGGTAAGGGTTGGACTCGATGAGCTGGAAGCTCCTTTCCAATCTAAACTATTCTAAGACTCGCCCAATGCAGAAGCCATCTGCCTGGGGACAGCCGCCTGTCCCAGCTCTGGAGGGAGCAGGCGGGTGCTCATTTGGGTTTCCACACCAGGAAACCGGGGAAAGCCCATCACCGGCAGAGCCCCAAGCCCATCACCGGCCGAGCCCCAGGGCCATCACCGGCAGAGCCCCAGGGCCAGTACCAACTCCACCAATGGAGGGGGCGGAGCAGGGGCGGTGCCTGCCGGAGGGGGCGGTGCCTGCCGGAGGGGGCGGTGCCTGCCGGAGGGGGCGGTGCCTGCCGGAGGGGGCGGTGCCTGCCGGAGGGCGGTCCCGGCGGGCGGGCGGGCGGGCGCGGCGGTGCCGCAGATGTAGCCGAGCCGGGCGGGAAGCAGGCGGGTCCAGGCGATTGCAGTCGAACGGAGCCGAGGTGCGGAGACCCGCGACGCCGACCGCCTCGGGCTCCCGCCAAGACCGGCGGTGGGTCCCCGCAGCTGCCGCGTCCCTTCCCGGCTCTCCCGTGCCCGGGGAAGCCTTCCCGAGCAGGGCCGGGGGCTGAGCCGCGGGCTCCGTGCGACCTCTTGCTTCTCGTCCTGGCAGAGCCTCGGGACCGCCCGCGCTGCCGCATGGCTGGGAAGAGACTGATCGTGGTGTTCGGGGCAACCGGTGAGTGCTCGGGGAAGGGCCCGGCCCGTGCCCGGGGTGGGGGGGGGGTTGACCCCGCCCGGCTGCTGCGGGGGAGAGGGGCTCGGATCCCCGCGGCGAAGGGCAGGGGCTTCGGCAGCCCCCCGAGCACCCGGGCTCCGGGGCCGTGGGGGGGGCTACGGGCGTCTGGAAAGCGCTCGCTCGGCTGGAGCAGCAGCACGGGAGGTGGGAGGGCGGGATGCAGGGACTTCGTCCTCGTGTCTCCCGGCCCCAGCTTGTCCCAGCTCCCCTCGAGAGCAGAGCCCCGTGGGCAGGCGGGGCTCTGAACAGCCCTGCACCCCCAGGGGCTCAGGGCGGCTCCGTGGCCCGGGCTCTGCTGGAAGATGGGACCTTCAAGGTCCGCGCGGTGACGCGGAGCCCCACGAAGAAGGAGGCCAGGGAGCTGAAGCAGAAGGGAGCTGAGGTGGTGAAGGCAGATCAGGACGATGAGCCATCGCTGGAGCTGGCCTTGGCAGGTGCTTACGGAGCCTTCATCGTAACCAACTTCTGGGAGCACTGCAGCAAAGAGAAGGAAATTGCACAGGTACCACTGCGTGCTTCACCCGGGGCCACTGCGGAATGGGCTGGGAGGGGTAGATCAAGGGACAGGTGTGTGGCAGCGGGGGTGTGGGTGTGTGTCATGGGACAGCTCTTAATGTGGTCTTGCCAGCCCTGATGGTTCAAGCGACCGGTCCAGAAAAGTCTGAAGGCCTCATAAACAAACCAGATCCCAGAACTTGTTCCCTGTTCCCTCACAGTTGCCCGGCTCCAGGATCTAGTGCCTTCAGGGAGTCGCTAAATGCCAGAAGACTTGGCATGGTGGAGTGCACTGCCCAGGAGTCAGAGCAGCAGGAGTGGGAAGACTGGGCTCCACAGAGCCCTCCCACAGCTGAGAAAGGACTGTTGCTGCTTGGAGCTCCCTTGGAGCTCCTTTGTAGTTCCCTTTGGGGCCAGAACGTGTTGTGGTAACAGGCATCCCAGGGCCTTGCCCATGGGTGTTGTTCGCCCAGGGTGGGACAATTGCCACGCCTGGGTGACAGCAAACAAAAGATAAGATACCTTAGGGCAGGTATGTTGGCCCTAGAAGAAACTTAGGGCTGGTGTTTGCATACTTGGTGGAAGAGCTGGCACCAAAGCTATAGAGTGTGTGGCCTTTCTAGTGCAGGGTGGTATGAGCAGAGGACTCATCTCTGGCTGGGCTGGGTCTGCTCAGCCCTGGTTCCTGCTGAAGGCTTGGGGTGACAGGTGCTGTGGAGTTTGCTCAGCTGGTGTGTGCTGCACCCTGCCCAGTGCAACAAAGGGGAAGGGGGGTTGGGGGAGGGATGATGGGAGTCCCCTGTCTGTCCCTTTCCCCCCTTCAAGGTCCACTTCACCCTTCACCCAGGGAAAGCGGCTTGCTGACCTGTCAAAGCGCCTTGGGCTGCGCCACGTCGTGTACAGTGGCCTGGAGAATGTGAAGCAGCTGACGGGGGGGCAGCTGGAGGTGCTCCACTTCGATGGCAAAGGTGTGGTGGAGGAGTACTTCCAGAAAATTGGTGTTCCCACCACAACCATACGACTGCCATTCTACTTCGAGAACTTCCTCTCCATCTTTAAGCCACAGAAGGTCCCACAGGGAGATGCCTTTGTCCTGGGTGAGACTGGACCTCTTGTGTGGTCAGTATCCTGTAGTTCTCATCCTCACCCACTGTGTAGAGGCTCACTGAAGGGTGGAGGAACTACCAGGACTGCAGACAGATGGGGAGAAGAGGCCTGTGCCAACTTGACTGCAGCTGCATTATGGTCTCTAAGACCCGTTTGGTGGCCTTCAAGAAATAAGTGACATCTCAGTCCTGTTTCTGGGGCTGAGGGCTGCTCTGTGGATCCTAGAGTGTCTCTGGACACCCCAGTTCCCTGCAGTTGGGATCTTGGAGATCAGAGGTAGAGCTGCAGATCCAGGCAAGTCTCAATGCTGCTCTGGCCACTGATGGTCTCTTAGCTCAGCCCTGCAGGTTCTCGTGTGGCTTATCATGCTGATAGATGCTCTGGGCCCTTCACCTCATCTTGAGAGGTTGGGTGCAGAAACCTCCTGCTGTACCTCCTCAGAAGTGGGCTGACTGGGATCAATCTCTCCCATACAGAGCTGCCCATAGGGGACACCCCCATGGATGGGATGGCAGTAGAGGATGTCGGGCCAGTTGTGCTTGCCCTTCTCAAGTCCCCAGAGGAGTACATAGGCCAAACCATTGGGCTGAGCACTGGCAAGCTCACTGAGGTGGAGTATGCCACTGTCCTCTCCCAGGAGACAGGCAAGACAGTGAAAGCCAGCAAGGTAAGGAAGCCTCCCTTGGTGTCTGTGACGTTCTTGAGGCAGGGGGATGCTGTCTCAACCCCTTGCAGCCTGCTCGAGATGGTGGAGGACAATTCTTGTGCCTTCTCAACAGTTACACTGCTGCCCAGGCTGGGCTGTGCTGGCTGCGGGTGGGCACCCCAGCCTGGCAGCAGCACACCAGCCTCTCCCATCAGTTTGGAGTAGTGAGGGGTGCCAGCGCTGCCTTCTCGGTATTGTTGCTGAGGAGCCTCATGCCCAGGAGCCACACGGGTGTGCCCAGGCAAGTCTGTGCCTGCCTCTAGGGGTAACTGAAACGGGAGGGCTCCGGAAGAGCCCCGCTGGGTGGTTATTAGTAGGGCTGGGCACCTACACAACAGGTTTCTGGTGCACACCCCTCCCCGTGGGCCCTGCTGTGCCCGTTACAGTGCTCCTGGCCTCCCTGTGCCCCAGGACCTTATTTAGTTTTGGATTGTGCTTTGGCTGTGCCGCTCCCCTTGGGCAGCCGGTACAACAGATGAGGAGTGCGGGGAGCTCTCTGCTTTGAGAACAAAGCACACTTCAGCAGAAACAAAGTGCCTCTGCTCTGCTAGTCCTGCTCTCCCAGGGATGAACAAGAAGTGCTCTCTTCTTCCCCAGTCCCCACTACAGTGCAGAAGCACAGGCTCCACTCTTTGCTTCATGCAGGGAAGGTGGGTGCTGGGGCAGCCTGGGTTGCTCAGGCTCTCCTGGACCCCTCCCAGCCTGTGTTTGCAGAAACCCTCAGCCGTGGCCCGTGCTGGGAAGGGCTCCCTCAGAGCTGCTCTGGGCCTCTGCCACTGGGGAGAGGGGGTTTTGGGCCCAGGCCAGCTGTGTGCTCAAGCTGTTTTCTCCCCAATTCTTTCTGCAGATCTCACCAGAGGAGTATGAGAAACGTGGCTTCCCAGGGGCCAAGGAATTAGCTGCCATGTTCCGTTTCTACGCTCTGAAGCCAGACCGCAACATGACCCTGACCATGATGCTCAACCCCAAGGCCCGCACCTTCCATCAGTGGGTGGTGGGCAACAAGGCTGCCTTCTGAGCCTCCCCCCTTCTCATTGCAGCAACCGAGGAGGTGAGGTGGGCCAAGCCATGCTGCTGTTCCGCTGGTGAAAGGCTGACCCTGGGAGGTAGGACAAGCTTTGGTCCACCCGTGTACTCCAGGGCTCCCCCGTGGCTTGGCTGAGACCAGACTAGTGCATCCACAATAGGAACATCTGTACAGCTGCAGGCAGGCGGGGGAACCTGTGCACACTGTCTTCAGGGAGGTGCTTGTGCATTGATTACAGGTGTTTTCCTGGCTTTAGGGTGGTGGCAGTGGCTTGTTTTAGTGGGATCACCTTTCCCAGGCAGCTCTGAGTGTGCAGCAATGCTGGGCTGTACCTTCTCTTCAGGCACCCATGGCCAACAAATGGAAACCCCACCAGGAGTTTTCCAGGGATGAGCTAGCAGGCCTAGAGAGATGAGGCTGAAATGAAACACATCCTGTGCTGTGTAACGTGATAGCCTGGCTTTTTCCCTTGAGTCAGGTGACTGTTGGCTGTGGCCTGGCCTCTGGGTTCCTGCATCTACTTTCAATTGCTGCTCTGTGAGCTAAGCCTTTGCTTAGCCATCATAGACTGGGTTGGGTTGGAAGGGCCCTTAAAGACCATCTAGTTCCAACCTCCCTGCCAGGGGCAGGGACACCTTCAACTAGACCAGACTGCTCAAAGGACTGGCCCAACCTTCCGATGTAAGACTCCTATTAACTCCTTCCACCAATCACCATACGCTGAAGGTACTGCCCAGATAACAGCTCCATGCCTGTGCTTAAAATCCACCACAGCCACCAGAGAGATGTTGAGCCCTGTCTGCTCCTTGTCTGAGAGTAGACCTTTGTTCCTGTCACCCCCTCTCCCTCCCAGTGACAGACAAGGGCTGGAAGAGTAGATAAGGCAGTGAGGCATAGTATGTGTTAAATATCTTTATGAAGTCCATCTTATTTACACGGATACAGAATCACTTTACAGACAGTTGGATCAGGAGGCAACACGTGCTTTAGTTCAGCAAATTAAGAAGGGCAAGACTATGACACATCCTTGTTTAACTGGTTGATTAGTACATGGGCTGATGGTACCTGCACAGTGTCACTAACAGCAGGCTACAGGAACCATGAAAACACTCACTGCAAGAGCTCAGCTCCTCCTGGAAGGAGTGATCTACTTCACTTGTACTCTCACGCATGTAGCAGTAGTGACTCTTTGAACAATTGTTTATGCTATGGTTGTTGTGCTAACATAATAAAGGATTTTTGTCCCAAAGTGGCACAGGGTGTGGTGATAAACTGGTACCCATTCAAAAGCAACGCTGTTTACATTGTAACTTTATTCAATTTTTGGGGGGCAAGGGAAACCTGAGGCAGGGTGCAGCTTCCATCACTGCTCTCTGTGCAGGAAATCAGCAGGACTAGGGGATCCCAGGGCTGGTGGGGCCTGAGTCCCAGCCCCAAGGAGACCTCCCCCTCAGAGGTGGAGGGCTGAGTGAAGACAGGGTTACACTTCACCAACCCACTGCTACATTCAGGAAGGCACCCGAGGGAGCAGCAGCCAAGTTGAGATGCCACACAGCAAACTGCTCCACTCTGGGCTGGAAGGATAACTTTTATTTCACATTTTCACTGTTTTGGCTTCTAAATAATATTTCATGTTAATCTTTACCAAATAAGCTTCCAGCAGCAGTAGGGACCATGGAGCAACCTCAGAGTACCACGTTTCTGCAGAGCTGGTGTTCTCCTTCATTATCAATTCCTAGGATGGTGGTTGGGGTTTGTATTGTGGTGTTCTTCGGTACCTCAAGGGCTTTGGCCTCTCCAGCGGGGATTCTCACTGTGCTGCTGCCTGCTGTCCTTCGCTCTCCAGAGCCCACTGCCACACAGGTTCACTCCTGACTGTAAAAACAACCCGCTGCTGGCTCTTAGTTTCCAGTAGAACGCTTCCCTGCAATTGAAGCAAGGAAGGCGTTTAACATTTCCCAATGTTCCCATTTCCCTACCGCCTGCTTTGTGAGAGGCACGCACACAGAACCTGTCACCAGCTTCTCTGAACAAACATGTTTGATGCCTGTGGTGGCAGAAAGCCGAGCCCCTGGAACTCAGGACACCAGTGTCCACCACAGCTGAGCCCCAGCCTGTGGCGTTCCCTCACAGCAGGCCAATGCCAGCCAAACAGCACCCCGAGTGCTAACGTTGTGCTCATTCACGTGGGGTGGGCTTTGCTGAGCTTTACTGATCCTTCCAGGGTAGGGGTGAGTCCAGCCTGAGCATACCAGCCCGGGAGGCTCTGCAGCACCAGGCTTTACCAGGCTTTGTGCTGGCACTGGAACTGCCCGGTCCTGGTGTTACTGGCTAACGGGAACACCCTTGGTGCTTTGAATTGGGCACAGTCATGGAGTGGACAAGGAAGCAGAGCTGCAGGGCAGGCCAGCAACCGCCCTGACGCTGTAGCCAGCATTTTGCTGGTGGTTTTTGCTGCAGCAATTTAGACCCTGGCTTTTTTGCTCCAGGTCACAGGGCACAGACAGGGCTTTTCACATGGTGGCTGGAAGGCCTGAGGCTAAGTGAGAAGCAACTCTGTGCTTTTGCTGCTTCCACCTCCCGAGGAGTGCAAATTCTGCTCAGCGTGGGGTGGGAAAGGTGACAAGAAAACACAAGAGGCCTCCTACCTCGATGGGCTGTCAGGAAATAAATATTCTCTTAAGTTTGGAAAGGAATCCCTCCTTGTTCTCCTCAGCCTCAGGCCTATCCCCGCCTGCGTCAGCGCTAGCCCGGGCCCTGCCACCTGGACACAAACAGCAAAGGGCTGCAGTCAGAGACATCCCCCACCAGTAGCCAGCACCCCTGACGAAGTGAGAGGGTTAATTTAGATAGGGGACAATCAAGTTTTGGCAGCATCCTCGTGTACAGGCATCTCTGTCTGCAAGTGGTCACCCAGGGCTGCACCTGCCAGCAAGCCACAGTACGGGACCACTGGCAGCGAGAGCGGTGGAAAGTTTGGACCCTGGACATGGAGGAGACAACCATGAGCCGAGGTAACAACACCACTCCCTTCCCCTCTCCCCAGCCCTTCAACAGGTGGGGGAACTCTTGTGCTGCACAGTCGGGTCAGGGACCCCACAGGGTTTGCAAACAGGGACTTGAAATTGAGAGTCTGCCACTAAAAGCAAGTTGTCAACTTGACCACAGCCAGCTATGACTTTACAGGAAAAGAAAGCTGTACTGGTGGTCCCTGGAACAATCTCTCCATGTTTCATGGTGGTGTTGTGACCCTTTAGAGCAAAGCAGTGCAAACTGCACCTCATGTAATTCTCATTCAATGCTCAGACAAACAGCATCAAGGAGAAAATGAACTCAGGCTAGAATGAAAAAGGCTACAAGTACTTCAGAACAAGTATCCAGGTAAAGAATCTTACTGGAAGCAACAAGCATAATTTTTCAGTACAAACAGGTCCTGAGAAGTTGTTTTTCCAGCCCCGAAGCAGCTATAGGAAGACGAAAGGAGACCTCTTTGCTAATCTGCTTTTTCTACAGAAAAAAAATATCAGTAACAAGTCCCCTGAATCTTCCTCGAGCTTTCTTTGCACACAGAGAACACAACATTCAGTCCTCCCCATCCTCCCACCGCTGCCTGCCGAGCTCAGACTGATGCAATGGTAGGAAACAGGAGGCCTGCAGCAGAACACGCCTCCATCCTCAGCCACACAGGATACTGCTGCTCCCCGGGGCAAGGACGTGCTTCGAGCAGCAGCAAGCTACTGGCCTTGGTTTTATTCCACTGTGCTGCTTAATTGTGGTGAAACTGGCACCTTTGCTTTTTAACAAACAAGGCTGGAAAGCAATGTTTTTTTCCTTTGGTACATAAATGTCTTTAAAAAGCTGTAATGAAAGTTCTGTGCTGAGAGTTCTCTCCCTGTCCCCCCCAACGACTGCCCTTCAATGCTCACGCTCAGCAGAAAAGACGGAACTTGTGCGTTCAAAGAACAACAGAACAGAACACTGGTAAGCATTTGGCAGATGCTGCCTTCCAACATCCCCAACTTCAGCCTGTATTCCTTTGGCTTTGGCACGCGCGAGGACCTGAGTTCCTGGGATCATTCAGCCTGGCTGTACATAGTCATCAATGTCCTTGTTGGTTTCAAGCATAAAAAGAAATTCATCTGGCTTTAAGAAGTCCAACTTTCCAATACAAGCAAACAAAATTATTTTCCAGTAGCAAAAGGCAAAGCTCTCACCTTCCTGTTCCACCACATGTTCTGCCTTTAGCTGTGACCGATGCCAGGCACCTCACCCAGAAACTCAGAACACGTTAATTGCTGAATCAAAATGTTTAATCTGGAGTTGAGAGAGCTCACTCAGCCAACACCGAGCTGACACTGAGAAAGAGCCGACACTCAGCACCAGTGAAACTTTCTACCCCAGGTTCCCCGTGCTCACAAAGCACGGCTCGGAGCAGCCCTGACAGCAGCACTCCCCTCCTGTTTTCCAGGAGGAACATCCCCACCGCAGGCAGCAGCACAATGCATTAGCTTTCATGGAAAACTGCCCTGAAGCATGTTCTTTTCCCACCTCTGTTGTAAGACAAGTTACTCCTGGCACTGGGGCAGATTCCGGGTGTGGAAGGTGTCACCAGCACAGCCTGTCAGGACCCACTGGTGGATCTCAGTACCCACTCACCGTTCACACACAAATTAGCCCAGCAAGTATTTGAGTGAAGCTCTCTGGGCAGAGGCTGCATGCTTGCTTCTGCTACAGCCTACTGGGGAGGTGACAGAGCCTTCTAGGGCAGGGATCATCCCCCTGGACACAGCACTGCAGAGGCTGCCCCTTGAATCCTGGGTTGTTTTGGGCCCCTCACTCCAAGAAGGACATTGAGAGGCTGGAGCGTGTCCAGAGAAGGGCAGCAAAGCTGGGGAAGGGTCTAGAGCACAAGTCTGGTGAGGAGCAGCTGAGGGACCTGGCATTGTTCAGCCTGGAGAAAGGGAGGCTCAGGGGAGACGTTCTTGCTCTCCACAACTCCCTGAAAGGAGGTTGGACCATAGGAGGTTTAGATTGGACAATGAGGAACAATTTCTCCCCTGCAAGCGTTGTCAGGGCCTGGCCCAGGCTGCCCAGGGCAGTGGTGGAGTCCCCATGATCCCTGGAGGGGTTTCCGAGCCATGGAGATGTGGTGCTGAGGGACATGGTTTAGTGGTGACCTGGCAGTGCTGGGTTAAGGGTTGGATTCGATGTTCTTAAAGGTCTTTTCCAACCAGGACGATTCTGTGATTCTATGATTAACACCACACTACAACTATTTCCAATAGAACACACTTGGCAGGTTGTGCTGACAGGCCGTTTCAAGGTGACCTTGGCTCACCTTCCTCCCCAGGAACCCTCAGGAAGCACTCTGTGCTCCCACGCCAGCTCCACGAGGAAGGAGTGCCAATTCCCACCACTCACCTGATGCTGTGTTCGTGACCCCGTTCACTGTGCCGTCCACGTCTGTCTCATCCTCGGCATAGCTCATCATTAAGGCTCTCTGGCGATCTGTCAGCCTCCTGCAGGTCCAAAGAGAGGCGGAGTTACAACTGTCTTTAGTACCTACAGACCTCCTGAAGCTTCTCCAGCAGCACATAAGAGAGGCAGGTACTGAAATACAAGATGATTACACTGGGCATACAATGAGAATCCCCACGGTGCTCTTAAAATGAGCTACCTATAAAGAATAAGCACTAGTGGAAGAGGAGAGATGCAACCCACTGCATTCCACCAAACTGCAGGGAAAACCCAAAATGTCTCAGAGTGTTGAGAAGCAGCATGTGGAGCTGTACCAGAACACACATCTGGTGAGGAGACCTCAGGAAATAACTCCCCTGCCGAAGGTAGCAGTGCAAGCTAGAAAGTTTCCTTCCCCACAGGAGCTGAGGGTGGTCAAACAGCCTGAAAAGCAACGGCCAAGGAGTTCAGTTCCTTTGGGCTGTAGGCGTGAGAGCAGAGAGGCGTTACAAGCCGCAGTGCTGAACTTGTGAAACAGGGATCCAAACAGAACAGTGGATCACCAGGCAAACAAGCAGGTGCAAATACTTGTGTATTTCCAGAATTTGGGATTTTAGAGCTGGGTTGACAAATGGTATTATTGAAAAAAAAACCAAAACGAACCTAACAAAACAACAACAGTACATTGCATTAGAATAAAAAGCAGAGTGAGAAATTCATCATCTTGATAAGGCAGTAAGTAATTTTGACAAAATCCTTCTGGATATTTCTTGCAGAAAGTTCCAAGATTTCACAGAAACTTCCATGAGCCATACTTACTGAGGGACTCTGATCTTTATATGAATGTAGTGGTCTCCATAGCCGTAACTGTTAACCTTGGGAATGCCTTTCCCACTCATTCGAATTCTCTGGTCTGGCTGAATACCAGGGGGTATCTACAAACACAGAGATGTCATGTTTATTGCTCTAGTTTAACTGCTTATATAGTAATTACATGCCTATAAAAATTCACTGTTTCTCCAGAAAGCTTTGAAGTAGGATGGGAGAGATCCAGTACGGTTCATTCATCTGGACACACTCAGGAGAGAAGCCAGCAATGTTGGAAAAGCTTTTGAAGGAGCAGTGAAGAACCTCACATAGCCTGGAGACCTTGGATGGAATGTGTCCCCAGCCCACCTGGCTCTTCCTTCCCCTGTTCCTGCACAGTGACAGGTCAGGAGGTGTGACCAAGTAGGGCACAAACTACCCACGATCAATCCTGAGGAAGCCTGGAAGGCAAAACTAGCAGACTTAGATTTCCACACATTGATTTATGCTCGAGTTCTTCCACATAAGGGTACTTACTGTGATATTGATTGTCTCGTACAAGCCTTGACATCTGGCTGTGCCTCCCAGAACAGCCTGTGCTATTGAAATAAGGAGATCCGAGTGGATATCTGCTCCATTTCTTCTGAACACAGAACTTTTCTGAACCTAAAAGACAGGCAATTCCAAAGAGACGTCAGCACCACCATAGAGTTCTCATGGAAAACTGCTCTGAAGGGTCTCAGAAACAAACATATCAGAGTGCTGTGGTCAGACCCTCTACCACCCACAGACTGTATGGCTAAGAAGTGTAAGTTAATGTTCAGTCTCCTACAAAAAGACAGATCTTGACATAATCTTAATTATAGCCAGTGGCCAGAGGATGCCTGCCTCCTATCTCAGCAACTCCTCCCCCAATCCTGCTGTTGATTTAGGATCAGCATGATTATGCAGAGACAGAGAAGACACAGCCTTGCTCAGTACTGTGATCAGGAGACAGCCAGAAGAGAACAGGAAGGCAAGCACCTTTGCAGCAGCCTCATAAGCTGACTAAGAAAGAACTAAATTCTCCTGCACCACAGAAGAGGTGCTTAAAAAATTCCTTCTCCTTGACAGAGACTCCTGTGACAAGACACCTACAGCAGAAGAGGGCCCTGGCTACAGAACACATGCTAAGCACCACTTAGAATCATAGAAGCACTTTGGCTGGAAGAGACCTTTAAGATCATCAAGTCCAACCATTAACCCAGCACTGCCTGGGCACCACTAAACCATGTCCCTCAGCACCACATCTCCATGGCTCAGAAACTCCTCCAGGGTTGGAGACTCCATCACTGCCCTGGGCAGCCTGGGCCAGGCCTTGACAACCCTTGAGGGAAGAATTGTTCTCCAGGTCCAACCTAAACCTCCCCTGGTGCAACTGGAGGCCATTTCCTCTCAGATTGTTGCTTGGTTTTAGGTAGAAGAAACCAATGCCCTCCTGGATGCAATCTCCTGTCAGGGAGTTGGTGAGAGCAAGAAGGTCTCCCCCAAGCCTCCTCTTCTGCGGGCTGAACAACCGCAGGTCCCTCAGCTGCTCCTCACAAGATTAGTGCTCTAGCCCCTTCACGTGCGTCTGCACAAGGACAGCTGACCAGCCACCCTCTCGCAGGCATTCCCTCAGCACTCCCACCCGTGCGATCAGATAGCTCCTTCACATCGCCAAGTCAAAGGCTCAGGGCATCAGGAGCCTACTCTGCATTCTGATGCACAGTGTCATAAGGGCCTCATCCTGGAACAAGCAGCACGACTCTTCACGAGCGGAGTTAATGTTCCACCGCTCATTACAATGCCGATCGCCAGCTATTGCAGAAAGTCCACGTGGATCATGTTACTGCAGCTGTTTCAAAAGGTCGCCTGCTCTTCCTCCTCTGTCCCCATTCAGGCAGGCACTTCCCAGGTAGTTGTGCAAGGAAGAAGCAACCAACTTAAATACTGAAAACTGACAACAACGTAACAATACGTACCCTGAACGTAATGAAAATTTCTTTCTTCCCCACAGGCATCCGAACTGTCTGCCCATCCTCAACGCCTGCAATCAGGGAAACAAAAAAAGAGGGAATGTTACCTTGCCTTGTAACCCACATTTTACTTGAGCGACTACAGGTCTTGCCATCGCCAAAAGCTGCCCACCATGCAGCACCTGCACTTCCAGCAGCAGGAGGGACAAGACTACCAGCAGGCAGCACAGTGACCCTTTCTACAGAGGCCCAGGAGCTGTGGCCAAAGGAAGGAGGGGTCAGCACATGTTCTCTCTATCTCTGAGGGAGCATTATGCCCCAGGCAGGCTCATTAACTCAATCGCTACAGAATTCTTTAGGGAGATGCATCAGAGCAAGAAAGCCTGGGCAGCCTCCACAAGCTAGAGGACAGCAACAGGCTGCCCATGCAGGGCAGTCTCAGAGAAGCAAGGTTTCAGCCTCACCACAACTTTCACCTGCTCTGGTGAGGAGGGCCATCAGCACAACATTCCAAGACAAGCTAAGGCTTTCCAGACTCCAACCCTCTGCCCAGGCTTCATCAAGGACAAATGAAAGACCAAAAGGCAACAAAACCTCTTGAGAGTTTCACTCTTCAAAGCCTGTCTAGAGGGATTCATGCAAGAACCAAAACCTCAGCTCAGGAAGGCAGAGCAAATGTTTACAACCACAGACAGAAAGTTCCTCTCATTATCAGCCCTTTCAATTGCCAAGCCCTCAACCTGCTTTGTTCTTAAGGTAACTTCTCTGCAGTGAAACTTCTGTTGCTCTCACACTTGCACCTGGCAGAGCCCAGCCTTGCTTCAGAGGCCAGTGCCTTGCTGTGGACCAAGGAGAAGCAAATACCTACAGTTAGCGAAGAGAGAGGAGCACCCAAGCACACCACTAACCAGCTGGCACAGGAACCATCACTGTCTTCTTCTGTTTGGTTTGCCCCGTTCCTCGACATACGATGCACGGTGTAGCTATGATGGAACCGCGGCCACCGCACCGTCGGCAGGTAGATCGCATTACGAAAGGGCCGGTGTTTATCGTCTCCTGGTGAAGAAAACACAGAGCGTACAAATATTTCATACCAAGATGGTACTTTTCACTTCCACAGAACATTCCCGGTGTCTGGCCCGGCACATCTGAGCCCACATGGAATCTGACAGGACAGCAATACCCTTCAGCAAAGGGTGGAGCAGAAAACCGGCTCAGAAATCCGAAGAGGATGCTGCTTGTGAGAAGCTGGATCAGATTCGATAGCCATCGCGTTCCGGTTTCCACTGAAAACCATCACTGCTATGAGCAGGTGGTGAGGGGAAGGGAAACGCCACACTTCCCACCTCTGGGATTTAATGTGCAAGCAGGAACAAAACTCCTTACAGTGCTATTTCACAAGGAACTACAAACATCTGTACATTAAGGAGTCTCAAGGACAATCCACTTGCATGAATTATTGCCAATGTTCTGGAGAACGTCACAGAGACTGAGCTATGGACTGAACTGTGAAAGCCACCCAAAAGCCTGGCACACAAGGGAACAGCGGGAAGAGCCTGCAGTCTCCCCTGACCAGCTTTGCCTGTTCTGGGCAGAAGGTGTTCTGGTCACACTTGGATTGCCAGCGCCCATTTTGATGTGTGCAAACTGAAAGCCTGAAGCTTGATCATTACTTACTATGAGTTACGTGTATCTTCTTATTTCCCAATTACCCTTAGGCTACCATCGCCTTCCTCCTGCCTCCAGATGTCAATTCAAGCAAGTCATTTAACACCCAAGTGATTTCAGAACTGTTACATTATACAAATGTGGTTTGCTGGACGTACGACACCAGCTGATCCAGCCCTAAAGGCCACAGTGATTTTAGCTGGGCAGAGCACTTCTTTCACACAAAGAAAATCCTCCTAGTGTCTATTAATATCAAACCCACGTGAACCTGACTTCACCTAAGATAAGCTGCCAACTGTAATGTGAGTTTTTCCCAGTGGATGGGACTGACTTGCCCCAACAAGGAAAAGCACAGCAGAACTTGGGTCTCTAAAGGCACTTACCATGCCAGTGCCATTGCAATAGTGACAGCGCTGCACTTTGGTGCCGGGTTCGTGTCCTTTACCATTGCATCGCTCACAGGAGTCGTTGATGTTCACCACAATCTCCTTGTTGACACCCTTTGCAGCTTGGGTGAAGGTCAGTTCCATGATATACTGTAGAGGAAACACGGACATTGATCTACAGCTGATGGGTGATGGGGTCTTAGGCAGACTGAAATTGGTTTAGGCCAAGTATCAAACAAGGCTTAAAATATACCCAGGTAATAGAGGCAGGGAAGAAATGGATGGATGCCCAACTCATTCAGAAGGGTTTGACTCACTGGAGGAAGGAATAATCCATCTCATATAAATACAAATGGGTACAGAAGGATAGACATTACAGGAATGATGATTACACCAGTCTGATGAGCAGTTGCATGGCAGAAATGAGATTAAAAAAATATAAAGGATGGAAGGAAAAATTGAAGTCAGGTGTTTTTATGCCCTCAAGAAAACTCTTAACACTGCTAAAGGCTTTGTTTAAAGGAAATGCAGCAACACGAGAAGGAGGAAGCTTTCAATTGCAGTGATCTTCCCCTATAATGAACTCTTTACAGCAGCAAAGATGGCTGCAGAAAATAATACATTCTGTTTATAAGGAAAAGGCCATTTTTAGTAAAGCCAGAGGTACCAAACACAAGGCATTTCTGAAGGCAGCACATGAACTGCCACTGTCAATATTAAATGAGCGTTTAGCTGCAGTACAAAGAACAAGACATAGGTTTTGTTTTATTATAGCCTCTGCTGCAAAGTTAAGCCAATTAAGTTGCAAAATGAAGCCAATTAAGCAGTCAGACCTAATGCTGGAAGGCTTGTTTTACAGCTAAATGGTATTTTGTGGGTTTTAGGTCTGCTTTGATCTGTAATGCTATGTAAATCAATGTACAGCAGAAAAGATGCCTCTACAATGACGGGATTGTTTGGCAGCACCAACTGGTGTCAGTAAACACCAGAATGAAGCAGCTGAAGTCCAGAAAAAGTATTCTGTCTGGAGGATTATCTACATGGCTTACCGAAGATACGTGGTGCTCACACCCAGGCAATGGGACTCTCAAATGCTGACACTCCCAGAAGCAAATTCTTTGCTTCAGCTTGCTGCTGGGAGTCATCTGTGACAGGCTACTGTCCCCCTCCAGCTTTTGTGGTTTTCATGTCATTACTCAGAAAATAAACACACTTCATACCTCCTGTGGCTGGTCAAAGACATTCTGAAAATCACCGAAAGGGGATCCTGAAAACTCTCCAAAGATTTTTCTGAAGAGCTCTTCCGGATCGATTGACGGGCCGCTGCTCCAGTACTGCCGCCCAGCGCCGGCACCTGTCGCACCGGGATCGAAACTCGCCGTGCCGTACGCATCGTACTGCTTCCGCTTCACTTCGTCGCTTAACACCTTTGAGGCAAAAGAGCAAAGACATCAGGACACTGCCTGGATCCCAAGGAACCGGGCAGCCTGTGTCTGCAGAGCAGCATCTCATGGAAGAATTCAAGGCTCCTGGTGTTACCACCACGAGGCCACATCCTCCAACCTCCCTGTCAGCAGCACATGAATTACTGAAAAGCTGCTGCTCCCCTGGTTCTTCTCAGCAAAATGACAAGATCTTACTAATTGCTAACAAGAAAGAGTAACATATTATATAGTCCATCATTAACATATCAAGTGAAAGCTGGTGATTTGAGTGCTGGGGTAAATGTGAAAGCCCACGAGAGTAAAAACCACCACGAGGCCGCTTAACAAGCTGAGGAGCAGGAAGAAATGGTGATGGGGAACACAGTAGAAGGTGCCTCTGTTACAGCTGTAACTGGTGACAAATTTTGTTTGTGTATTTATTCAAGCTGATCAGTACCTCTAAGGCTGCCACCACAGTCATTCGCTGCTAAGAAAGAGAACAAACTGAAAGAGCCCAAAACATACTCAACTAAATCAGATACTCAGGTTAGGTGATTTCCTGGAGATGCTGTTGGGACAGAGAGGCTCACGCTTGAAGTGCAAGACATCAAAAAATAGCCATGGTTTCACAGGAAATGCACACAAGAAACATTTCCCCCCATCTACCTTCCAATCTTTCCTCTTTTTCATCACAATAAAATCCTGCATATTACCTCGTAGGCTTCTGCCAGCTGAGAGAACTTCTCTTTGGCTTTAGGGTCATCCTTATTTGTATCAGGGTGGTATTTCTTTGCCAGCTAAACAACAGAAATCAAACTATTAGACAGAGCCATAAGTTATTTACTTCAGGATATCTCACATGACAGGAAAAAACACAATAGGCAAAGCTTGGCCTTTACTATTTGTATTTTAGTGAACTAAAAGCCTTCATTTTCCGTTATCATCCCAGTATAAGGAACTGCAGAAGATGTTCCTGACCCTCTCCTCCATCCCAGACCCTTCTTGAAGGAGATTTGAAATGACAGCCCAGGAGACCACGCTTCGGAGGAGATCCCCACACCAATGTGCTGAGCTGAGCTTTCCCACCACCCCCCACGCTTGTCTCCAGCAGGGGGGCCACGCACAGGGCTCTCAGAGGTGGGTTGGTTCCTCGTGGAGAGGCCACGAGCAGCTTCGGTGCCCCAATCTGCCCACGGGCCCCCCGCCTCCCGTCCGCCCCAGCAGGCTCCCCGCGGCCAGACGTGCCTGGTAATAGGCCTTCTTGATCTCCTTCTGGGTGGCGGTGCGGGGCACCCCCAGCACCTGGTAATAGTCCTCCTTGGCGCGGGCCCCGGCGCTGCTGTGGAAGGAGGCGGCGGCGGCGGCGGCAGCGCGCTTCGTCCCTGCGGGAGAGGAGGCCGGGGGAGCCGCGGTGAGGGCCGAGACAACGCCGCCAAGGACAGGAGACGGAACGAGGCCGGGGAAAGGGGCCCGGCCCCCGCCGCCCCCCGGCCCGGCCCGCTGAGGCCCCGCCGCCCCCGACCCCACTCACCCGCGACGCAGAGCCCGGCGCAAAGCGGCAAGAGACGGCGAGCGGCGGCGGCGCGGGGCGGCGGCGGGAGGCTGAGCCCCCGCACGATCCAGACGAGCGGCAGCCGCCCGTCCCCCGGCCGTCGGCTCCTGACAACGGCCACGGCGGCGGCCGCCCCGACCCAGCGCGACGAGCTCGCGGCCGCCATCTTGGCCCGCGCGCCGCACTGCGCCTGCACCGCGCCGCGGGGGAAGCAGGGCGCACGCGCCGCGGCCTCGCGCAGCGTCCGGGGCCGGGCGGCCATTGCTGCGCGTGCGCGCGGCGGCCGCGGGGTCAACTCGAGCACCGGGGCCGGGGCCGGGTCCGGGGCGGCGAGAGGGGCTTCCCTCACCTCCCCCCCCGCGGGGAGCAGCGGGGGAGCCCCGTGAGGGTGCCCAGGGTGATTGTGCCAGGCAAGGGGCATCTCGCGCTCCGGGCTGAAGGCGAGGCGGGGGAAGGGAGAGGCGGGCCGAGCGAGCCTCCTGAGGAAGCCGCTTCAGGGCGGTCGGGGCGAGCCGGGCCCAGCCAGAGCCCGCACCCCCCGCGGCACCTCCGCCAGAGGTGCTCGGCAGCTGGGCCTCGGGAGATGGGGAGCTCAGTGCTTGGAGTCCTCTGCTCCCAGCCACGCTGTTTTCCTGCGTGGGTTGGTGAAACATAATCGGAGAGCTGAAACCGGAGAACTGAACTCGGTGAAGAAGGCCACCAGCACCCTGGCTTGGCTCAGCGCTAGTGTGGCCACCAGCACTAGGGCAGGGATCATCCCCTGGATGGGGCACTGGGGAGGCCACACCTCGAATCCTGGGTTCAGTTTTGGGCCCCTCCAAGAAGACATTGAGGATCTGAGGCATGTCCAGAGAAGGGCAGTGAAGCTGGGGAAGGGTCGGGAGCACAAGTCTGGTGAGGAGCAGCTGAGGGACCTGGCGTTGTTCAGCCTGGAGAAGAGGAGGCTCAGGGGAGACAGGAGGTTGGAGCCAGGTGGGGTTGGTCTTCTAAGGAACAAGCGACATGACAAGAGGAAACAACCTCAAGTTGCTCCAGGGGAGGTTTAGGTGGGGCATGAGGAACAATTTCTTCCCCACAAAGGTTGTCAGGGCCTGGCCCAGGCTGCCCAGGGCAGTGGTGGAGTCCCCATGATCCCTGGAGGGGTTTCCAAGCCCTGGAGATGTGGTGCTGAGGGACATGGTTTAGTGGTGCCCTGGCAGTGCTGGGTTAAGGGTTGGACTCGATGTTCTTAATGGTCTCTTCTAACCTAAACGATTCTATGAAATAAAGGCTTTTCTGAACATAGAACAGCTGTGCCAATGCACCACCCACACTCAGGCAGGAGCTTTTCTCTCACGAGGAGGATAATTCGTGCCAAGCGCATTTCTCCCCTGCCTGCGTTACCAGGGCTGGCGCTTCTCCGCGCTCACCAGCAGTGAGGTTCAGCTCTGCGCTGCGGGGGAGGTTGAGGCAGTGTGGCTGAGTGATGAGGGGGATGTGCCAGATCCTGTCTGACCTTGCTCTGCACACACGAGTGCCGGGGCCCAAGCCGCAGGGAAGGAGACCTGGGCTGCACCTCTGTGGGTGACTCCATGACTGGGCCCGCAGGCCTCTGTGGGCTTGGATCCAGCCCTTGCCTCCCTACCCCAGCAGCTGTCTGCACACAAAGGTTTCTGTTCACCGGCTGCAAGGCTGCAGAGGGGATGAGGCCACTAAGCCCACGGGACTGGGAGCCTCCAGCTGTCCCCACCCGGAGTCCAAAGGGACAGCTGCCCTTGTCTCGGGACGTTTGGGTGACAGCGGGGTGGTCGGCGGGCGGACATCGGTCTAGCGACCCCGGATCTCTGCAGGAGGCAGGGGAGGGGCTGCACTCCCTGGGGACTCTCGGGGTGGGTGCTCCCGGTGCCTCCGACGCCGGGGTTCGGCTCTGGGAGGGGTCTCGGGGAACCGCTGTCCCAGGCCGGGGGTCTCCGGCTCGCGCTCGGTGCCCTGGCGGCGGACGCGGGGGACGGTGCGGGGCAGGGTGCGGGGAGGGCGGGGCGTGTCCAGCGCGGGAGGGCGGGGCTGAAAGGCGAGGGCGAGGCCGGCGGCTGCCCGGGGCGGAGCGGCTCGGCTGGGCTGGGCTGAGCTGGGCTGGGCTCGGCGCGACTCGGCTCGGCGCGGCTCCGTGCAACCGGAGCACCATGAACCGCTTCAAGGCGTCCAAGTTCCGCCACATCGAAGCCCGGCTACCCCGCAGAGAGGTGAGCGCTGCGGGACGCTCCCCGGCGGCCGGTACCGGGAGGGGGGTGTGAGGGTGGGGGGATCGGGACCGGGGTAGGGACGGGGTGGTCCCGCTGCTGCCGCCGGTACGGCGGGGCTGTGCCTGCCTCCCTCCCACGATGCCTGGCTACGGGGCGGCAGCGTCGCCCGGGCGGCTCCTCCTTGGCACCAGCCACTTCCCGGCCCGATGTCCCCGGGGGTTCCCTCCCCCGGGGCCCGGAGCTTCTCTGGTGCAGCTGGTGCCTCTGGCTCGGGGTCCCGATACCCGTGGCGGCAGGGAGCCGTGCTGTGGCTTTCCTGCCGTCAGACTCTGTCTGGGCACAGCTGGCACAGGCGGTTGGCTCCCAGTTCATGCTGCCCACCTACCCGGCCCTCCCTGGGCAACACCGGCTTGCCCGTGCCGGCCAGAGAAATGGGCACCCTGAGCATGAAACGTTGGGCCCTGCTCCTGGCACCTCTTTGGCTGGCTTCTGCAGGCAAAGAGGAAGTACTGAGGCCCCACAGCATGGTGCTGAGCTCCATCACCCTGCCTGCTGACTGCAGAGCGTGGCACTGCCAAGGCCAGGCTGGTCTGGTGGGTCTTACTGGGCAGCACAGATCCAGGTGGTGCCCAGCTCCAGCCTCTGCCCCATGAATAACCAGTGCCAACCATGCCAAGCATCATGATCCATCTCAGCACATGGTGTCAGCAGTGGGTAGTCCTGCCCTGCTCTACTCCGGGCTGCAGAGCATGGCCAGGGCATTCCCACAGAACCCTGTCCTCTGCAGATTTGGAAGGGCAAGGGTAGAGATACTGGGTTGGCGGTGGGTTGTGCCAGGTGATCCACATCAGGGAGCACTGCCAGGACATGTAGCCCTTCTGGGGGCTTCCTGAGCTGGACACCCTTCACCCAGCATCTTCACACCACCATCGCCATAAGCAAGGCTGCCACTGCTCTACCGAGGTGGAGACAGGTGGCTCCCAGCCCATGGGGCAGAGGTTGACATTGCTAGAGCAGCGTCCCTGCTGGGCACAGGCCCATGTGGGCCAATTACGTGGCATGGACTGCTCTGGTTACCAGCTGTGCCAGGGTAGTACACAGGTGCAGGAAGCTGGTACCCATTGACATAGGCCACATGGCCAGAAGTGGAAGGCTTGGGATGGATGGGTGATGCTGCAAAAAATCATTGCATCTTGATGATTTTAAAAAGAATGTGGAGGCCCTCCGCGACACCAAAATGTTCATCTCCCAGCCCTTGGATGTCATCACTCTCCTTATCCATAATTTTCCATCCAGGCTGGCCTATCCTGTGCTCCCATGCCTTGACGTGGTGAGCACCCAAAACATCCTACTGAGCCTTAGCTGTAGGAGGGGACATGGTGGCCCCTGCTGTGGTACCCAGCCTTGAGCATCCCACCATCCACAGCACGCCAGGCTCAGTGCGTCTGCAGAGCAGCTGGCAGGTTGAGAAATCTCATCTGTCTGAGTGTTTGGCTGTAAACCTCAGGGTGCAGGTGAGCTGCTGCAAACAACCAGCCTGGGGAGTGTGTGTGTCTGTGCAGGTGACGGGACAACTGGCTGGGGGGGCGTTATGGCATCCTCACAGCAGGGACACCTGTCACCACTGCCCTGGTGTCAGTTCCAATGGTGGGGGAACTCTGCAGGACACCCCATGCTCTTACCATGGTGTTCAGGGAGGCATCTGTTCTGCCTCCAGCAGCACACACCAGGCTTGGCACATGGGAGGTGGCCTTTTTGAAAGGCATTTCCCATCCAGGCGTGAAACGCGTCCCCAGGAAGCAAGGCCACATCACCCGGCTCTGCAGGGCAGGAGGTGGTAGACGGGGACGTCTCATCTCCAAACCCATCTCGAGTATCACAGTGGGAAGTGCTGTTCCTGACTCCAGATGAGCAGAGTAGCTTGTTTATGGCAGCAAAGGCAGACACTTGACCTGACCAGATCAGGAAGCTCAATGTAAACATGAAGGATCACATCTGAGCCGGTTCTCCCCTCCGGCTGGTGTCTGCAGGACTCTGCTGGCAGAGACACCCCGAAAGCTTGCAGTTCATTTTAGGGAGGCAGCCAGGATGTAGGTTCACCAGCCGCCCTGGCATGCTGCAGGCAGAATCACTTCCCTGCCTGCATGCAGGGATGTTGCATGGCCAGGATGGACCAGCTCAGCAGTCCCCTGGAAAAATCTCACTGCAGGGGTCCTGCATGGTACCCCCAGATGCTGGGGGCCAGCTGTGGCTGGTGACCCCCCCTTACCGAGCGATCGGTACAGGGTGATGGGGTGCAGATTGAGGTGGTCTTCCACTTCCTTCTGGGTGTTGGTCACACTCGAGACCTCTTCCCCATCCCCACTGCAGGCCCCTGCCCACCTGCTGGGTGCAGGGAGAGGAGCCTCTCTTCAGCAGGGGAAGGGTTAACAGATCTGCCACCAAGCAGGCTGCTGTGTGACAAGGACCAGAGGAAGTGCTGCAGGAACTGCTGCTCTCTGTCTGGCCTCAAAAGGAAGCCGTGCAAGGAGAGGAAACCCAGGGCTCAGTCCTTTTGGTGCTGTGTACACAGCTCCCTTCCCTGCAAAGGGCTCTGCCCTTACTGGGGGTATCCACCACTCTGGACACCTGCTGCAGCTCTTTGTGATGCTGGTGGCTACTGGCAGGCATGCAGGCATGGTGGCAGCTGTAAAATACCTGCTGTCACCTTTGCTTGAGAGTTGGACTTGGCCCCGGGTGTGCCAGGGATCTCCTGGTCCTGGTGGCCACTTGAGGTCTGGTGTCTGCGTCTCCTGGAGCAGGTCCAGCTGACAAAGGGTGTCCTGTAGGTACAGTGCTCAGCTGTGGAATAGTAGTGGGAAATGCTGCAAAATGAGATTTTGGCTTTAGAGCTGCAATGAAGCTCTAGTCCATGTGGGAAGCATGCTGCTGGTGGCATTTATCTGCCTTGGTCAGCCCCAGCCCAGATCTGTGGCACTTTGAAGCCCCTGAGGCTTCATCCCATCCCAAATTCCCCAACTTCAGTTTATTGCAAAGTCCTCTGGGCCTCTTGCACCATGGAAGAGCCCAGGGATGGAACAGTTTTGGGAAGACACAGCACTGGGAGTCGGGCTGTTCCTGTCTCCCGTTCCTGGCAGAGCTGGCCCCCAAAGTCCCCAGCCCCAGTGAGGGGCTGCGCTTTTCTGCAGGGACTGTGAGCAGCCACGCTGCCCCAGCCCTCCCAGAGGACAGGCCCCTATAAAGTGCTTCCAGTGCTATCCCCTTGGTCTCGGCAGCCTCCAGGTAGTGCCAGGTCCATCAGCATGGGAGCTGAAGGTCTCCAGCAGTGCTGCACCAATGCTTTGTTGTCTGCCCTCCAGCCACAGCACCGCTCCCTCCGAAACAGAGGCACCTCCTGACATGGCTTTTCCCTCTCCATCCCAGGCCTGGATCAGGGGGATCCGAGCGGGCTCCATTGCATCCTACGGGAACCATGTAAAGGCCAGCTGCCGCTGGATCGCCTTCAGTGCCGAGGCAGCCGGTAAGGAACAATGGAATTGTAGAATCACAGACTGGTTTGCGTGGGAAGGGACCTTTAAAGGTCATCAAGTCCAACCTCCCTGCAGTGAGCAGGGACATCTGCAACTAGAGCAGGTTGCTCAGAGCCCTGGCCAACCTCACCTGGAATGGTTCCAGGGATGGGGCATTAACCACCTCCTTGGGCACCCTGGGCCAGGGTCTTGCCCTCATTGGAAGGGGTGCTGATCCCAGGTTGGGATGGATTTGTCCCTGTGGTGGGTCTGCCCTACAGACCCCAGGAGGCACAAAGGTGAGTGGAGGAGCCCTTCTCCATGTTCCTCCAAAGGTGCTGACAGTCTTGCACCTCTTGGTTTGCATTGCAAAGATGGGTGACCCCCACAGTGTCCCAGGATGGGGAGTTCCTGGGAGCACCATGTGGGTGATGGACAAGCTGGTGACCTGCTCCTGTGTTCTCTCCTCCAGGTGTGCTGGGCATCGTACCGCTGGAGGGCAAGGATGAAGGCAAGAGGACCGTGTCTCAGCTCTGCTGCCACTCGGGTGAGCTGAAAGACTGGGCTGCTTGCCCAGGGCTGGCTTGTCCCATGCCTCTGCTGCACTCTGCACTGGGGCAGCGAGGAGCCGAATACTACACCCCACCTCCTCAGGAGGCACTGGGCCTTGGGTGAGCTGTGCCAAGGGAGTCAGGTGCTGAGTCCCATCCCAGGGTGCCATGTTGGGCTGTCTCCCAGGCAAGGGGCTGTGAATGCTGCTGGAGTCCCCAGGGACTATCACCCACAGGCAGGGTGACCCTGACAAGTGTCCCTTTTGTGCGAGGCCCAAGCCAACTGCAGCCATGCTGACCAAGCCAGTCTCTGCCAGGCTGGGCCGTTGCTCAGGTGCCACCTTGATCCACATCCCTTCATCCCTTGAGCTGCGGCGAGGTCTGGACACATAGCTCTTGCTCATATTCTTCCTCTACCACACCCTGTTACTCATTGCATGCCCTGAAATTCACAGTACACCCAGTGCTGGGCTGGCAGCAGAGCTGGGGACAGCTTCACCGCAAGTGTACCCAGCTCCAGCGACGGGAGGAACAGGCCAGACCAGAAGCCATGTTGCCCTGAGTTGCTTTTGTGTGGGCAGAGCAAGGTGGCTGGCAGTGTTGCCCCCAGCAGAGGAGCACATGGTACGGATGTGAGGGTTCTGCCTTCTGCCGGGGCACAGGGATGCAGTAAGGAGGAGCCCAGGGTACCCCTTTCCTGGTGTCAGGGCAGCAGTGGTAGCCCAGGGGACACTCACCATCCATTTCCCACAAAAAACTGCACCAAAGCAGCAAGATGAGAGCCGGTCCCAGCCTGTGCTGCCTCCAACCGGCTCGGTCCCTGCTTCAGCCCCAGTGGCATGAGGCTGGGCACAGGGCTGGGCATGGGGAGCTGCGCCACACTGGGAAGCCAGCCAGCGAGCTCTGCCACGCCTGGGGAGCGCTGGAGGGGTTCACGGGGAGCCAGCTCAACATCAACGGCTTCTTAATGAGATTTAGCAGGAGCCCTTTGAAGCTGGCTGTGCCCGAGCAATGCCTCCAGAGCAGGGAAGGGATTTTTCTCCCCTCCTGGGGCGAATGCAGCAGATTGATCTGCTCACTTCTCTTGCCTGCTGGGCCTGCCTCTCTGCAGCCTCCTGGAAGCGGGAAAGTACACAGTGACCTACTTTCCTAAGCATGCCAAATGCATCGGAGGGGCTGCCACCGCTGGTGCCAGCCTTCCTCCCACGGTGCCCTGCCGCCGCAGCCCTGAGCAGTGGCCTTGCAGCCACCATGCTGAGCCCGGGCATTACAAAGGGCCCCTTGTCACCAGCACAGCCCCGGCTGGCCGCAGCCTCACATGCCAGCGGCTGGCCCAGCACAGACCCCCTTGTGCTGTTGATGCTGCTCCCTGAGCCTCCAGGGATGTCTGTCCTGAAATCAGAGCCAAGCCCGGGTGGCAGCGGGTTAGAGGGGGAGACGCAATGGCTGGGTGCTGCCCTACAGGGCTCCCATCCCCCACTGTAGGGGTGCCAGCTCCCGACAGACAGCACGGAGGGCCTCAGGCTCTAGTGGCAAAGCTGAGCTGCTCCAGAATGCCTCGGGGGAGCTGGAACGGGCCCCTGCCATCTGCTCCTGCCTGCACATGTGGGTCTGAAAAGACCCTGAGGCTGGGGAAGAACAAAGGTGGGCAGGTGGTGTCTGCAGGGTGAGGATGAACCTCAGCTCTTCTCCTTCCAGATGTGGTGACCGACTTTGACTTCTCACCCTTCGATCAGTTCCTGCTGGCTACGGGCTCCGCTGACGAGACAGTGAGTGCTCAGTAATGGGGGTCCTAAGAGGGCACCTGGTGTCCCCTGGCATGTCACTTAGATTGACTGTAGAGCCTGGCAGAGATGGAGCTAGAGCGATGGAAATAAGTGGAGCCTAAGGAGAAGGGTTCCAGCCTTGGGAAGCAGTATGGGACTTCCCCAGGTTGTAGGGGCAGGGCAGATGGTGTCAGCCAGGGATCAGCTGTCTCCCACCTGGAGTGCCCACAGCTCTGATCCCACCGCCCTGCAATGAGGGATCACTTGGTGTCCTCAAGGAACAAAGCCTGGAAAAGCAGCGAGCCCAGGAGAAGCGCAGCCGGCACCCAGCGGGTGTTGTCCTGCTCACCTGCCCGGGGACTGACCTACCTCTCCCTGGGGCTGCAGGTGAAGGTTTGGCGCCTGCCTGAGAGTGGCCAGGACATACCCAGCAGCAAAGGGCTGACTCTGGGGCCCAGAGGGGGCCCAGTGGACATGCTGCAGTTCCACCCCACAGCAGATGGTGTCCTGGCCAGCGGCATGGGGAAGAGAGTCACCGTCTGGGACGTGGGACAGCAGCAGCCACTGACAGGTAGGCCTGGCCATGCCCGCTGTCTCCTGCCATGACATGTATCGACACACCTGGGGGATGATGTACCATCTAGAGGGACCTGGAGAAACTTGAGAAGTGGACCCCTGTCAACCTCATGAGGTTCAACAAGGCCAAGTGCAAGGTCCTGCCCCTGGGTCGAGGCAACCCCTGGTAATCAGCCCGGGCTGGGGGTGAAGGGATTGAGAGAAACCCTGCAGAGAAGGACTTGGGGGTGCTGGGGGTGCAAAGCTGGACAGGAGCCGTCACCGTGTGCTCGCAGCCCAGAAGCCAACGGCAGCTCTGGAGTCCTCAGCACAGGAGAGACAGGGACCTGTTGGAGCGGGGCCAGAGGAGGCCACAGCAATGATCCGAGGGTGGAACCCTCTGCTGGGAGGCCAGGCTGGGAGAGTTGGGGTTGTTCAGCCTGAAGAAGAGAAGAGAAAGCTCCACGGAGACCTTCTTGTGGCCTTTCAGGACTTCAGGGGGCCTGTCAGAAAGATGGGGACAGACTTTTGATCAGGTCCTGTTGTGACAGGACAAAGGGTGATGGTTTTAAACTAGAAAAGGGAGATTCAGACTGGAGAGAAGGAAGAAATGTGTTGCACAGAGGGTGTTGAGACCCTGGCCCAGGGTGCCCAGAGAGGTGGTCGATGCCCCATCCCTGGAACCATTCCAGATGAGGTTGGCCGGGGCTCTGAGCAACCTGCTCTAGTTGCAAATGTCCCTGCTTACTGCAGGGAAGTTGGACTCAATGAGCTTTACAAGACCCTTCCCACCCAAAACAGCCCATGATTCTATATCCCAGCTCATGTCTCATGTAGGTCACCAGGACTAGTGCAGGGCACAGCAATTCCAGTATGGTTTGGGCTACAAAGATGACATCTCTGCTTGCCTGCTCCCCTGGCCACCCTCTCCTCTGTGTCCTGGCAAGTCCTGGGTTCCCAGGCTGGGTTTCTAGGGCTGGTGGGGGCAAGATAGGCACACAGGACCTGGCCTGCATAGCACACTGGGGTCTTGCCTGTCTTCTAAATCAGTGCTCCCCAAAGTGGGATGCACACAGCAAATTGTAGACCCTCAGAAAATATTAGACTTTCAGCTGTACCCGTATAGCATTTATACGTCACTAATGCACATCTGCTGTGAGGGTGGCAGAGCCCGGCCCAGGCTGCCCAGAGAGGTTGTGGAGTCTCCTTCTCTGCAGAGATTCCAAACCCACCTGGACAATGCAATCCTGGGCCCCCTGCTCTGGGTGACCCTGCTGGAGCAGGGGGGTTGGATGAGATGATCTCCAGAGGTCCCTTCCAACCCTCACCATGCTGGGATTCTGAGATCTGCTGGGGGTGCATCCTCACAAATATTTACTGACAAGGGTGTGCAATCAAAAACTACTTGGAGATGTTGCTGGACAGAAGAGATGTGGCTTGGGGGGGGCAGAAACCTGCTACGGGGAGGGTGCAGCATGGCTGCACATGAGCCAGTGCCCCAGTTTGGTGCAGCAGAGCCGTGTCTGCTGGCCACAGCGCTGCTGCAATGGGTCACATCCCACCCCCGCACACTGCACTCGGGCGAGGGGCTGCGCCCATCTGGCCAGCACCTGGCTCCCATTAACGGGGCCGGGGCGGGTGCCGGCAGTGCCGGGCTGAGAGGCTGCTGCTGAGCGTGGACAGTGTGGGCTGGAGAGGAGCTGGCTTCGTTCTCACGAGAAACTTCCCCTGCCGGCGTTCAGGCAGGACCGGGGGCGAGGGAACAGCCATGCGCGCTGGGTGAGCACACGCTCCTGCTCACGTTGTGATGAGCTCGGCTTTCATGAGCAGGACCAGGGCTGAGGGCGCCTGGGGACATCTGGGAGGGTGTCCCCGTGGGTTTGTCCCCACCGTGGGTTTGTCCTCCCACCTCATGGGCCGTGCCGGAGGCAGAGCTTGTTGCCTGCAAGCACCCAGGGCTTGCAGCCCTCCAAACACACCCGGTGTGGGGCACGACTGCTGTCACCCCAAGACCTCAGCCCCAGGGGTCTGGAGACCCTCTCCCAAACTATGGCCACCATCCCATGGGCCACACCAGCCCCCAGCACAGTGTGAGAGGATGGCAGGGAGAGGGCCTCTGTGGACAGCATAGCTGCAATGGTAAAGCGATGCTGTGGTGAGGTACAGATCCACGCTGGAGTGACCTCGCTATGCCCACAGCCAGGACCCCATGGACCACAGTGTGTCACCTCTGCCCACAGTCTGGCTGCCATCCCGGTGCCTGGTGGGGACCGTTCACTGGGGGAAGCCGCATCAGACCATGGAGAGACTTTTAGCCTTCCTCCCCCCAAGCCCATCATGTGATATCCCACGCCTGGGTCACCCCGGGGGTACCTGACTCCCAGCCTCGGCAGTGGCTTCCTCCAGGCTGAGGGAAGGTCCACAGCATCCCACATTCCCAAGGAGACCGTGGGAAGCTTTGAAAAAGTTGGCCTGGCTCTGGGCTGCCTATTTATAGCACCGCGCACTCGGCGCTCTCATGCTTCTGTTCCCCAGCGTAGCTGCACGGGACTGTTTATATTTCCTCTGCTCTGCTTCCTCCTCGGCCGTCCTTCCCAGGAATGCCTCTTGGTATGGCAGACATGGGGAAGTCGAGGAGGATTTGGGATGAGATGGATTCAGGATGAGCCAGTGGCATTGTGAGGGAAGTGGGGCAACTGCTCGCCCTTGCCGGCTCCGCAGCATTGGCACCTCCCTTACCTGGGGCTGGGGCTCCAGCATGGCATTTTGGGAGCCCGCAGCTTGCTGCCTGAGCTGAGGCTCCTGGCAGGCTCCTGCTCCATGGGCAAAGGTGTTTGGGGGATTTGAGAACAGCCTCATAGAAGGGCTTGTGGGGCTGGTGGCTGCAAGAAAAGATGAGATGTGGGAGAGGAGGGATGGGTGCTGACGGGTGCTGTGGTCTTGTCCAGCCCATTTAGTCAGAGGATCCCCCCTCACTTGCCCAGGGAGGGATGTCTTGCTCCTGGGCATTCATGCCGAGGTGGGAGCCCCCGCAGCTGTGGGGGATGTCCCAGTGGGAGCCCACTCACCTTCCTGGCCTTGCAGGACATTGTGTTGGCCTTGCCAGAGGAGCTGGATGGAGGTGTGGGGACTGTGCTGGCAGTGGGGTGGTAGAGGCAGAGCCTGCATCGTGCTAACAGTGCTCAGCTCCCCGGGGCATGGGGACACCATAGCGATGCTGCCCTGGGATCAGGGAGATGGTGTGGGCAGGAGGGGGCTCACCTCACTCCATCCCCACCATGACACAGCCTATACCCAGCAGCAGACAGCAGCTAGAGCTGGCAGCATGATGGCTACCGGAGCATTGCTCCTGCCATGCGTGGTGGCTGAGGTCCCTGTGATGTCCTGGGGGCAGGTGGCAGCTCAGGGTCTCCCCAGCTCCAGGCAGAGACCGGGAGTGGGGCTGGTGTGAGAGAGACTGCTCTGATCTCCTGGCCACCTCTGGATTTGGCCACAGAGGGAGATCAAGGGAGGATACAGGGCTGTGGTTAATGCCCTTGCTGTGGTTAATCCCTCCTGCCCCCTGCTGCCTCGTGGGCTGTGGAGGGAGTGATGGCTTCCCCCATGTGCATGGACCCATACTTTCAGTACAGGGAGGAGGGGTCTGCCCCCAGAGCCTGCCACAGTGCCCCAGGCTGAGGGGACCCCTCCTGGCCTGGCACCCACTGGCAAAGGGATGGCTCAGCCCATCTCTGGTGCCTCCTGCACCCACACAGGTCCCTCTGCTGGGGTTGCTTCCCATGGGGATCGGATGCCTGCTGCCTGCTAGCCATGCTCACAGTCTGCTAGCCACAGGCAGGGCCAAGCTGTCCTGGACCCTGCCAGCCACAGGGACTCTGCCAAGGGCAGAGCTGTAACAAGCCCCCCAGCTACTTCCTGCCCATCCAACCCCACAGTTCTGCCCTGGGCTCCCCATCTCCAGCTCTCCCTGCTCTGCATCCCGGCTGAGAGCACCTGCTCCAGCAGAGTCAGGATCACCCCGGGGATCGCCCCGGTGCCAGAGCAGCGTTTGCTTTGTCTCAGGCTCTCGCAGCAGCCGAAGGCAGTCGCTCCCAGCAGGCAGCTGTTCCCAGCTCACCCAGCCTCACCACCGCATCACTGCCAACAGCTGCATCCGACTCGCAGGCCCTGATCCCCGGCGCTGGCCCCCTGCAGCCAAGTGTTCCGGGGTGTACAGGGCGTAGGGCTGGGGACCCCCGTGGGTACCAGCACCATAACCCAGCCTGTGCTGGGAGGTATGGGTTGAGATGGAGAGGGGAATGGTGCTGGGAAACCCTCCCCACACAGCCGATCCAGCTTCAAGGAGAAAGCACAAGCTCCCCCCAGCCTGGGCTGCCTCAAACCAGCTGGGCTGGACCCACACAATGGGCTGTAGGAGGCTGGGCTGCCTTGGCGCTGGCATGGACAGAGAGCTAGGAGGCCTCCTTGACTCCCTGTGTGCCAGTCTGGAGCTGGTGGGTTCCTCTCAGCCTGCTGGGGGGATGGGAAGCTCTAGGGATGCCTATCCCTCAGGCTGCAGCTGGTCCTCTGTTCCAGGGACACAGGGGTGGTCCCAGCACCACCCTGGGCTGTGCACCAGGGGCTCTGCCCAGCTCTGCCATCCCCAGGGACCAGCAGCAACCCCACAGCCACCCCAGGGCTCCCCACTGACCGAACCACACCAGCGTCCACCATCAGTGCTGGGTTACACTGCCCCATTCCTGCCCAGACCCTCAGCACCATGGAAGAGGACACGGGGTGGGGGAGTTCCCAGTGACACCCCCCCCCAGGACTGACTGTCACATGCTCACCTCTGGCAACATCTGCACAGCTGGGTGTCTGAGCCACCAGCGAAAGCGGAGCCCCGGCCCCAGCCTCTCCACATACTTGCTGCCCTACGTGCTGCTCAGCCGGGATGGAACTAATGCAGAAAACATGGCCCTGCACCGCAGCCAGCCTGGCGTGGGCTGGAAGCGGCATCACCCTGCCCTCTGCCAGCCGCACCCCAGGGGCTGCCACCCACCGTCACCTCCCGGGGCTGGGCTGGATGGTCCGGGACCAGTGGAGCCGGTACAGTTGCCTATTGAATTTCCAGCTGTTGAGTTTTGGCCGCTGCAGACGCACAGCTCAGGTGCTGAAGTGCTCTCCTGGCTGACAAGTGGGGCTGGTCCTGGCTCCTGGGGTTTCCATCCCTCTCGGCACCGATCCTGGGACGTGTTCCCTTCTCCTTCCAGGAGCTGGCTGTGGTGCCAGCGTGTTGGAAGTAGGGGACAGGCCCCTCCTGCCCCACATCCTGCTCCCACAGCTGGGACCGCGGGGCTCGGTTTGGCCTCTTCCAAGTGAGCGATGCTGGCTGGCGAGCACCGTGTTTGTGCTGGCAGGGAGGCTGGCGTGCCAGAGCCAGGGGGAGGGGGGGTTTGGCACCATGCCCCTCCTCCTGCCCTGGCTTCAGGCCTCTCTGGAGAGCGGGCATCCCTTGAGGTCCAGAACTGGACGAGGCTGCACCCAGTGGGGTTTCTCTGATGGGGTGGTGGGAGAGTGGGCACCTTGGTGCACCCTTGCCAGCCTACTACAGTGACAGAGCCTCGCTGGCAGTCACGGTGCAGTTGTGGCCGATGGTGCCCAGCACTCACACCAAAGGGGATGGAGGTCATGGCTCGTGGCTCCTCTGACCCCAGTGTCAGCATGTGAGTGCCAGCCTGGGGCTGTGGGCACACGGGCACCCTCCTGTGCCCACCCCACCCCTCCTGCCACTGCGGCGGGTCCCCCCTGCACTGTGTGGATGTGCCGGAAGCACTGTGCCGGATTTAGCTCTGGCAGAGCCCTCTGCTTTTCCCTGCCAGCTCTGAAATCGTTAGCGGGCTTTTATTGGCGCTTTGCAAATGAGAGAGAGGGGCCTGCGAGCACTGACTGCGCCGTGGGGCTGCCGGCTCCCGCTGGGACACCGGGAACCGCAGGACCCATCTGGGGGCCACATGGGAGCCAGCAGGCAGCTGCCACTGGCCCCACCGTAACTCTTCCCCTCCTGTCCTCAGCAGCAGCGCGGCACTGGGGCCAGTGTGGCAACCAGGCTGTGAATGGTGGGCAGGATGGGGTGGTGGCGTGGGCTGGGGGGTACTCGGCCCACTGGGGAAGCGTGGCCGGGCTCAGTTCGCTGTGTATTTTGGTAGCATCTGGACACTCACAGGGCACCCAGCTCCTGCAGCCAGGATTGCACACAGACTGAGAGCCCGGGGATGCAGCTGGGGATGTAAGTCTCTGTCACCATGGCCATGGCCAGCCACTCCTCATGCCTGCTGGCATGGGGCAGCTTTGTCACAGCACACTGGCTCCCCAGCGGGTGTGGGGAGAGCCCCAGGGGGCCAGGGAGCCATCCCGTGCCCCCTCATGCTCACATTACCTGCTGCCACCCTCCACTCCTCCCCAGGAACTAGTCCAGCTGCTCCACAAAGCAACCGCACTGGCACCAGCGCAGGGTGGGGGTTCAGGACTGTCACTGTCGCAGGCTGTCCCCACGGCACTCTCACCAAGGCCATCTCAGTGGAGCCAGGAGTCAGTACTCGGCTCCCTGTGCTCTGCCCCAGGCCGGTTCATGGCCACGCCAGTGAAGCATGCGTGGCATGCCAGCAGTGATACTGATGGCTGTGTCCCCTGTGCTTGCAGAGTGTCCCGGGACATGAGAACAACAAGGACTCCCGGCTGCTCTGGATGGGCTCCAGCGATTACCTCATCTCCGTTGGGTTCAGCCAGGTATGGTCCTCACTGGAAAAGTGGCCTTGGCGCTGCTGGGTTGTCCCAGCCATGGCTGTGATGGGTCACCAGGTGCTTTTTGGGTGCCTGTCTCCCATGAAAGCAAGACATCCCCTTGCCAGATGCCAGATGCCCCTTGCTGGGGACAGAGGGAGGCTGGGTGGTGGAGGAGATGGTGCCGCAGGGCCTACCCCAGTGCCCACCAACGCCATGTCTATGCCCCTGCAGATGCGGGAGCGGGAGGTGAAGCTGTGGGACACGCGGCAGTTCAGCAGGGCGATGCTCACCATGACTCTGGACACCTCACCCGGGTAGGGATGGGGACTCGCCACAGGGCAGGAGGGCGGGTGGTGGGCACAGAGACCTGCATGCAGCACAGAGCAGGAGGTGACAGAGGGCTCCTGGCACTGATAGCCCTCGGCCACAAAGCTGGGGACGAGGCTGGGGACAGTATGGCTGTGTCTCTGGCACCATTTGGGTGGTGTGGGAGGGCAGTCGCAGTGCTGGGGATGGTGTGGAGTTGTCCCCAGCAGTGCTGGGGTGTGATGGTTGCTCCCTGGTGGGTGGTGGCACTACTGGGGATGGCACCGGCAGCAGCCAAGGCGGCTGCTAGACGGGTGGGCAGAGGCACTGGGGCAGAACAACAAGATGATGCAGGCGAGCAAATCCCTTTGGTGCTGCCACGCATCAGAGCGCCTCGGCCCTGACCCCCTGCTCATGGTGGGGCCGCGGTGCTTTGTGCCATGGTGCCGTGGCTGCTGCCCAGCCAGCCGTGGCCAGGCTTGGCGGCAGAGCCGTGCTCACTGTGTGTCCCTCGGGGAAGTGGAAGAGGAGCTTTGGCAGCAGTAAGGGATCAGTGCCCCTCGTCAAGGCACACTGGAGCCGTCTCCTGTCTGCGGGGCACTGCTGAGGTGAGAAACACCCGGCCTGGCCTCTCCCCCACTGCCCGGTGATCTGACCCTGTGTCGCTGTGCGGGAGAGATATGGGAGGAGGAGTCAGTGCTTTCATCCTGCTGGGGTGATGGGGGGTTGGGGTAAGGTCTGCAGACCTGGCAAAGCACAGGGACACCAGGACCCTCTCCGCATGCCAGGCTGGCTCCACGGCGGGCTGAGATGCTTGAGCAGGCTGGGTGGTCGGCAGCAGCAGGCGAGTGCTGGTATGTGGCCCCTGGCAAGGAGCTGAGTGAGCCATGACAGCAGGGCTGTCCCTCAGCTACCCTACCAGCATCCCTCGTGCCGAGGTGTCAGTTCTGAGTTGGTGCTGCCAGAGGTAGCCGTGACCAACAGGAGGGGAGAGGATCATCAATGGGCACAGTGGGAAGATGCTGGTATGGTGGTTGGAGGAGCAACCCTGGTGGGAGCAGGCAGGGAGGCTGCCAGAGCATTCCTCACCCTTCTGTGAGCTCCTGGGGTGAGTGGTTCGGAGCTCTCCTGCTCCCAGCTCTGCCAGCACCATCACCAAAGGCAGCCACAGGCTTATCACACCCAGCCTCCGTGAGCAGCCATCATTAGTGTTCAGAGTGAACATTCCTGAGGGAGCCTGGGGCACACAGCATGCTGCAAGGGTATGCTTTGGGGTCCTTTATTGCTGCCAGTAGAGAATCCAGGGGGAATTCCCCCAAATCCTGCTGCTTCTTGCACCCCATGCTTGTGGGCCTCCCTGCCGGCGCTGGGCTGGGGTGATCCAGCCCAGCTAAATTGGATGCAGACGCCAGGCTGGGCTCAGCCCCCTTTGCACAGGCTGGGGTTATTTTGGCTGCCGGGTTTATCGGCCGCCAGGAATGCGGCTGGCGCGCGCTGCCTGCGCGTCACACCGGGGCCTTGCCGGCTTGCGGCTTCACGGAGATAGGAAGAGGGGCTGGGGTGGTGGGGGCGAGCGGGAACCCCCACACCCTGTGCCGGGAGTCGCCAAGGAGCGCGAGGTGCTTTTTTTAGGCAGCCGCGCCGGGGCCAGCCACGCTTCCAGCCCCAGCCACTCCCCGCCTGTAAATCTCCCCGAGATGACAAATGGCAGAGGGGGATTTGGGCTGGCTCCTGGCGAAGGGGCCGAGCAGGGGCCGTGCAGTCCCTCCGGAGAGCCGTTCCAGTCGGGGGCTGGTGGGGTGCAATGCTGGGGAGTCCTGGAGCCGTTGCTATCCTGTTTGGGGGTCACCGAGTGTGTGTCCCCCACCAAGGCAGTGCCCAATAGAGGGGAGCTGCAGACTCGGGTCAGACTCGCTGCAAGGCGTGCTGTCTGCTGCTCTCCAGGGACGGTGATCCAGCACCCCAGGGATGGCGGGGTGTCCATGTGGCTGGGCTTCCTGTTGTGCATCTCCAGCATGGCCGTGGCTGCCGGGCACAGGACATCGTGGCCCGTCCAGCAGCGCAGTGGTGCCGGCCATGCTGTGAGTTGCAAACAGCAGCAGCAGCAGCTCATTGAGGCTTTTTGAGGAAGCAATCAGTGGGCGGGCAGGAAACTCATACCATTCATTACTGACGCCAGGCCGGCAGGAAAGGGAGCCCATGTCCCCACCGCGTCCCCACCGCATCCCCACCACACCCTGCCACAGGGGTCTGTGCCTGCCAAGCTGGCACCATGTGTCCCGGGCGCCCTGTGGCACCCCAAAACATGGCCAAGGTGGGCGACTCCCCCTGTAAGCCCATGCAAATGCCCACAACCACACTGAACCCTGTGGGGTGGCTGTGCCCCTGCCTAGCATCCACAGGGGAAGAGGGCAGAGCTTGAGGGGCTCTGGCCCTATTCACCCTTACATCAGTAAGTGTGTTTTGGGGGTCCCCCCCATCCCAGATCCTGAGAGAGACCTTTGTGACCGTGGAAACCTCATTTTCAAAGCATCTTGGCTGTGCTGGGGCCATGCTCATGAGCTGACCCCCACCCCTGTAATGTCCAGAGCCCCAAGGGAGCCAGCAGCAGGACGTGTGGGTGGCCCTGCACCCTCTCCACTCCACGGTCCTCAAAGTGCCGCCTTTGGGTGCCCGCAACTCCCTTTGACTCGGGATTTTGTCTTCCCCATCACCGCCTGCAATTAGCCGAAGGAGCGGTAGGGCAGGGGCCAGGAAGGTGCCTCAATAGGTTATTGTTGCCCTAAATTGTAACCAGCACCAGCAGGGTTGGGTTACCAGCTCCGACGCGGGGTCAGTGACCAGACCCTGCAGCCGTGTGCCCAGCGCCTGTCACAGTGCTGCCCGGGGACAGTGCTGTCACTGTGCTGGGGGCAGTGACAACAGCAGCTCCCTTGTGTCACCACATCTTTAGGTGTCCCAGAAATGTCCCCAAGAGAGGCTGGGGGGCTGCCTCCTGCCCATGCCGTGGCCAGCTCAGGGCAAGGTGGCCAGGTCTGCAAAGGTCCCAGAGAGCTGTGTCCCCATGGTGTGTGTCGGAGCTGGGCAGACCCCATGGGGCAGGACAGTGCAAGGAGGCTGAGAGACGATGGGGATGGCCAGATCCCCACTGCTCTTCACGGTGCAAAGTCTGCCAGAACTGGGAGATGCTGGAGCTCGCAGGGCAGGATATTTGGCACGGTTTGGCTCCCTCAACACTGGAGCAGGACATGGAGGGGCCTGGGACATTTCTGGGGACAATGCTCAGCCCCTCAAAACCCTGCTGCTGCTGGCCCTGCCCTGGCCAAAGCCCGTGGCTGAGCCAGATGGCGGGGGCCAGGCTTGCAGCCCCAGCACCTCCTGGCTCCAGCCCTCATGTGCACCAAGGCACATGACCCCACCAAGGCACATGTCCCCACTGTCACCCTGCCATCTCTCCTCAGTCACCAGCTGTAATGGGACCTTGATGGCCAATCCTGCTTCCACCCAACCTGGTCCCAATGCCCTCTGCACTACTTTTTCTGGTGGCTTAGCAGCCTTTTTGGCTCATACTGGGCAGTGGCTCTCACAACACCCACCCTAGTGGTCAGGTCTTTGTGGCAAAGCCCTGAGCAGGACAGGTCCATCCCTGTCCCCATTCCTGTCTCCCTGCAGACCCTTGCCCCCTCCTCCCATGGGTGTCTGGGCTGGAGGGGAAGGGGCTTTTTCTGCTGCTCCCTTGGGGTGCCAACCTCAGCCATGAGAAGCAGGGAGAGGCCACCCTCACCAGGTGCCACCCTGGTGGGATCCATCCCAGTGGGGTGAGATGCTCTGGGACAGCCACACAAAGCAGTTAGGGCCAAGTCAGTCGCCTGGCCCTGCCTCCTGCCCCAGTAATTATACCATGTAAAAATAGACCCGTGCTGCTCAGGCAGGAAGGCAGCAAGTGGCAGTGGCAGCAAAATTGCTCCCAGATGGGCCACAGCCTTGGCCCACCACTGCCTCCATGGCCTCACGGTGCTCCCCAGCTTTCCAGGAAGCCTGTGGTATTTCTGCATCTCCACAAGGTCTTCCTGGCAGCTGAGGCTTTGTGGCAGCGCATGGGACTGTGGGACAGGCACACACCTGCCCTTGCCCCAGGGGAGCAGGGATGGGGACCCACAGCACCCTGCACCAGGGCAGCACATCTCCCAGGGCTCTGCTCCGGCCGTGGGGACCTGTGGGACCCAGGGGACCAGGCTTTGGTTTTCACAGGGCCAGAGATGCTTCTCTGTAAGCCAAAGCCCTCTAGGCTCAGAGCAGTCAGGGTGCAGGACTGGGTCAGTGCTGGGGCAGCAGGACTTGCCCCCATGAAGTTGGTGGCTCCTCCCTTTGGGGCTCCCCACTGAACCCCCCTCATCCTGCCAGTGGCTTCTGGCCCATTAGGGGCCCTGCTGGATTGTGTAGCAAGAGGGATTGGGTTTGGGTTTGTTTCAGGGGGTTTTGCAATCCTTCCACTGCGCTGATTCAGCTCGGAGGAATGAGCAGCGCCGCATGATGTGCCGCTCAGAGCCGCTCCTGGGGCTGGCAGTGGCCAGCAGGATTTCTGAGCTCAGGTTCAGGGGCTGGAAGGGCACATCTTGGCCACTGCTGAGCACCAGCGGAGCTGCCTGGGTGCAGATGTGGGTGTTGGGGTGGGTCTGAGCACAACAGGGGGCCAAGCCCTGCTGTGGCCACAGTGTCCCAATGCCTGGGTACCCAGGCTGAGACCCCCCACCCACATGGTGCTGCGCTGGCACCTTCCCTGCACCTCCCAGCTCCACTGAGCTAGGTCGAAACCCTCGACACGGGAATTCCCGGCTGCACTGCACCTGCCAAAGTTGAGCCCCGGCTTTGTCCTGCCGTGCCGGCACAGCCGGTGTGGCACGTCCAGTGCCGACACGGTCACTTTGGAGGTGCTGGAAGCTGCCCAGGAGCAGTGGGGCCTGTCAAGAGATTGATGGGGTCCCCAGCACCCACCTGGTACGTGAGGGGTGCCCTGCAAACCTCCAGCTAATTGCAAGTGGGGAAAATCACTTTCTTAGGAGAAGGACACAGCAGGAAGCTGAGCAGGAGGAGGAACAGTGAGGGGCTAGGAGGGAGGGGGCTTGAGGTCCATGCAGAGGGTCCCTTGCTGCCCAGGGCAAGTGAGGGGACACACCAGGGCTGACCCTGTGCTTGGCCAGGCTTGGGGTGGGCTGTAACAGTGGCACCCAGCACGAGGCCGCAGCTCCGCCAGGGACTTTTCTTCTCTCCTCCTCGTGGGGCTGGAAAATATACAAAGCTCGCAGTGAAAATATTTACACAGCAGCAATTTTCAGAGGAATTTGGGATGTTAATTTGAAAAATCTGTGGGGAGAGGACCACAATGGGCCCTTTGAGCGGGCGAGCGTGGCCATCGCACCGAGCAGCCCGCGCCGGCGAGGGGCCCCTCCTGCCGCTGCGCCGCCAGCCCTAATGGGAGCCAGCCCTGCCGGAAGCCCACCTGGGAGCTGGGGGGGCCGTGCCAGACGCCCCCGCCACCGCCCCGCGCCCCTAATTGCATCCAGAGCCGCTCCCTCCTGCCGCCGGCCCCGGGCGAGCGGGGACCTAGGGTCAGGGCCAAATCCTGCAGTGGAGCAGGGCCTCCCGAAGAGCCGGCGGCGCGGGCGGCAGCTCACGCGGCACGGCGGTGACCCTCGTCTCTGCTGGCGGTGGCCACGGTGCTTCAGCCCCTTTTTCACTCATTCTCTCCAAATCAAACATACCTCGGCGGGCAGGGCCCCAACCTGGAAAATTCCAGGCTGAAAGATAAAGGATTGGAAAACGATTAAAACCAGAGGGTTGGAGCAGAAACCACTTGGCAGTGGGAACCTGCCGAGCGCCGGCTCCAAGCCCTCCCCAGCGCACAAAAGCGGCTGTTCCCGGGGCCGGGCAGTGGGGGCTCATTGCAGGGGCTCTGGCTGCAGCCCCCAGTTTGAGGGCACTGAGCAGGCTGACCCTTGTCCCGGGTGCTCTGGGGGTGCCAGCCCTACCGAAGGTGCCGTCCGGAGGTCAGGGAGGTTGGGCTGGGCTGTTTGTCCCGCAGCTGCCCCCGAGCCATCTGGCAGGCGGGGAGCGATGAAGTAAGGCTGAATGATGTGGAGGGCAGGGGCTGATTTGACACCCTTGGCCTCTGTTTTGGGAACACCTCCTCAGTGCCTGTGGTGGGGGCAGCATGGGGCGGGGGGGAATGTGCGTGTGTCTGTGTGTGAAGCCCAAAGTCAGGGCAACTCCCCCCTCCGTCCCCCTGACTCATCCCTGCGCTTGCCAACAGCAGCGGGAGGAGGCAGCCGACCTTCCCGCTCTGCACGCACCCCTGCCTGTACCTCTGCCTGCCATGGGCAGTGCCTGTAGAAACACTCGGAGCTGCACTGAGGTTTTCAGTGTTGTTATTTTAATTTTTTCTTCTTTTTTTTTTTTTTTTTCTTTTTTTGTACAAAAAGTCACCCTTCTGGTCTGCCTTACAAAAGAGAAGTACACAAACCTGTACTAGGAAAAAAAACAAAACAAAACATTGTTTTCCCAGAAGAAATGGGAAATAACCATGTATAAATATTCTCTCCGAGTTCTTCAAGCTTCAATTCCCGGTTTGCCTGCTCGGCATTTCCTTCAGCCCAGGGGTCCCGAGGGTCCCAGCACCTCAGCCGGGCTTGATTGCTCACATCAGCTTCCAGGGAGTTGAGAGTCACAGGCCGTGCTCCACTAAAGGACCCTTGTTACCAGCACGTGGGTGTCCCTTAGCCGAGTTCACCGACAGCTTTCCTTTCAGCCAGAGCTAAAAAAAAAGCCCACCCAAACCCCAAATTAAAACCCCAACCCCCCCTTCTCTTTTGCTACCCACGTTCTACATCAAGTCCCAGAAATCAAGGCACTGACGGTAAAATGCGTCTCCTCCTGAAGTGTGTCAGCATCTCGGAAATTGCACTTTAGGGGGTTGGGGGTTTTCTGCCTTAGTTCAGTTAAGTCCTTACCCCGGAGGGACACAGCTGGGTGCTGGAGCTCACCCCTCATCCATCCATCCATCCATCCAGCTGGAGCTCCCCTCACCCGGCAGCCCTGTCCCGCATGGTTCAGAAATAGGAGGGTTTGAGGCCCGGGGTGTTGTTGTTGCTGGGGTAGTGTGAGTGCATGAGCGGCACCTCGCAGTCAGAGCCGGCGGAAAGCATTGCCGCCTCTGGCACCTTGCGGCCGTGGCTGCTTAAATCCCCGTTCTCCAGGCAGGCTTTCACCCCTTCCAGCTCCAGCGGACTGGCATCCACCCCAGCACCGGTGTGCGCCTTGGCCCGCTGGTGCCGGCGGTAGTAGGTGCCAGCGGTCACCAGCACCACCAGCAGCAGCACAGCGGCCAGCGCAGGGACGATGATGAGGGCAAGGTTGCTGTCCTTGCTCTGGGTGACGGGGGAGTGCTGCTGGTGGCTGAGCGGCAGGGTCTGCGCCTCGGCGCAGTGCTCCTCTTTGGAGACCTTCTCCCCCAGGGGCCCGATGCAGACGCGGTAGGTGCAGTTGGGTTTCAGCGCCCGCACCGTGTATTCAGAGAGCGAAGCTGGCAAACGCAGCATCACCGGCCGCTTGTCCGGCCCAGAGAGGTTTCGGTAGCTCAAGCGGATGCCCTTCAGCTGGGCTTTGGACTGGACATAGTTCTGCAAGTCCACCTTGAGGGAGGTGCTGCCGACCTGCGCGATGCTGATCCGCTGGGCGGGCGGCGTGACCGGTGTAGCTGAGACTGGTGTAGTCCCCCTCACCTCTGCCTCACAGTACGTCCCAGTGAAGCCCACCGGGCACAGGCATTCCAAGTGGTTTTGGGCACCCAGGTGGCAGGAGCCACCATTGAGACACGTGCGAGGGGGACAGATGGGCGGCAGAGGGGTGGTGGGGGCTGGCAGGCCGCTGAAGGGTGGAGGTGTGGAGCTGTCCTGGGGGGCTGCAGCCCCTGGGGTGGGAGCAGCTGTGCTGGGCTGAAGCGGTGGGCGGCTGCTGGTGGGGAGCAGCACGGGCGGCGGCAGCGTGGTGGTGCGCGCGGTGGTGGGGGGGTTGGTGGTGGTAGTGGTGGGGCAGCCAAAGTCGGCGTACTGCAGGTGGTGGAGGAGCTTACCGGAGTTTTTTGGGGGGAAGTGGCAGCGCGTCTCCTCAGGCCGCCGGAGGACCATGCTGCTGGCATTCACCCACTGCACCAGCCAGCTCATTGGGCAGATGCAGTTGAAGGGGTTGCCAGCAGCCGTCACCGCCCGCAGCCTAGGGAAAAAGCCAGAGAAGTCCCGAGGGATGGTGTTGATGTTGAGGTTGCTGATGTCCAGCTCCTGGAGGTTGTGAAGGTTGTGGAAGTCCTCTGCCAGCAGCTGGGAGATGCGGGCATTGCCAGCCAGGCTGAGCTTGGTGAGGCTCCCCAGCCGACGCAGCACCGCCGGCACACGCTCCAGCAGGTTGTCAGAGATGTCCAGCTCGTGGAGGTTGTTCTGGGCCTGGAAGAGCTCCTCATTTAAGCTTGTCAGGCCCAGCCCCGCAATCTTCAGGGACTCAATGTTGATGGCATGGAAGGCCCCTGGTGCAATGTTGGGGATCTTGTTCCAGCTGATGTCCAGCAGCAGGAGGTTGGGCAGGTCAAGGGGGGGCACGGCCCAGAGCTGGTTATTCTGCAGCTTCAGCTCCAGCAGGCTCTCCAGTGTGTCAAAGGCGGCAGCATGGATGTGCTGGATCCTATTCTTCTGCAGGTAGAGCCGCTCCAGCATCCGCAGCCCATGGAAGGTCTCATTGGTGATCTCCTGCAGCTGGTTGGAGGACAGGTCCAAGTTGACAAGCTCTGTCAGGGGCTGGAAAATGTTTTTCTGGATGCTGGTGATCTTGTTTTGTGAGAGGTCCAAGAGCTGGAGGGCCGGCAGGCCTGCAAAGCTGTCCTCGCTGAGCATTGTGATGCCGTTCTCAAAGACGTAGAGGGAAAGGGTGTTAGGGGGCAGCCCCCGGGGCACAGTGTGGCCCCGTCTGGCCGCGCACAGGATGGTCTTGGGGTCTTGACAATGGCAGCCCGCAGGACATGCCCCAGCCAGCCCCACAGGGGCCCAGAGAAGCAGCATGCAAAGGATCATGGTTTCAGCTCTGCAGGAGAGAAAAACCCAAACAAGGTCAGGGGCAGGCCTTGCCAGGGGGGGTACCATGGGCTGGCAGGGCTATGGGGTGCCTCAGACCCCACCCTGCTTCCCCCCCCTAACTGCTGGGGTGTGAGAGCCATCTCCCCATCCCCTGCCTGGGACACTCCAGCCCCAAAGGGATCACAGAAGGATCAGGAAAGACCCTGACAGGCTCCTGCAGCATGGACAGAGACAGCAAGAGAAAAGCTACATGTGGGCTGAACCCCCCAGCTCCACACTCTTCCCCCACCCCAGACCTGCCAGGATTTAGGACTGTAGTCCCTTTGCACAGCCGAGGCTCAACACAAGCTCCATCCGTCCGGTTTTGGTGCGGCCTCTCAGTACTGTCTCCGGCAGGGCACGGAGATGCCCGACACACAGCAGGGCCCAAGCCTCCCCCCTCCCTGGCTGCTCTTGTCAGGGTGCAAATCAAACACAGGGGATGTGAGGCAGGGGTACTGGGAGCTGGGGAAGATGGTGGGAGTCTGGCTAGTCTGCCCTGTGCACCCAGCTCACTTCACCCTTTGCTTGTGCCACTGGTCTAGCAGCTCCACCCACAGGGTCTGCTGTGGCCCACATCGCAGGTGGCAGCAGCCAGGGGTGGCCCCCAGAGTCCCGGGGGTCATCCTCACCCCTGACCTGGCTCCTGTCCCCTGGGTGCCATGAGTCACCTAGCTGTTTGTCTCCCTGCTGGCACCCCCAGGAGCTGGTATGGCACCCTTGTGGACTGGGAGAGCAGAGATGAAGTGCAGGATGCTCCTGGGGTCACCACCCCTGCCCCAGCCTATTGGCTGTGCCCCACGGGGCTGGCTCCTCTCAGCCCCATCTTTCAGCCCTTTTGATGGCACTCTAGTTAGCACAGGACCCGCTGCCTCCTGTCATCCCATCTCAGGGGTGCTTGAGGGTGGTCAAGGAGGGTCCCCGGGCACGGAAGAAGCAAACCAGAGAGAGGTGTAGGGTGCTGCCAGCACACTGCCCCAGCAGCCCCTTCCCCAGTTCCAGCGTCACCACCTCCTCCCCTGCTCCAAGCTGTTTGTGGCTCCAGCCAACGCCCCGCGCCCCGCTGCAGCTCACAAAGGGGCCCCTGCCGTGTGCAGGGGCTGCCGGGTCACACAGCAGCACGTGCTGCCTGCCTGGCTGCCATGGGGGGCCATGCCCTGCACTGGCCGCTGCAGGAGGGTCAGGACCTGTGTCCCTTCTCCCTGGCGTGGCCCTGGCCAGCAGAGCCCCCCACACCGCAGAGGCAGCGGCACTCGCCTAAAGCCAGGCAGGGTTAACATGGCAGCCGGCTCGTCCCCGGGTGGGCCCCTCCAGGGTGGGGTGCACCCAAGGGTGGGGTGCGCCCGCCATTCCGGGCAGGGTCACCACAACCGCCTGAGTCACTTGGCTCAACCGACCCTGCCCTGCCGTGACCCGTGCTGTCAGCCCCCGGTGCTGGGGAGGAACTGTGCTGTGTCCCGCTGGTCACCATCAGCCCCCCACTGCTCAGGAGGAGCTATGCCATGTCCTGGGGGTCACCATCAGCCCCCACTGCTGAGGAGGAGCTATGCCATGTCCCGGGGGTCACCCAACTCCCTGGTGGTGGGGAGGGGCTGTTCTGTGTCCCAGGGTCACTGTCACCGAGTCCCCTTTGGGAAACCCCACCACTGACAGGTCCTGCCGTAGCCCCACACTTGGCCAAGCCATTGGTGCCTTGCGTAAGGATCGAGCAGAGCAGAAAAAGCATCATGGAACCCTTGTGAAGCAATTTTTGGGGCTCAGAGGGCAGACCCAGCACCCCTCAGTGCTGTGCCAGCTCTCATGGAGGCTCCCAGCAGTCGGAGGGTGCTGGCTGGTGGGCAAAGCGCAGGGCACTGGATGCCAGGCGTTCAAGCAGTGCCGTGGCTGTGCCAGGCTGCCAGGGTGGGCATCACCAAAGCAGGGCCAGGCCAGCGGGAGGCTGGTGAGACCAGGGCTGGTTTTGCAATGCCAGGGTCGGGTTTCGCTGACGTGTCCGGTGCTGCAACCAGCTGCTGACTCCAAGTCTCCCTCGTCCCTTTAATTACACTGGCATTTCCTCCCTGCTCCTCCAGGCAGGTTTGGCCGGCTGGGCCGCGGACACACGTCCCTGCCTTGCCACGAGCACCAGGCAGGTGGCACGGCCGCTCCACCCGCACACCTCTGCCTCTCCCGCAGCATCACCCCGCTCTGCTGGCGCACACCGGCATCCCGCCCACCCACGCCCTGCCAGCCTACCCTGATGCTGTTGCGAGGCAGCAAGGGGTTAACCTGGCCCAAGTTTGTGGGGTGCTCACCCCTCCAAAACCAGGGGACAGGAGAACAGCCCCCCCCATATGCCCGGGGGGGTTCTTCAAGTGTGGAGAAGGGGCCCCGGTTCTGCTGGAGGTGTTAGGAGCGCCCTGCCAGCGGCCTGCTGCTGCCTTGGCTGCGCTCCCCCGCGCCTGCACCGCAGATATTTGCCGAATTATTCATATTTTCCGGCTGCGGGGAGGATCTGGGCTCAGATTCCCCCAGTCCCGGCTCAGCCTTTCCCTGCCAGCCTGCTGGGGTGGGAGTACCGTGTGTGTGTCCCCCCTCCTTTCCCTGCCTGCAGCCCTCTGCATCAGGCCATCCTGCTGCCTGCCCACAGCAAGGGACTCTGTGGGGGACACCCCGCTTCATACCCACCACATGTTTTAGAGACATGGCCGATGCTGTTGCCACACCACAGTGTGACACCTGTGCTGGACAGGCCAGAGGAGCTCTCCTGGGGGTCCCTGACCTTCGCAGTTACTCAGCGGCACGGCCTTTCTCCCCAGAGAACCCGGCATGACCGGGATGTCCATTCCCGCACTGACGAGCCAGGTCCCGCAGACAAACAAAGCCCCCGTTGTTGCTGGTGGGCTGCCTCCGCACAAAGCCAGGCCCTGGGCTCTGTCCCCGTCACCGCAGGGAGGGACATGGTGTCTTCACCAGACGGGACACAGACACGGCTCCCCTCACACCCCCCAAAACAAGGCCATGTCAGCACATGCCCGCTCCTGAGACCCAGCCAGGGGGACACAGGATTAAGCCCTTCCACCCACCCTGCGCCGCCACAGCTCCCACCTCCTCCCGGGCTCCCCTCCCCTATTTAATTAAAGTCTCCGCAGCAGCCCCGAAGGAATGCAGGCCTGGTTATTGCATTCCCCAGGGCGCTTGATGGCCCCTCCATCCTGCTCCTGCCCCTTTGACCCGGCCGCGCTCCCTGGCTCAGGTGCCATCAAGGAGAAAAACCAGCAGAGCTGCTTTACCAGCAGCCAAACCACCTCCGGAGGAACCCGGACGCCAGCGGAGGTTGGGAGGAGGCCGGCGATGCCGCCACGCGCGGCACGGGCAGATTCCTACGGCATGACTGGGGTGGCCATGGCTGTCCCCGAGCGCTTCCTCCTGCTGCGTCCCGCCGGGAGAGCCAGCCGGGCAAGCGGCGCTTGCATCAGGGCCTCCTGGCCAGGCCACCCAGCCTTGGTGTGGCACGGGGGAAAACAGTAATTAGTGTCATCCATGACAGCGGCACTGCCCAGCGCCATGTGGGCAGCAGCGTGGCCACAGCTGGGTCAGGCCAGTCCAGCCAGCCCAGTCCCAACAGGATGAGACCTTCTGGCATGGGGCATTTGGCAAGAATGGGGGTTTTTGTTTGGGAAGAGCATCTCTGTCGGGATGTGCTGGCTCTTGTGCCAGCTGGCAGCCCAGGAAGGAGCCAGGCACGGGAAGAGACACTTACCCCATGGTGGCCCAAAGTCACACCTAAAGAAGGTGACAGGGCTGTCACACCCCAACACACGCCAGGTGTTGATGAAGTGCACAGGGAGCTGGCAGCAGGAGAAGCAGTGAGGTATCCCTGTCAGCTGGTGGCCCTACTGGTACCCATCCCTCTGTGTCAGACTGGGGGAAACCCTTGCTGGCACTGCCCAGAGACCCTGCTTGGCTCTGTGGCAGGTCAGCAACCCAAGATACAGGCCCTCGAGAGCAGGCAAGGCGAGGGCAGCCAAACCCCACCCTGGCCAAGCCCTCTGACAGAGTAGGGTGGTGGACACTGCTGCCAGCAACTCCCACCTCTGTCTGACCCCAACAGGCAAGCCCTGCTGCCACATCTGCTGGGACGGGGATGGGCCTAGTAGTAGGCCAGTCCTGTGTGGGACCTGGAGCCCTTCTGCTGGCAGGATGGGTCACAGACACCTAGCCACAGCTGGAGGCTCCACATTAGCCCCAGCCACATTTCTCTCCTTCTCCATGATGGGAGCAGCACCAGGCTGAGGTCGCCAGGCCAGACTCTTGAACATCTCACGGCAGGACGGGCATAGGTTAGGCCAGGGGCCCTGCTCACCACAGTGCTGTCACAGCATGGACGACCAGCCCCGGCAGAGGACAGGCGAGTGCCCCCGGCTGGGACACGGCCTCGGGCAGAGTGTAGCAGGGCTACACGAGCGAGGTGCTGCCCCGGGCACCCTGCCTGCAGCCGACAACCGGGCGACACCCTGTCACCCGGGGAGGACAGCCGGCCCCGGGTGCCCCGTGGCCCAGCCGAGGCCCAGCGGGCCCCCGAGGCCGCGCCGCCCCCCGGAGCCCCGCAGGGAGCAGCAGAGCCCCCTCCCGACCTTCCTCCGCGGGCCGGCCCGGCGGCCGAGGCCGCAGGACTCACCGTGGCGGGCCCTGCCGGGGCGGTCGGTGACGGCGCCGTGCGGGGCGCTCAGTCCATGACGGCGCGGAGCCGGCGGCCGGGCGAGCGCTCCCCTCTCTGGCGGCGCCGGGCGCGGGGGGGCGGCTTTAAAACCGCAGGGGCGGAGCCTGCCCTCCCGCCGCCTCCCCATTGGCTGAGCAGTCCCGGGGAGGAGGGGTGGGGCACAGCCGCCCCCGAAGGCTCCGCCCCCTGCGCACCTGGGGCCCGGCAAGGGGCGGGACCGCCGGGACCTCAGGGACCTCCCGGGGTCCCGCCTGGAGACCCCCCCGAAGTCACAGAGACTCCCCCAGGACCGCGAGCCGCTCCAGGAGGCCCGAGAGTCACAGGAACCCCGGAACCCCGGAACCCCCAGAGTCATACTGACCCCCAGAACCCCCAGAGTCATACTGACCCCCAGAACCCCATGCACACGCCCCCAGGACCTTGGAGACCCCTCGCAGCTCCAGGTCCCCCCAGAGTCGCAGGGACCGCCGGGACCTCTGCCACCTCTAGCACCCCCAGGCTCCTGGCACCTCTGGTAACACCAGGGGCTGGGTGTCCTTGGCACCCCCAAGGACCTTCAAATTCAGTGTACCCAGGGTAACTGGGGACCCCGGCACCCACGGACCCCAGTGCCCTGGTACCCTGGCACCCCCGACATCCACAGAGCCCGAGAGTCAGTGGGTGGCCCCTGCAGGGCTGTCCCTACATGCCGGTGATGGCAGAGCTCTGACAAGAGACACAGTTTGGGCACCACAAGGACAGCACAGGCCAAGCTGGGACAACCAGGCACCCAGGATGCCCTTGTCCCAACCCTGTGCCCCGGTGGTGGTGGCAGTGCTGGTGACAGTGACCACAGCCTGTCAGGGGACACCAGTGCCTGCCATGGCCACCTCAATGATGTTGGCCAATCTTGTGCCAACAGTCCTGGGGCAGAACATGACCAAGCATCCCTGCAGCTGTGGTCCCCTCAGCCCACCGAGCAGCCCTGGGACAGGGTGCAGGACAAGGAGCAGAGGCACACTCCAGCTGGTACAGCCACGGCCACGGGGTGCTCCCGGGGCTGGCTGGCTTGGCAGGTGCCGGGCGAGGCAGGCGGCACGCTGGGGTGTGCCACACACTCGCCCAGAACTGGCTGAGCCGGCCTGGCCAGCCCCAGGGCTCCCCTGTGGGTGCTGGTGGCTTCCCTGAGCGTGGCTGGGTGCACCCAGTGGGCGCAGGGTGCATGGCTGGGAGTGGGATGCCTCGTGGCTGGGCACAGCGCCGCAGCAGGCACCATGCAGCTGGGCCAGAGCTTAATACTGCCCTGTGGCTCCCCAGAATGGGGCTTGCAGTGGTTACCAGTTGAGGAAGGTGCAGGATCCAGCCTCACAGCCATCAGTGTGCTCTGCCTGTGGGTGCCTCGGGCTAAGCACCCTCCTTCCTTTGCAGGGCGGCCATCCCGCTGTATGACCCCGACACCGGGCTGCTGGTGCTGGCTGGGAAGGTGAGCCCCTGGGCAGCGAGGGGCAGAGTGGGGATAGCATGGTGCATGTGGGTGCAGTGGGGTGCTCCCCACAGCCCCACTCATCCCCCACCCCCTCTGCTTCTCTCCCAGGGAGAAAACCTCCTGTACTGCTTCGAGGTGGCCCCCACACAGCCGGCGCTCACCCAGGGTAAGCAGGATCAGTGCTGCACCAGGGGCCCAGGGGGGCTTGCCCCTGCCTGCGCTGCCTGCCCCACAGCTGTCCTGCCTGTCCCACAGTGACCCAGTGCTGGACAGAGGGCAGCACGCGGGGTCTGGCTGCCACGCCACGCCTGGCCCTCGATGTCATGGCCTGTGAAGTGCTGCGCATCCTACAGCTCACCGACACCTCCCTCGTCCCCGTCACCTACCTGGTGCCACGCAAGGTAAGGGGTGGGCTGTGCCTGGCACTGCAGCACTGGGGCCTGGGGCCACCTCATGGGTGACACCTCAATGAGACTGGGTGTCAAAGGGCACCTGGGTGTGGGGGGAGCAGGGTCACCAGCTTGGGGAGAGCATGTGAGGAGGTAAAGCATGAATGCTGAAACCCGGGTGCTGATGGTGGGTAGTGGAGTCTGGAGGGCTGGTGCTGGAAGATGAAATCTGGGTGCTGACAGTGACAAGCTGGAGGGTGGGTGCTGGAGGCTGCAGTCCGGGTGCTGGAGGTTGATGGTGACGGGCTGGAGAGTGCATGCTGGCAACTGAAATCTGGGTGCTGGGAAGCAGATAGGGTGCTAGAGGCAGAATCCTGGGTGCCAGCTCTGGCAAACTAGGTGCTTAAAGCTGGAGGCTGGATACTGAAACATGGGTGCTGGGTGCTGCAGGGGTGCTGCTGGGTGCTGCAGGGGTGCTGCCAAGTGCTGGGTGCTGTTTGGGAGGCCGGCTGCATTCGGGGATGTGAGAGGCAGCCCAGCGCCGTGCAGCGTCTGACACCTACAGGCTTCAGCGTGCAGCTGGTGGGGATGGGGCTCCAGCTCATAGGGCACCGGGGGTGCCTAGGGGTGCGCTCAGGAAGTGCCAGCGGGTTGGGCGGTTTTGGAGACATCCATGCTGCCCTGCTCCCTCTCCCACAGTCCAACCAGGACTTCCATGAGGATCTGTTCCCTGACTGCACTGGGATGCTGCCAGCCACCAACGCCCAGGCCTGGTGGGCAGGGGACAGCCAGCAGGTCAGTGTCACTCGAGGGTGTGTCCTCAGCAGTGGCATTGCCAGGGGCTGCCCCTTGCCCACCACTCTGCCCACCAGCAGGTGAGGAGGGTGAGCCTGCACCCCGCACAGAGACCCACTGAGACTTACACCTCCCCGGTCATCGCGGGCACCCAGCTGCAGGCAGCTGACACCAGCCCCACCAGCGCTGACGCCAACACTGACGGTGACCAGAGCGTGAGCATGGGATGCTGGGGAATGTGCTGAGAGGGTCTGTGGGCCCCCACCACCCTCATCCCACACCCCGATGCCCCCTGCCCACCTGCTCTCTCTCCCATAGGAGGGCAGTGGCTACTCCTCACCATCCTCACTGGCCTCGCCGGGCAGTGCCGCCACCTCCCTCTCAGCCAGCACTGGCCCCTCCAGTGGCTTCGCCAGCAGCCCCAGCCAGAAGTCACTGCAGAGCATTCTGGGTGAGCAGGCCGTGGGGCGAGCTCAGCGTCCCCATGCCGGGAGGGGGGACACCCTGGTCACTCACCCATCCCTCACCTGCGCCAGGGCCCAGCTCCCGCTTCCGGCACGCACAGGGCAAGGTGCTGCACCGCGACACCCACCTCACCAACCTGCGGGGCCTCAGCCTCACCACGCCAGGCGAGAGCGACGGCTTCTGCGCCAACCACCAGCGCGTCGCCCTCCCCCTGCTCTCTGCTGGCAGCCAAATCGCCGTCCTCGAGGTACCTGCGGCACAGCAGCGTGGCCGGCATGGCACCGGTGAGTGCAGTGCAGGTGACCCCATGCTCTCTCCCACAGCTGTCCAAGCCTGGCCGTCTCCCTGACGCAGCCATGCCCACCATCCAGAACGGTGCAGCGGTGGCCGACCTCTCCTGGGACCCCTTCGACCCGAGGCGCCTGGCTGTCGGTAAGCATGCCATCCCCCAGGGAGCGTGCTGGGATAATCCTCCATAAGCATGCCATCCCCCAGGGAGCATGCTGGGCTAATCCTCCGGCACTGGGCACACCAGATCACCCTGTTAACCTCTGTCCATCCATTCCGGTGCCATAGCGGGTGAAGATGCCAAGATCCGGCTGTGGCGGATCCCTGAGGGAGGGCTGCAGGAGATGCTGCAGGAGCCCGAAGCTGTCCTCCGAGGTGAGGGGGGCACAGGGAGACACAACCAAGTACCCCACGTTGGGGACAAGCCAGCCCAGCAGTGTCCCCACACTGGCCACACACCACTCAACCTTACCAGGTCACACGGAGAAGATCTACTCCATCCGCTTCCACCCTGTGGCATCCGATCTCCTGGTTTCGTCCTCCTATGACATGACAGTGCGGATCTGGGAGCTGAGTGCCCAACGGGAAGCCTTGTGCCTGCAGGGACACACCGATCAGGTATGAGGTGACAACGGACGGGAACATTTGGCCAGTCAGGAGACACCAGGGTGTGAGACACAACATCCATCTCCCCAGATCTTCAGCCTGGCTTGGAGCCCTGATGGCAAGAAGCTGGCAACGGTGAGCAAAGACACCCGGCTACGTCTCTATGAGCCCCGGTGCAGCCCTCAGCCTCAACAGGTATGATTATTGGTGGTGGGGATGGCATGAGAGCTGGGGGTGTGGGCAGGTTCCCACACAGCAGAGTTTCCCCTCCTGTGGGCACACCAGCCCGCACCCCCAGTTCTCCCTGAGCAGGCAGAGTGACCTTCCCCTCATGCAGGAGGGTCCAGGTCCCGAGGGGGGCCGTGGAGCACGCCTGGTTTGGGTTTGTGGCAGCGACTACCTCCTGGTGTCTGGCTTTGATAGGTAAAGAAGGGTGACACGCACCGGGGCAGGGGTCCCCAAGGGACACCATGCCCCCCCCTCATTGTCAACTCCCCACAGCCGTAGCGAGAGGAGGATCCTCTTGTACCGGGCGCAAGCTCTGCCTGAGGGACCCTTGTCTGTTGTCGGCCTTGATGTGGCCCCTTCCACCCTCCTGCTCTTCTATGATGAGGATACCAGTGTTGTCTTCCTCACTGGCAAGGTGAGGGCTCTCTCCCCCCCCCAGAAAATGGGGGGCTGCCAATCTACAGCACCCCAGTGGGGCAGAGGGACCCTGCATGCACCCTGCTGACAGACCCTGTCTCACTCCATCCCCAGGGGGACACCAGAGTCTTCCTCTACGAGGTGACGCCCGAGCCCCCCTATTTCCTTGAGTGCAACAGCTTCACCTCCAACGAACCCCACAAGGTAAAGGGGGGACTTCTCGGGGCCACGCTGCCTGTCCCTGCCCCCCTGTCTGCACTGCCAGGCCCTACTCATGCCCCCCCACCCCATCAGGGCTTCATCTTCCTGCCCAAAACAGCGTGCGAGGTGCGGGAGGTGGAGTTTGCCCGGGCACTGCGCCTCGGGCAGAGCACCCTTGAGCCAGTGGCTTTCCACGTGCCACGTGTCAAGGTAGGTGATGGGAACCCAGCTACATCTGGGGTGATGTAGGAGGTGGGGGACCCTGCTCAGCACCCCTCGCCCCCACAGAAGGAGTATTTCCAGGATGATATCTACCCACCGACCCGTGTCTGGTGGGAGCCAGCCCTCAGTGGCAACGCCTGGCTGGCTGGGGAGGACAGGCAGCAGCATCGCTCCAGCCTGCGCCCACCCGACATGACACCAGGTGGGTGAGGAGGGGCAGGGTGAGGGTCTCAGAACCACGGGAATGGGGGGCAGTGTCAGTCGTGGGGCAAAACCGTCCTGCCCCATGGCGACAATGCTTTCCCAGTGAGCGAGGCCCCAAAGGAGGCCCCAGCACGGAAGTTTGTCCCTGCATCTGTGTACCTTGAGGAGAAGTCCGATGAGCAGAAAAAGGAGGAGGTGGGTGCAGGGGGACCCCGGGACCACCCTGCTGCAGGGCCTAGGGTGGAGGCCATGCCCTGGGCCCCACAACTCTACCCTGCCTCCCTGCAGCTCCTGAACGCCATGGTGGCCCGGCTGGGCAACCGGGATGACCCGCTGCCCCAGGACTCCTTCGAGGGGGTGGACGAGGACGAGTGGGTAGGTTCCGGGGGCGGGGGGTCCAGCTGGACACAACCCTCGGGGCCAGTGCTGCCCTGCCGCGCCTCACCCCCACCGTGCCTCCCGCAGGACTAGGCCGAACCCCGGCCCCCCGAGGAGTACGCAGGGGCCGCCGCACCCGCCCGGGCCCGGCAGGGAGGAGGAAGAGGAAGAGGCCGAAGAGGAGGCGGCGCGGCGGGCCCAGCCCGAGCGGGCTGAGGAGAGGCGCGACAGGGCCCAGGGCCGGGCCGAGCAGTGGCATTGAAGCCCGTGCCCGACGCGGGCAGGCACCGCTATTAAAGCCGCTGCACCAGCACCCGTCTCCACCGTGCAGGGCCGGGGGGCGGGACCGGGGACGGGCGGCAGAGGGCGTTACGCTGGCGGACCGGCACCAGGGGCCGCCCCTTGCGCGCATGCGCAGCGCGGCCCGGGCAGCCGCGGGAGGCCCTCCCGGGCCGAGGCCGCCAGGGGGCGCTGTGCCCTGCGGGGGAGGCCGCTCCGCCCCGACCGCCGCCGTCTCTGTGGCCGCCGTGACCTTCGCTCCTTCACCCCGTGACCGCCGGGGGCGGAAGCGGCGGCGGGGACATGGTGAGAGGGGACGGGGGAGGTGGCGGGGCCGGGACGGGACTGGGGAAACGGGGCTCGGGGTGGGGGGACAGGGCCTGGGCACGGAGGGACGGGCCCCGGGGAAGGTGTCAGGGCCCAAGGGATGCGGGGTGCCGGGCTGGGCAGGGGCCGGGGGCGGAGAGACAGGACCCGGAGAGGCGGGGGATGATGCTGGGGAGGGCCCAGGGAGAGGACGGGGCCCATGCAGGTGCGAGGGAGCTGGTTCCGGGTGCATGGGACGTGGGGAGGGGGTTAGGGCCGGGCCACGGCGTGACAGGAGCCGGGGAGAGGCAGGTCAGGCCCCCGGGGGACAGGGGATGGGCAGAGGGGACAGGGCCAGGGCTGTGCAGGGCCCGAGAGAAGGTGATAGGGTGAAGGACCCGGCTGGGGACAGGGGACAGGGCGGCTGTGACAGCAGAGTGTCCCCGCAGGCCAAGTACCTGGCGCAGATCATCCTGGTGGGGGCCCAGGTGGTTGGACGGGCCTTCATGCGGGCGCTGCGCCAGGAGTTTGCAGGTACGAGCTGATCTGCCCCCCCTGGCTTGGGCTATTGCTCCCTGTGCAGGGCATGCCCAGGGATCTGAGCACCGCATGGCAATCCTACCCGCTTCCTCAGGGCACCCTGCTTCTCTCCATCCCCCAAGGCTGTGCCAGGCTTGTTACAGGGTGACAGCACTTGCATCCTGGCACTCGCCTACTGGTTTTCAGCTAGAACTAGGCTCCCAGTAGCCATCGCAGGCACCAGTGTGGAGCTGGCACACCTGCCGGGCTCTGAGACATCCCAGCAGCCCCAAAGGGCAGAGCTGGGTGGTCTCCCTAGGACACAGCAGCCCCAGTGCTGCCCTGCCTGCTTCTGCTGCCTGCAGCCCAGCTTGCTGAGGGTACTGACAGCAAACGGGTGACCTCTGCTTCCTGCCACCTTCCCAGCTCCAGGGATCTTCTCTGTGTGACCCCCGTAGGCTGGGGACAGTGTGGGGAGGGCAGAGGGGTGAATCTGGGATCTGAGCGCCTCAGAGCCCACAGGCTTTGCTGCTGGGTCCCTAGGGGGGGCACTGCTGGGAGGACTCACAGTCTCGGTGTCTCCGGGCAGCGAGCCGAGCAGCGGCAGATGCACGAGGGCACTCAGAGAGGCCCCAGTCTGCTGCCGCCTCCAGGATCACCGGCATCAGCCTCCAGGAAGCTCAGCAGATCCTCAACGTATCGAAGCTCAACGCAGAGGAGATCCAGAAGGTAGAGGCTCCCTCAGAGCTGGGGAGAGATGGTGCCAGCAGGTCCCCCTATCCCTCCCTGCTGCCTGGTGTGGGGGTGATGAATAGTCCCCATAGAGAGTGTGGGTGCTGTCCTGGGCCCAGTTAATCCCAGTTTGAGGTTTCCCTGCCCCAGGTGGAGGAGTATGCTGGAAGCTCATGGGCATTAGCAACCTGCCAGGCCTGGCCTCTGTGTTTGGTGCTTGGGAAAAGCAACACGGGCTCCCCAGAGGTGCCCAACCAGGAGTGTGGGAAGCCACTGTGGGGTTGGGCAGAGCCTTTCATGTCCCCATGATTACACTTGTCACCTCCAGCACTGCTGCAGGGTGCCAGAGGTGGCCAGGGTTGGAGGAGTTGAATCTGACAGAAGTTTCTCTTTGTCAGAACTACGACCACTTGTTTAAGGTGAATGACAAGTCGGTGGGAGGCTCCTTCTACCTGCAGTCCAAGGTGAGTAAAGGTAGGAGAGGAGGTGGGGGGGGGGGCTGTGCCAGCCGCCAGCCCTGCCCTGGCACCTTCCTTCAGCTGGGATTTGGTAGAGGAAGAGCATGAGCATCACCCTGTGCCTGTATCCTTCAGGTGGTGAGAGCCAAGGAGCGGCTGGATGAGGAGCTCCGCATCCAGGCCAAGGACGAGAAGGAGAAGGGCTGGAAAGCCGAGACGTGACTCATGCCGCCCCCACACCCCATCTCCCTCACCCTTAACTTATAGGTAGCCAATAAATGTCAATAAATCCAGCACCTGTCCTGGCTGCTCTGTGTCCTGAGGAGGTAGAGGGAACTTGCCCACCTCTGCCTGGTTCCCCAGAGGGGACCAGCCCCTGTGAAGGGCTGGGATTTGCCCTGGGCAGGAGGAGGAGGAGGGAGGTGGGGGGGAAAAAGGGTTGTCCCTGTGGCACTGAGGGCTGCCATGGCTCAAATGGCACCCAGGGAGGCTGCAGAAGCTATTTTCGTGGTGGGTTTGGACACTCTTGCCCTGACCGCACGGATACCTCAGGCTCCGTACTGCAGGAGAGCCAGGTGCTCTGTGCCATCACCCTGCTCCCACCACAGGCGGCTGCTGGATCAGGGCAAGGGGCCGTGGGGGTACACGCTGCAGCCGTCCCCACCCACAGCTTGTCCTGCAGACCCTGTCACGGCTTCAGCAGGACAATGGGGACGTACCAGGGCGTTGGGCAGAGCCAGCCATGCCCCCGAGACTGCACTCATCACCTCCAGCACTGCTTTGTCCCTACCATGGGCTTTTCACCACCGTCACCAACTGAAACAAGAACTTACTTCAACTTCACTTTATTGTTTTTTTAATAAACTTCCTCTCCCCTGGAGGAATATAGTGTTATAGTCGTTAGCTTATCTCGTACTTCTGCAGTCCTTAAACGCTATGCTAACAGCGATGGAGCCCAACAGGAGGAAAATAAAAACAACCCAGAAACTACGATAGAAAGGCACTTCGAGACAGTTAAAATACTGATGTCCTGGAATGTGCAACAACAAACCAACGAAGGAGCAAGGAGACGTACACCATACACCGGCCAGGGCGGCCTGGTCGATGGCCCGCGGCCATGCTGGGGCTGTGGCAGCACCGGGCGGCCGCCGCACTCCGGCACTGGGCAGGGAGACCGGCTCCCCATGGGGTGAGCACGGCCAGGGCCTCCTTCCAGCAGGTAGGGAGCAGGATCGGTGAGATTCCCGCCCTGCTTCAGAGCAAGCTGTGGGCGAGGGTCCTGGTTGGCAGTGGGAGGAATGCAGGACCCTCCACGTGTGCTGGGGGAGGCTCCGAGCTCTGCCTGCATTGAGGCCGGGCATGCTGCCAGCTCCCGGCATACAGCTGCATCCTGCCTACCCCATGCTGCCATGGGGGGCTCATGGGGAACGTCACTGGGGGTGCCAGCACATCCCGGGTGCCATGCCAGCCGGTGCCACCGTCCCAGCAGCGGCGGCCCTGCCCGTGCTGCCCGCTGCCCACATGCACTCGCGGTCCGTGGTTAGGTATGAACGTAGCTAAACAGGGTGGCTCTGCCCCGGCGCGGAGCCGGCACGGCAAGCGGCACACACGACCGTGTGCCTTGTCACGAGGAGGGCCGGGGAGGCAGCGAGGAGATGAGGGCATCTGCCGAGCGAGAGGGGTGTGGGTGAGCACGGGGCCGGTGTGTGCCCAGCCAGCTGGGCCCGGCACAGAGGTGCTGTGGCTGCAGCAGTGCCTGCAGCCATGCCGGCCGGGCAGTGTTGGATGGCACGGCCGGGCACAGGTCGGGGCTGCAGGAGCGCTCAGTCCCCAGGCTGTCACCCCACTGTCCCTGTGGTGGGAGGCCAGGGGCTGCAGTCTCCACGCCGGCACTGGCGGTGCTGAGGCTTTGGGCAGGGAAACGCCAAGTCGGTGGCAGCGGATGAGCCCAAGCAGGGCCCCGTCAGAGCAAGGGGCTGGTCAAGAAATAAATAGCGGCGTATCCAGCTGCCCAGGCTGGGGGCACGCAGGGGAACCCCCCCGTGCCCCCGCCTACCCCCAGCATAGTGTTGCAGCCGGCTCTGGCCGCCAAGGGATTATTGCTTTTCTCAGAAGAGTCTGCTCTTCTTTCGTGATGGTTAAAAACATGAGCGAGGCCCCTCTGGGGCTGGGGGGCTGCAGGGTTGGAGGGAAGGAGGGGGTGATGCCCCCCATCTGCCCGCTGGTCTATTTGCCAGCCTCCGGCATCGTCAAGCCCCTCAATTCACTGTGGCGGGTTTGAGCAGCAGGGAGCCAGGGGGGATGAGCACCCAGCCTGGTGGCAGCGCCTCAGGGCTGCCCCCCGAACCGACGCCGGCCGAGAGGTCTAGCACGGCCCCCGGCAGCAGTGCCAGGCTCTCGGGGGGAGCCCGCGGCCGCCCCAGCTCCGTCCTTTCACCCCTCTCCTTTCGGCTCTCCGGCCCCTTGCCCACCTTGGGCGGCCGCCCCTCAACCCCACCACCCTTCTCCCCCTCGGCCTTGGCCCCGCTGGCCAGCAGCGACATGACAGGCAGGCCCAGCCCCGCCGCGAAGGGCGAGGGCAGCAGCGGGCTCTTGGCCAAGTTCAGGGGGCCGCCATTGAGGGGCAGGACAGGGCCTGGCAGGGCACCCGCAGCCCCACAGCCCAAAGCGCTGAGGTCGAGCGGTGCAGGCGCCAAAGGGATGGGCAATGCCGGCAAGCCCGGGGGAGCGAAGAGGGCGGCGGGGTTAGGGATGACAAGCTGTGCCCCATTCACGTAGGGCACCTCTGCTGAACCCAGGGGCGTTTTGGGAGGCGCGTGGACCTTGAGCATCTCTGGGTGCTCAGGGGAGACAAAATGGCCATGGGCTTTGATGTGCTTGCGGAGGGAGCTGGGGTCGGTGTAGCGCTTGTGGCAGCCCGGCATCTTGCAGGAGTAGGGCTTCTCCACGTAGTGGGTGCGGGTGTGCTTGAAGCGGTCGCTGGAGTTGGAGTAACGCTTGTTGCAGCCTTCGTAGGGGCAGATGTAGGGCTTCTCACCTGAGGGACAGCACAGTGCTGGGTCTGCTGGGGGGCACAGCCAACCCTGCCCAGTACCCCATCTCCTGGTCCCCCCCCCCCCCCCCAAACCTCCCCTCCCCCAGGGTGAGTGTAGTGACCGGTGCTGACCTGTGTGCGAGCGGTTGTGGATTTTCAGGTTCTCCAAGCGAGAGAAGCTCTTGTTGCAGGTGGGGCAGCGATGCGGCTTCTCATTGGTGTGCGTCCGGATGTGGATCAGCATCTTGTACCTGACAGGGTTGTGGGGGACATCATGAGGTGGTCAGCCACAGCCCCCAGGACATCTCCTGCCACCAGCATCCTGGCTTGTATCAGCTCTAGTGTGGGTAGCAGGACTAAGGCAGGGATCATAGCCCTGGACTGGGCACTGGGGAGGCCGTACCTCAAATACTGGTTTCAGTTTTGGGCCCCTCACTTCAAGAAGGACATTGAGGAGCTGGCCATGCCCAGAGAAGGGCAGTGAAGGTGGGGAAGGGTCTAGAGCACAGGTCTGGTGAGGAGCAGCTGAGGGACCTAGGGTTGTTCAGCCTGGAGAAAAGGAGGCTCAGGGGAGACCTTCTTGCTCTCCATAACTCCCAGAATAGAGGTGGGAGCCAGGCACGATCAGTCTCTTCTCCCAAGGAACAAGTGACAGGACAAAAAGAAATGGCCTGAAGTTGCTCCAGGGGAGGTTTACGTTGGATAGCTGGAGAAATTTCTTCTCCTTGACAGTTGTCAAGGCCTAGCCCAGGCTGCCCAGGGCAGTGGCGAAGTCACCATCCCTGGAGGGGTTTCCAAGCCATGGAAATGTGGTGCTAAGGGTCATGGTTTAGTGGTGACCTGGCAGTGCTGGGGAAACAGTTGGACTCGATGACCTTAAAGGTCTATTCCAAACAAAACAATTCTATGATTCCTGGTCCATGTGTCCTAGCTGTGGGAACAGGGACATCCATGTCATCCAGCCCCCGAGGACCTCACACCCTGCAATGAAGGGCTGTCTGGAGACTTCTGCCTGCTCAACACCCAGTGCTGGACTCCTGTCTCCCTGCAGCGACTGAGAGTCCTTCCCATGGACCGCAGAGCCCCCCCTGCCCACCTGGCATTGAAGCCCCTGCCGTGGCGGGCACAGCCCTCCCAGTGGCAGCAGTACCCTGCATCCTTCTCAGGTTTGACGTGGAAGTCGTTGACATGGTCCACCAGGTCTTGCAGGAGGTCAAAGAACTGGTTGCACTGTCGGCAGGATGCGAAGGGTGAGGAGGCCAGGCTGGGCAGTTGGGCACCAGGGGAGGCCGGGACCCCCACCAGGGCCAACCCCTGCCCTTCATTCCCCCTTCAGTTCCCACCCATACCCCATGCACAGCAGCACCAGCAGCTGAGGAGATGGAAATGGCCCTTTGCATGAACCCCACAGCCCCATATCAGCACCCCCCCAGCATCTCTGCACAACCCCCAGCTCCCCATCACATCCCCTCCAGCCCTAAACTGTCCCCACTTGCCCTTCAAGCCCCATATCCTTCCCCCTCCCCAAGCCCCATAGAGCTCTCACAAGTCCTTCCAGCTGCACAGCTCCTCCCCATTTCCAAAATCCCCCATGTCCCCCACACCCTCACAATGGTCCCTCTGCCCCCATCACCACCCCCAGCCCCACAGAGCTTCTGCATGTCCTCCCAACTCCCCATCGCCCCCCATCCCTCTCTGCTGACCTTGGACCAGCGACAGACGAGCTGCTTGGGCAGGGGCAGCTCAGGGGGCAGGCGTTTCTCCTTGCTGGGGGGCAAGAAGGCTGCAGGGGGCAGGTGCAGGGCCCCCCCTGCCCCCAGCGGCAGGAAGAACTGGAAGGAGCTGGGGAGGCCGTCGATGTAGCGCAGGGACTGGAAATCCTGGAACAGATCCCGGGGTTGGGGGGGTGGTGGATGAGGCCAAGCTGGATGGACACCTCACCTCGAGATCTCATAGCACCCCAGAGACCTCCCGAAGACACCCCCAAAGATGCTCACTGCCTCCCAGAGATCCCCAGAGACCTGAGAACCACAAGAGACTCCCACTGCCCCCCATCATCCCCAGAACCCTTGAGAGAACCCCCAGAGTCCCATAGCCCCCCAGAGACCCAGTCTGCCCCCCAGACACCCCCAGAGGCCCACACAGGGACCCACCCCACTGGGGATGCCACCGGTGTCAGGGCACACGGGGGGGCCCAGAAGGGACAACAACCGCGGCGTGCACGCACACACAGCGGGGGCGGCAGCACCAGGCGCACCGCTGAGGTCAGGAGCGCCGTCCCGGGCACAGTACCCATTGCTGGGGACACCTCGAAGCGTGTGTGGGGAGGGACGGGACACAGTTGTACTTACGTGGGGGGTGAGGGGGCCGGGCAGGTCCCCGCTGCCCTGGCGCTCGGGGGAGAGCGAGGAGCTGCCGGCCGGAGACTCGCCACCAGAGCGGGGCGAGAGGCTGAGGTCCACCACCGGCATGGCGGGGAAGCGCCCATCCCGCGGCTCCGCCAGCCTGGAGTGTGCCAGAAGGCCAGGGGACGGCGAGGCCGGCACGGCCCGGCGACCCCCCCGGCTGCCCCCTCGGCCATCCCCGGCCGGCGGGGTGTCTGAGCGTTGGGGACCGCGTGGTCGGGGACCGGAGGGACCCCGCTTCTCCCGGGCGGCTCGTAGCTTGGAGATGCTCAGCTTGAGGTCCAGCGGCTCCTCCAGAGAATGCATGGTGCCGGGGCGGGCGCTGTAGGGAACATGCGGGGGTCACCGCGGGGATGGGGGGTACCGGTGGCACGTGAAGCATCGCCCCAGCCCCACGGCGATGTGTGTCGCTGCTCCGGGACGGAGGCAGAGCGGGTGCCGCGCACCAGGACCCTGCCGTCCCTTCCGGCCACCCTGCCGCGGCCCCCTCCTGCAGCGGGCAAAGGGCAGGGCATGGCACCGGGGGGAGGCTCCCCCGCCAGCCTCCGCGGCCCCTCGCGTCCCCAGCGTGTCCTCCCCATGCCGCCAACACCCCGGGGCTAACACAGCCCCTTGGCCGATAACCAAACCTTGCCGGGGATTGCCAAATCCCTCGGGCACCCGTGGCCCTCGAGCTGCGGTGTCCCCATTCTCCACCCCCCCCCACCCCCCCCAACCCCCCCGCCTTGTCTGTCTGTCTGTCAGTCCCCGTGGACCTGCTCCAGCGAGACCTTTCCCAGCAGCAGAGGAGGGCGGTGGCGGCCACCAGCCCGGCGGTGACCCGGGCGGCCGAGCCCGCTGGCCCCAGCCCCGGAGGCCGCAGAGTTTCCTCCCCCGCCGGGGCCCCTTCCCCGCCGGCCAACGCCGCTGCCTGCCGGGGCCGGGCAGGGGCTGCCGGCCATACGGCACGGTGCGGCACGGCACAGCATGGCATGGCACGGCACGGCACAGCATGGCATGGCACGGCACGGCACGGCGTGGCACTGCGTGGCACGGCATGGCATAGGGTGCCACAGCATAGCGTGCCACAGCATAGCGTGACACGAGAGTGCATGGCACGGCACGGCACAACACTGCAGGGCTGCTGCCTGCAAGCACCCCTGTAACCTCCCAGGACATGGCAGGAAACCCCAATCCCCCCATGCCACCATCCCCAGGGTGACAGCTCTGCACTGTCGGGCCACACACTACTGTGTCGTGCCCCCCCAAACCTGCCACCCCCACAGCTCGCCCAACACATGCTTGGCTGAGAACGGGCAGCTCGGTGCAGGAGTGATGGCCCGAGCCTGACCCATGGCAGCGCCGATCCAGTCCCTGGGCTGTACCCCCTCCCGGCCACCCGCATCGCCCAGAGCAGGGTGGGGGCAGCCGAGAGGCCGTGTCGGGGGGCACGGCGCACCCAGCACACGTGGCAGCGTGTGTCCCCCCCCCTCCCATCCCCATCCCCACCCCGCCCCGGGGGGCCCGGTCCCCGCCCTGCCCCGCCGGCGGGGCCCCCCTGCGCTGGCGGGGGTCCAGCCCGGCTCAGACGCTGAGGAATGCGGAGGAGCCGCGGGGGGCGGGGGGCCCGGCTAGTGGGGCGGGGGACCCCCCACCTGCACCCCCCCCCAACGGGATCTGTGTCCCCATCCTGGCCGTGGGGCCAGCCCCATTGTGGGGGGTCCCTGTTCCAAGTGCCCATGGCATAAGGAGGCACCCCATAGCAGGCTCCCCTGCACTGCAGGGAGACATCATCCAGAGACCCCATTGCCAGGGAGCCTGCCCCATAGCAGGGTCGCAGCTCTCCAGTGGGGGGTCCCTGCCTTAGCCTCCACCTCCTCACCTAGATGTGGGGGCTGTCCCATAGCAGGGTTCCATCCCTTGTGGCAAAGCCACCCTCCCGAGCCCTCTTGGCCACGGGCACTGCCCCACAGCAGGTCCCTGCCCTCCAGGAGTCCTCACCCTGCACCCCACAGCAGGGTCCCTGCCCCGTAGGGGCGCCCCCACCCTGAGGCCCCATGGTTCTTGGGCTCCAGCCACCTCCCAAGTGCCCAACATCCTGGTGGCACAGCTTGAGGACAGACAACGGACTGGGTGCAGGACCCCACAGCTGGGAAGTTACAGTGGGACCCCCAGCTGAGGAAGTGGGACAGGGCCTGGTAGCCCCCCCAGCCCTCCCCAAGAGATGGGGATCCCATCACGGGGCCAAGCAAGGCGTTAAGGATGGTCCCACCACGGTGGCCGTGTCCCCACATCCCCAGGGTCTGGATTTCGGGGGGTCCCGCGGTGGGCGGGGCCGGGTGGGGGCCGGAGGCCACGGGCAGGCGGGGCGGGTGGGAACGGGGCCTCCAGCCGCTGACGCCAGGACTCGCAGCGCGGCCACGGGCGGGCGGACCTGCAGCTGCCAAACCACGCGGCCCTGCCGCCGCCGGCGTTCCTGGGAACTGGCCACGCTCGGGGATGGGGGTGCCGCGGGGGCGCCGCTGGCATGGGCACGGGGACGAAGATGAGGACGAGGAAGGGGACCGGCCCCACAGTGGCTTGGCCCAACGCCTCAGCCCCTGCGGTCCCTTGGGGGGGGCCCCTGCCCCCCCCCCCCCCCCCCCCCCCCCCAAGGCCTCTCCTGCCCGCGCCAGGCGCTGCCAGCCCAGCCCCAGCCCAGCTTCCCCTCCGGCCGCCCAGCGAGGCCCCCCCTGCCGCGCCAGTTCAAACCAGTCCGGCGCGGCACTGGGCCCAGGGGCTTCCCAGTCCCGGCGGGGGCTGCTGGGATGAAGCCTGGGTGTGGGGAGTCCCCCAAGCTCCACCAGCCATGCCAGGGTACCCTGAGTACCCCACACTGCCTGGCCAGCCAGCATGGCAGGGGGACCCAGGGTGACCCCAGTGCAACTGGCAGGGTGCCAGGTCTCAGGGCCACCCTGCTGCTGGCATGGCCAGAGTGTCATGTTGTCCCCCCCCAGCCCCAGCTGCAGCACAAAACCTGCCAGGAAAAGCATGGGCATGGGGGGGAGGGGGGGGGGGGAGCAGAGACTTCCCAGCAGTGCAGTGGGCTCAGGGATGGTGGCAGTGAGGGGTGCCAATGCCAAGCCCCAAGAGGAGATGGTGACCCCAGGGCCTGGTGAGCTGGGAGCAGTGCCAGCTCTGTGGGTACTTGGCAGGGCTCATCCCCCCCCACCATGGTGGCACGGCTGGCAGCGGCATGCTGGCACCACTGCCAAGGTCGGGCAGCCTCAGGAGCCCCCACCCGTGCCAGGGTGGCATGTGGGGGGGTTGGCAGGATCTGGCCATACTGTCCAGGTCTGCACTGCCATGGGGGTCATTGTCCACATGGCTACTGGTCACCACAGGACCTGCCATCCTGTCTTGTTCCACTGCAGACAGTGCTGGCAGTGCCGCCACTCCCTGGAGCCCATGGGTGCCTGACAGGACTGGGGGGGCACATCCTGCTCATGACTCCAGCTTGACACTGTCCCCCTGGCACCCACCACCCCACACCACCTGGCTTGATGGCAGTCCCCAGAGGAGTCCCCAGGAGTGGCCATGGCTCTGTCCCCTGGTCTTGGAGCTGAGGCTGGTGCCATGGTCCCTGCTTCCAGGGTGCATGGTGGCCTTGGGGACTCCATCAGGATGCTGAGAGCAGACCCCCCGTAGGAAGCAGTCCCATGGCAGAGTCACTAGCAGTGCACACCCTGCCACCTCCCCCTGGGGACACAGCCAAGCCACGCAGGGACAGGAGTGGGGCTGGTCCTCAGTCACTCAGCAGGTCAGCCCCTTGGGAGTGGGTTGGGTGGACACAGGAACCCCGGGTTGGGGGCTGCGGTCACAGCAGAGTGACACAAAGGCATGGGGAAGGGGAGGTGGCCACTCACAGCAGGGTTTCTGGGGACAAGCCTCTGCAGCAGTTCCTGGGGACACTGATGACAATTTGTGGCAGTCCATGTCACCTTGCAGAGGGGGGGGTCACCCCAGCCGGGTCGCCACCCCCCCCATGTCGGTGCATCGTGGGCTTAGGCACCCCACATCTCAGCCCCACGAGGCCAGGGGGCCGGCAGCCCCCCACGACGGAACCGGAGGTGACTGGATGCTGACGGGTGGTGGCACTGCCGGCGTGGGGCTGGGATGGGGCTGCCCTGCCACCCCCTTCACCCCACCGCGGTGGGTGCCCCCCCTCCGGGGGTGGCAACGGCCAGGCAGAGCCACCGAGCACGTCCCCGCCGCAGCCCCCGCCCCACGGCCAAGGTCAGGACACCCGCCCTGGGCGCAAGGGGGGGGCAGGGGGGGACGGCCACCCCTCCGGCACCCGTTGGGCAGTAGGGGGTCCCATCTCCGCACCCCACTCCACCCACCCCGTGTCCCCCCGGGTATCCCCGCGCTCCCGCCGCCTCCCCCCCCTCCATGCCCTGGGGCTGGAACGAGGATTCGCCTCTTCACCCCCCTACAACAGCTCCCCACTGCGGGGGGGGCTGCAGGTGCCGAGCCAAGGTGCCCCCGCACCCCCGCGCCCCCCGGGGCGGGGTCCGGGAGCTCCCCGCGGGGCGGGGAAGGGGCTTCCCGGGGCGGGGGGGGGGGCGGGGGGGCGTCCCCCGTTCCCCCTCCTCGGTGGCAGCAGCAGCAACAGCATCGTCCTCCTCTCCCTCCACCCCACCTCCCCGCGGGCGCGGCGGCAGCGGAGCGACAAAGCGCCGGTCCCCGGTGCGCGATCGTACCTGCGGCGGGCACTCAGAGCCGGCGGCGGGCGGGTAGCGGGGCGGGGAGAGGGGCTTGGCGGAGCGGGCCCCCCCGCAGCCGGGCCGCCGGGCCGCTCCGCCACATCTGCAGGGGCTGGCGGCGGCGGCGGCGGGGCTCGGCCCCCCCCTCCCCTCCCCGGTCCCCCGGGCGGCGGCGGCGGCGGCGGGGCGGGGGCTCTGCCCGCCGTGATTTATGGCCGCCCCGTACCGACCGGCCCGGCCCCGGCTGCGGGCGGGAGCTGGGCGGGGGCCGCAGCCGGCCCCTCCCCGCCGCGGGGGGCACCGGGGGGCACTGGTGGGGAGCCCCGCCCCAGGGGGACACACATACGCACGGACACCCCCTCGGGCAAGGTCACCTCGGCGCTGCGGCAGAACCAAGCCCTCCCCGCCCCACCCGGTGTGTCCCTGTGTCCCCCCGGGTGTGTCCGTGTTACCCCCCGGTGTGTTCTTGCCCCCCCCCCCCCCCCCCTCAAAGCGTCTGTGTTTCCCCCTCGCCTCGCGTCCCCGGCCCCCCTCGGTGTGTTCGTGTCCACTTCGATGTGTGTGTGTCCCATGTCCCTGTCCACCCCCGGGTGTCTCCGTATCCCCCCCCGGATCTCCGTGTCCTCCCCCCCGGGGACGTGGCGAGGCGGGGACGGGAGGGGACCCCCGGCGCAGTAGGCGGTGGGCGGGGGACACCCACCGGACTGCTACCCCCACCTCGCACGGAAAGGGGGGGGGGGGGGGCTACCCCGGGGGGGGGGGGATCCCCCTCCCCACAGAAGCGGCGCCGCCCGCCCGCCGCGTGACGTCACACTCCACGGCTGGCGTCACGCCTGGCGGGGGCCTCCGCATGACGTCACCCCTGGGGGGGGTTGTCCCGGGGCCGCGGCTCCTTCCGGCGGCAGGATGTGGCGGGGCCGGCCCGGATGCTGCAGCCCGCACTGCGGGGGGGGCCGGGACTCCCTCCCCGGGGCCCGCGGAGGGGGGGGGACACACAGTGTCCCACGCGGGTGGCCAGGGCACGCCCACCCGTGAGGTTTCTGCGGAGGGGGGAAATGCAGCTGCTGCATCCTCAGGTCACAAATAGGGAGGAATGGGGGGACGGACGGACACGGAGGGGCAGCGCTGGCACAGGCGGGTGGCTGAAATCACCCCACACCCGCCTTTTTTGGGGGGGGAGTCGCCAGCAATGACCCACTCCCTGGTGCTGCCACCAGTTTTTCATCCTTTATTCCATGTTTTGTTTCCCTCCCCACCCCGTTGGGAGGGGGGTTGAACCCCAGTGTCTGCCTCCCCCGTCCCCAAAATGGAAATGGGATGAGCTGCGTCTTGGAGGAGGGCTTCGATGGGGCGCTGGTCACCCCAGTGGGGACGACAGGGTGGCTCGGTGTTCCCAGCCCGGCTTCCCATGGGAACGTCACCCCACTCCCCCTCGTCCCTAAGTCCTCCCAAACGGGGACCACGCCCCCCCCCCCTCCGGGGACCCTCCCATCCGCTGCCGCACGCACGGTTTTGGGGACCCCTTCCGGCTGTTCGTCCATCTGCGGAGTGCTCGGGACTGGGGGTGCCGGAGTACCTGGGTGTCCTCGGGCGGGGGGGTGGACATCGCAGCCCGCCGCGGCGAGGTCCTCCGCGGGGGACGGGCAGCTCCCACCCCACCCCCCGCGCCGGGGACAGGCAGAACCTGTCCTGCCAGCTCCGAGTGGGGTGGGCTTGGGGGGCCCGGAGAAGGGGGCTGAGCCCACCCTGCTCTGCAGGGCCGGATCCTGCCCTCCCGGGGTGCCAGGCCAGCGCCAGGACCACCGTGTGCCTTTGGTGTCTCTACGTGTCCCCTCCGCTGCGGCCCCAGCTGGCCCTGGCCCCACACAGGCAACAGTGGAGGGGCTTTGGGGGGGGGGCGCGGGGGGTTGTCCCTGAGGTCCTATATGGATTCTGCCAGCTCCTGGGGACCCTACCAGCCCTGTACCCCCTTGCCAGCTCCATGGCCTGTGTCAGCCCTCCAGCGCCCCCATCACCTCCAAAGCTCCCCACCAGCCCCCTCCATCACCTCCAAAGCTCCCCACCAGCCCCC